>CM077084.1:98797573-99265073 GCA_039513925.1 Platanthera zijinensis
TGCATCTTCGACCTCATTATGCTTATACAGCTTTGATTCGCCTGTTTTCGCCCACGCTAAAGGAGTAGGACACTTCCTACCATATAAAGCTTTGAAGGGCGCCATCTGAATGCTGGTGTGATAGCTATTATTATAGGTGAACTCGATTATATAGAGATGGTCCTCCCACCTCTTCCCAAAATCCAAGGCGCGCATATGAAGCAGGTCCTTCATTTTCCTATTGGTTCTCTCGGTCTGACCATCCATTTGCGGATAAAAGGCCATGCTGAACTTCAGTTTCGTACCCAACAACTTGTGGATTGGCCTTCAATCATTCAAATAAAAGCGCTTATCTCTGTCACTAACGATGCTATGGGGCACACCGTACAAACGTACTATGTTATCAACATACAACTTAGTCAATTTTTCAACTAAATCTTCCTTCTTATTCGATATGAAGTGCGATACCTTTGTTAACCGGTCAACGATCACCCATACAGCATCGTTCCTGCTCTGAGATTTCGACAATCTGTGCACGAAATCCATAGATATGTCATCAAACTTCCATATCAGAATTGACAATGACTTCAGAAATCCACCATGTTTCTGACATTCAGCTTTTACCAAGGGATAAGTTTGGCACTTTGCAACGTAAAGAGCTATGTTCTTCTTCAAGCACGACCACAAAAACATCTTTTTCATGTCCTTATACATTTTTGTACTCCCTGGGTGGATTGAGTATCTAGTAAAGTGTGTCTTATACACCAACTCCTCCCATAGCTTACCCGCATCTAGGACGCACAAATGACCATCCTTTCTCAAAAGGCCATCATCCAAGGAGAATTGGGAATTTGAACCATCCGTTGCATAGCACATCATACTTTCATTGAGTTATATCGCCCGTCGAATCCTGTCTGTGAGGTCATATTGTACCTCCGTCCAGTTCAAGCACGCATTTATAGTGGCATTCTTATAAACACAAGAAATATCTAAGGCTTCCAACTCCTGAATAAGATGCTCATCATGTATCTGTAGCCAACCTACCCGTACTGGAGTCCTACAACTCAAGGCATTTGCGATCACATTTCCCTTTTTGGGAGTATAATGTATTTGGAAAGTGTAGTCCTTGAGGAACTCCATCCACCTCTGTTATCGCATGTTCAGATCCTTCTGATCTAGTAAATACTTAAGGCTTTTATGGTCCGTGAATATATCCACTTTCACGCCTAACAAGTAGTGATGTCACAGCTTAAGTGCAAAAATCATAGCCTCCAACTCTAAGTCATGAATTGGATAGTTTCGCTCGTGCACCTTCAACTGGCATGAGCCATAAGCTATAACATTTCCGAATTGCAGAAGAACGTAGTCTAAGCCACTCCCTGAAGCGTCACTGTATATCTCATAACTATCCGTACCATATGGAGAACTCAAGATAGGCACCGTAGTCAAATGACTTTTTAACTCCTCAAATGCTCGTGCGCACTCAGGCGTCCAAATGAACTTCTGATCTTTCCTCGTTAGTGTAGTGAGAGGTAAGGCTATTCACGAAATTTTTTCCATGAAGCGTCTGTAGTAGACAGCAAATACAGGGAAACTCCTGACTTCCGCTACCATAGCCAACACTGGCCATTCTCGTATCATAATGATCTTCGCCGAATCTACAATAATACCCTCTCCACTAACCACATGGCCAAGAAAAGCCACTGACGACATCCAAAACTCACACTTTGAGAACTTGGCATATAGTTTATTTCATCTCAGTGTATGTATAACCATCCTCAAGTGATTTGCATGATCTTCTTTTGACTGAGAGTACACCAATATGTCGTCAATAAAGACAATCACAAATCGATCTAAATACTCCCGAAAAGTTTGGTGTATCAAGTCCATGAATACCGATGGCGCGTTTGTTAGCCCAAATAACATTAAAGTGAACTCATAGTGACCATAGCGTGTATCGAAAGCTGTCTTGGGAATGTCACATTCCCTAATCCGCAACTGGTAATAGCCAGATGTTAAATCTAGCTTCGAATAGGCAGTCGATGCCACCAGCTAGCCAGACAAGTCATCAATCTGCAGAATTGGATACTTGTTTTTATCCGCCAACTTCTTCAATTCTCAATAATCAATGCATAAGCGCAATCTTCCATCCTTCTTCTTCACAAAGATGACCGGAACACTCCAAGGTGACATACTTGGACATATATAGGCTTGCTCTAGCAGTTCTTGCAACTGAACTATCAATTCTGCCATCTCCTTAGGTGCTACTCGTTACGGTGAGCGGGCCACATGTTTCGCATATGGCACCAACTCAATCTCTCACTGGGGCAGTAACCTAGGGAGATCTTTAGGAAACACATCAGCATAATCTGACACAACATGAACATCACTCAAACTGGACTTCAGCTCAACAACCTCCAATAGCGCGAAGAACAACTCCGCGCCCTTCCGAACAGCTTTGACTATCTAGAGAGCAAACATCAATATCTTGCTCGATCCTCGGATACCAGTGAACTTAGTCTCTCGTTCGGTGTTCTGTCCTAGTGTGACTTCCTTAAAGTTGCAATCTATACATGCGCGCTTCTCCGAGAGCCAGTCAATACCAAAGATTACATCAAACTCTGATATCGGTAACACCAATGCTTCCAACACGAAATCCTGACTTCCTATCCGCACCTCACACAACAAGACCTATCCGCACGCATCACGCAAATGTTAGGTAACAACACCTTCAATCCATTTATCGACATAAGAGTAGGCACCCCGATTCGAAATATGAAGTTCTCAGATAGAAATGAATGAGAAGCACCTGTATCAAATAGCGCTCTCGTTGGATAGTCCCGAATAAGGACAAAGTCTATATTTATCAAGTTATACACAAGCAATTCACAAGGTATAAAATATATAAATCATAAAAACTATAAACTACTCGTACTTGTGACAACATCGGCCTATTTAATGGCCTCCTGTTGACCAAGAATATAAACCCTTGGCTTAGCTGGAGCATATTGGGATGCAGTGTACTCCACCGCCTTTCCCTTCTCAGCGTAAGATTCTCCTGTCTTCTTATCCTTCCTTGGAAGGCCACTAGTACATTCACGGGCAAAATGCCCTAGCTTGCCACAAGTGTAACATGTACGAGTGCTTTGCCCTGACCTTGCTCCAGAAGTGACAATGGATGGAGCCTGTCCAGAAGGCTTAGATTTCTTATTCCACTTTCAAAAATGTGATTTTGAAGGAGTCAACACTTTGAACTCAGGCTTTATCACAGCTAAGTCCCTCTTGCACTGCACCCTCTTCATGTCCTTTTCCAATGAACAAGTCGTATTAGCCAATACTTGAAAACCTTGATTAATTGGTGTTGGATCTCGTGGCCAACCTTAGTGGGGGGGGGGTGAATAAGGTTTGATGCATAAAATGGAATTTAAAATATTTCGTCCCAGGAAATCGGGTTCTGGAAGCTACCGCGGGGTGTTAGGTAGCTAACGTGCAGCGGTAAGTCTATGAACTCATTTCCTATACGAATTTGCTTGTACACCACACACAAGAAATTAAACTAACATTAAGAGAAGATTAGTAGAAGCAATAATACAGAAAATATATTTTATTGCAAAAATTAACAGCAGATGGTTTTACAATTATAAAATTGTGATCCCCATGACGTCGGGAATCGAAGGCGGTGCAAATGAAAACTCTTTTGTTTTTTATACCAACCTGCTCCACGGACTCGTTGGTTCTCTCCTTTTCCCTACAAGAAAAGTCTTCGAGCCGACTCTTCACCTCCTCACAAGGAAGGGTCTTAGAGCCCCACTAGATCCTTAGATCTAGACGTCCCTATCCCCTGGATGATTTACCATGGAATCCTACCTGGATTCTGACGACCTTCCCCGGTCAATTTCTCACGCAACCCTTCCCTGATTTCGATGACCCTCCGATCGATTTCCCTCATACAAGATTTAGAAAATGAAAAGATTACAAGAATAAAAGATGTAAATAATCTAAAAGTTGAAGTTCTCCTTCTTGACAACTTCTCCGTTGAGCGATCCGTGGCCGGTGCTTAAAATCTACGTTTGCTTGCAATCAGTCAGCACTTCGTATTCGATGTAGATCTTAGATTGTCGGAGTTCTTCATTCACGAACAGGAGGGATATGACTTTCCTTTTCTTCGACGGAGACTTTTGGAATGGAGCACAAGAAAGCCGCCAAACTCTAGAATTCACGAACTCCCATCGCTCTTCAGTCCTTCGATCAATGGGCACAGAAACCAAGGCGACATTTTATACGTCTTCATGAAAATAGGCTACCGCCAACGGTAAGACTAGCGCCCGACAGTAGGTTCGCGCGCTTGTTGTGTTAGTTGTCGTCCAAATATGGAATACTAATTAAAACGAATATTTGTCGTTTCATCGTTGTTAGTGCTGCGCGGTTACAGCTATTGCCATGTGGTAATTTAGGATACGACGATTCAGAAACAGCGTGTCGATATTCGTCGATCGGCTAGCGTGACGCGGTAGCTGCTATCGCCTAGCAGTAGGTCATTTCTCGAGAAATCCCACTTGACGTTCGTCGAGAGCCTAGCGCGGCGCGGTAACTGCTATTGTCTGGCGGTAGGTCATTTCTCGAGAAATTCCACTTGACATTCTTCGAGAGCCTAGCGCGGCGTGATAGAAACTATCGCATGCGGTAATTTCCCGAGAGACGGTCCAAATTAATTCCTTGCGCTAGCGCGTGCAGTAGGACTAGCGCGGAGCGATAGTTTACCGAGAGCTCTATCCAATTTATTCACTGCTACCGCTCAGCGGTAACATCTACCGCTCGGCGTTAGTTTCCATATGAGTCTTCTTCTTCGCTTGTACCTGTCAACCTGCACACTCTATCAACACAATAAATGATCAAATACAACCTGGGAGTTGATATTCTCAAACACAGGGCATGTGAAACATCAGTTCCAACAAACTCCCCCTTTTGATAATATCAAATCCCGTTCATGAGAAAAAATAATATGATAGAGTGTAGATAAAGAATAAGAATTATAAGCTAACAATAAGTTACAGGTTCGCTATATAGCTCCCCTACGCACACGCTCCCCCTGTCTATATGTTCACTAAAACTTGCTCAGCCTACCACTCGTTCCCCCAGCATCACACAAGGACCCACTAAAACCCTTCCCCGATTAAGAACACGACGTGATTCACAGGTTAGCGATCCTAGTGACGACACTCCTACGCCCCCGCTATTATGAGACACAACACAGTGAAACATGTGTTATTGATGGAATTACTAGAGGAGCATCGACATCATGTCTAAGAATCTACTATCGATGGTAAGATTAGCGCGCCGCAGTAGCATCAGAATATATAAGTTACGGGTCAGATCTAATCTCGCACGCCTGGAAGTTTTCCTTGCTTTACTATTGACACTCTTCTTCCATGCAGCACTTCTTCACTGCTTTAAGGTTCTCTCCCTCACTCTCTCTCAAATTTCTTGTAATTTAGATTTCAGATCTAAAGGATTTGACTCTTTGTGTTTTTGAGCACGATCTAAGACGATTTCTAGATGTTTGTTAGTTGATTCTTCAGTTTTTGTTATGGATCACTTCCATTTCTCATAGATCCAACTTGTAAAGGCTCGGATTATGTGTTTTTTGTTTTCGAACTGCCAATTTACTCAAAAAATCCCATATTTTGGTAAGATCCGGGCCGAATTTTCATCCGTGTTTGCCCCCTTTTTTTCACGGATCTTTGTTCTTTTCTTAGATCTACTAATCATAGACATGAATCTTCATTTTTAATCAACTTTTGAAGGAAATTTTGTCCAAGCAGGAATTTCAGAGACATTCTGGCGGAAGGGGATCATACAGTTCATCATACTACCGTCGGGCGATAACATATTATCGCCCCGCAGTAGGTTCCAGTGACCGGTCATGAATAAAAAAAATCGTTGATTTTCCCATTTGTGTGTATTTGCTGCTGAGATGATTTTTTTTGTGTTTAGTTCACTTTCAGGAAATGGCTTTGTCGAGCTCCCAGGCTGTACGCCGCAGTTTTTAAAAGAGGTCGCGGGTGCCGGTCTCCACCTACCCAGCCATAGATGAAGCTACTGTGAGCATTCCGATGATCATATATATTAATGATCGGTATACTCATATCTATGAGTACTTGGAGGGATTTGGTGTACTTGCAGTGATCTCATCCGGTTTTCCATTTTCCTCTGCCCTCACTCGAGAATTCTACAATAACCTTCGGAATCCTGATCAGATGTGCCTCGGTGAGGTGTCCAATCATGTATTTGCACCGAGATAGTCGTAATAACCCATGCAGATCTCAACACTAAATATGTCTGGACCCCCAACTGTCCAGTCCTCGACATCATGGAATCCTTTTGAACTACTAGGGACTAGAGGGAGATGAACGAGGTTCTTCACGGTGTGGAGGGGCATTTAGATCTCTTCACCTCGGTAGACACTCTCACTCCCAACGCTCGCATTATCCAAGATATCCTACGTCATTCCCTTATGTTCAAGGCTGGGGACGCCAGGAAGGTCACAACCCAGCTGTCGATGGTGACGTATTTTATCTTGGCCCAGAAATCCTTCAGCGTCTCAGATCTCATACTTTCCATGATGCGCTACACTTTTTGCCTGAAATCTCCTGATCGCTAGCGGGTGAACACACTGCCTCTGGGTGGTGTGATCCAGAGCATCCTGATAGAGAAGTACCCGACCATTGACTAGACTGCCTACCCCATAGACATCTTCCCGCAGGTATATAAGGTAGGTGAGATTCCTTCATCCTCACGGGCACGGGCATCTTCATCGCAACAACTGATGCACTGCTCAGGGTCCCTCAGGGAAATCAGTCGGGACATCTATAGCCTGGTGGAGGAGCAAGGTTGGGAGATCAAGCATACAACGAAGGACGTGAAGGGGATGAAAAAAATGCTCAAAAAGATCATGGGGAAGCTCAGTATTTCTCAAACCTCTTCAGACGAGTAGCAGCTTATATGTATTATTCATGTTTTTATTAGTTATATTTTGTTATGTAATAAACAGGTGAGCCCCAGACTCAGTTAATAGTGGTTTATCATGTGATGTGTTCTGTGCAACCACCGTACTCATTGTGATTTTCTGATATCATGCTCTAATTCATTTAATATTTTCGTCTTATCGTGCTAGCTCACAACAAATACCAACAAAAAGAGATACCCTGCGTGCTAGACTAAAGAGTATTTCTAAAAATACTTTAGTGAGCATAGCGTGAAGTGCAAGCCCCCCCAAAATAATAATAAGAATGAAATAAAATAAAAAGTGAACATATCGTGATGTAGATTATCAAGTAGTTTTGGTTTGATTATTTTCTACACCACACAATTTGCGGATACTAATGAATAAGAGATTTAGGTATCCAAAAGGGACCAGGAGTGGCGGTTCCTTTGGGTACCCAAACATAATGTGTTATGCCTTGGGGAGATGACGGTGAGTAACCCCTTTTGAGCGAAATCGGTGGGCTCTTCAAAACTATGGGCCTCCATTCATACTTTGGCTTATTGTCATTCTTATGTTGCAAGTTTCACCTTAACCATCTAGGAGTCCTTACACGATCTCTAGTTGTGCACAGTTGCGTTTGTGGTTTAACATTGTTGAGTATGCTCTTGGAGATGTGATAACTGTGCATTGTGTAATGACTCATAGCGTAATGATTTTTTGAAGGAACCTTGCGTTCTTTGATTTTATGACTGGAGTAGTTGGTCTGTACATGTAAAGATGATTTTTCTGTTTTGTAGTCTCATGTATATCTGCTTGACATTTCTCATTCCCTTTGATTAATTCAGCCTTTGGACGGTGGTTCATATTCAACGTGCTTTTGGGTTTCATGTGCAGCTTAGGAATTGGATTTTGCGAGTTTTTAAGCATTATTTCCTTAAGCATGTTGATTTTTATAGTTAGCTCCTTGTTCTTCAGTTTAAGGTTGTGCCTCGCTTTGTTGTATGCGACTGTGCTATTTTTGAGAGTGGAGACAATAGATTCTATATGAACTTTATACTTACTCCTAAACTCATCGAATGTCTCATTCATCTCTTCGATTTCAACCTTATGAGTTTTGAATTCAGCGCAGTCACTTTTCACTGATGAGTTTTCTAAACACAATTTATCACTTTGTTCTTTTGCGACACAAAGCTCCTGTTCAAGAACCTTATACTTTTCTTTTAACTCATTATATTCTATATAAGGTCCGAAAATGTTATCTAAAGAACAAACAGGCGAACTGGACTCAACAATGTTGGATTCTACATTAACACATGCTTTTAAGTGATTATTTTCAGAGCGTAGTTTTGAATTGAACTTTGTCAATTTCTTAATCCTACGTTTTGCATTTTCTAGCATTCATAATGTAGAGATAGAGTTACGAGCAGTAGAGGAGTTTGACTTCCTTACAGTATTTTTGGACACAATATGATTTGAACACACAGTCCCTTTGTCTTCTTCCTCTTGGCTTGATGTGTCTGAGATGCCTTTCTCCAATAGTAAATCTTCATTTGAGTCTCCACTTGGATCCATAAGGAATTGATCTGTTTCCTAATTTATAGAAGGAGAACTATACGTTAGCTCAAGAAATTTCCAGATATCATATGCAGTTGGAAGCGTATATATGAGTTTGAAAATGTCTTGTCCAAGCCCACAGAACAGACTATTCATAGCATTGGCATTCAAATAAAATTTGTGCTTATTTAAGTTATTCGGGGGCTTGACACACGTCATGTTCCAAACTTCTATGTCTAACAATATAAAGAATTTCTTCATCAGTGTTCTCCAGTCGTTATAGTTCAATCCTATGAATAGAGGTGGTGCAAACGAATTTTCAGTGTATAATTTTTCATCCCCACTTATCGATTCAAGGTAAGGGTCGGCCAATATTCCTAGTGGTGAAACCGTGTTAGAATAACCTCCCTCTGATACCACTTGTTGGATCTCGTGGCCAACCTTAGAGGGGGGGGGGGGTGTATAAGGTTTGATGCGTAAAATGGAATTTAAAATATTTCATACCAGGAAATCGGGTTCTGGAAGCTACCGTGGGGCGTTAGGTAGCTAACGTGCGACGGTAAGTCTATGAACTCGTTTCCTGTGCGAATTTGCTTGTACACCACACACAAGAAATTAAACTAACATTCAGAGCAGATTAGTAGAAGCAATAATGCAAAAAATATATTTCATTGCAAGAATTAACAGCAGATGGTTTTACAATTACAAAATTATGATCCCCGTGACATCGGGAATCGAAGGCGGTGCAAATGAAAACTCTTCTATTTTCTATACCGACCCGCTCCACGGACCGGTTGGCTCTCTCCTTTTCCGTCCAAGAAAAGTCTTCGAGTCGGCTCTTCACCTCCTCACAAGGAAGGGTCTTAGAGCCCCACTAGATCCTCCGATCTAGACATCCCTATCCCAAGGACGATTTATCGCAGAATCCTACCCGGATTCCGACGACCTTCCCCGGTCGATTTCTCACGCAACCCTTCCCGGATTTCGACGACCCTCCAATCGATTTCCCTCACACAAGATTTAGAAAACGAAAAGATTACAAGAATAAAAGATATAAATAATCTAAAAGTTGAAGTTCTCCCTCTTGATGACTTATCCGTTGAGCAATCCATAACCGGTGCTTAAGATCTTTGTTTGCTAGCAATCAATCGGCACTTTGTATTCGATGTAGATCTTGGATCGCCGGAGTTCTTTGTTCATGAACGGGAGGGAGACAAATTTCTTCTTTTTTGATGAAGACTTTTGGAATGGAGCACAAGAAGGCGGTCGAACCCTAGAATTCACGAACTCCCGCCTCTCTTCAGTTCTTTGATAAATGGGCACAGAAACCAAGACGACCTTTTATACGTCTTCATGAAAATAGGCTACCGCCGGCATTAAGACTAGCGCCCGACGGTAGGTTTGCGCGCTTGGTGTGCCAGCTGTCATCCAAATCTGGAATAATAATTAAAGTGAATATTTACTGTTTCATCGTTGCTAGCGCTGCGCGGTTACAACTATTATTGGGTATTGAACCACAATAACTTAGATTTGTGTGAAGTCACTCTTGAACTAAGATGAATTAACTATGTATTTGGTGTTATTTTCTAGTTGAGTGCTTGCAGGTCATTATAGCTAAGTGTAGACCAATGTCAGTTTACAGTGAGTCACTAAACACAGGATCATGCAATGTAATCTCTCATTATGTGATCCATGGTGTTGGCTCATGTGTAACCTCTCTATTGGGATACACTTCATTTTCAAGTACTAAAGAAATGGAAGAAATGAAGAGTTGCTGATCTTTGAACAAAAAAGAAAAGAAATTTTTCTTAAAAATTTCCTAAGTACATTTTTCGAAAAGAAGAAGATTTTTCGAAAAGTCTAAGTATGTTTTTCGAGAAAGCAAAACTGCTCTCGAGAAACATCAAGACTTCTCGGAAAACTCTCAAAATTTTTTTCTAAGTCTTTCTTTCAAAAAATGAAGTGAAGTTTTCGAAAAGTCCAAGTATAGTTTTCGAGAAAGTAATGTTCTTCTCAAAAAACATAAACACTTCTCGAAAAATTCTGTGAAATAAGTTATAATTCTTTTTCTCGAAAAAGCCATGAGATTTTTTCGAAAAGGCAAGTGTTGTTCTCGAAAAAGCATTGCGGTTTTCGAAAGGTTGAAGTTAGTTTTCAAAAAGTCAAATACTTCTTTTCGAGAAATCAAATCCATTTCGGAAAATAAGTTCCAGAGTTCAAAAGATTTTGCCTAAAGTCTTTTTTGAAAAAGGCTATGCCATTTTTCGAGAAAGCTAGTTCTTTTCAAAAAAACTATAGTCCTTTCGAAGAACGCAATTACAGAAAACTTAAAACTCATTTTCATCTAACGAGATTTAAAATTAACCTAAGTTCTTCACGATTGGTCCATGTGGATCATTCCTTTATGATTTCAGACCGTTAGAAGAAGTTCTATATAGGGTCTTGTCAAAAATTTTGCTAACCCTAATCTTAATAGAAATCAGAATCGTCGCAAGTGCAAGATCGGGAAAAGCCGCACGTTGTCATCGTCGTTCTTCTCTGAAGCTTCTTCCTCAATCCAGTGATTCAACAGAAGAATAGATTCGAAAAGATCACAGTTTCTAGATTCTCCAATCATTCATTTGATCGTGTCGGATCTCAAAATTTCAGATCGTGTTCTCTTAAGATTTCTTCCTCAACATCTTCTTCAAGAATTTTTAGTTTTCAAGAGGGAAGAAGTTAGGAGATTTTAGATCTGGAATAGTAATTTTTATAGTTGATGTAAAAATTTATTTCAACTCTTGTAGGAGCTTTGTCTCCGAGCTTGTAGGAATATTTTTCTTCCGAGTGTAGATCCCGTTTCTGGGGATCGAGTTTGTAGAAGTGTTTGATCTCCGAGTTATAGGAGCATTGCTCCGAGTTATAGGATTGTTTTCAATCTGAGATATAGTGAAGTAGCCAAGGCTAGCGTGGTGCTAGATTGGTGAGGTAGAGAGTGGACGCACCCAAGGTTGGGGAACCACTATAAATCCTTGTGTCGCCTGGTGTATGCTTGATTGCTCTGTTTTACTCTATCAATTTTTTATTCCACAAAAGACGCAAAACTCACCTATTCACCCCCCTCTAGGTGATTTAGGTAGACAACTAGATACTTTCAATTAGTATCAGAGGTAGGTTGTTCATAAAAAGGTTCACACCTTGAACAGATCTACTTCTAGTTGTCGTAGATATTACCAAGCATGGACAGATCCAAGGACTCCGCAAAGCTTTCGGTGTGCACAAAGGCTAACTTTCCCATGTTGAAAGAAACATTCAAATTCTTCATGAAGCTATTGATCCCCGAATATTAATGATAGTGGAAGAAGGCCCTCATGTTCCGATGATAGCCTCCACTATTTATCCAACCAAAAAGGTACCAAAGAAACTGATGGATCTCGACAAAGATGAGATTTCCCTTGTCTCTCTAGACAATAAAGCTAAAAATATCATCGTAAGTGTAGTCGATGATTCAATGTTACAGTATCTTATTCACTGCCAATCTGCAATGGAAATGTGGAAGCCACTGATCGTTCTGATGGAATGAACAGAAGAAGTGAGGGATGACAGAAGATCTCTTATGAACTAGAAGTGTGAGGCCTTCAAGCAAGGCCCCAAGGAAACAATAGCTGCCACTTATGAGAATTTCTTCAAGATCGTCAATGGCCTGAAGAACTATGGACAGAAATTCACAAATGGTGAACTAAATGACAAGCTCCTTAGATCCTTGACTAAGGAATGAGACAATAAAATTTGTGCAATCAGGGAGTTCGGGAGACTGGCTAAAACTGACCCCCAGAACCTCTTCAGAAAGCTTATGTCCTATGAGCTTCAAATCAACTCAAGAAAAGCTGAAGAAGAGTGCAACAGTTCTTCATCAAAAGAGAAGTCTGTTGCACTTAAGGTAGATAGCTCAAGAAAGGCTAAAGTTGCATCTCCTGCTCCCACTCGGGAAGAAAGTGAGTAAGAAGACTCAGAGCCAAGCTCCCTGGACTCAGAATTAGCTGATGGAGAGTTCTCCCTTCTCTCCAGGCAGTTCAAGAAGTTTCTCAGTAAGAAGAAATAGATAAGAGGCAATGACTACTCTTACAGAAGATCACGTCACGCTAGTGAACATAAAAAGGCATACAACCGACAGGTATAAATCAAAATAGAACAAATATTATTCCACTGACATTGTGTGCTACTGTTGTAATAAGCCAGGTCACGTGATCGCCGACTGCCCTCACAAGAAAATGGAGGGTGGAAGAAGAGAAGAGCACACGTCCTCCCATAACAAAAAGAAGGAGAAAAGCCTCATAGAAAAGAAGCATAATACCTTCAGTGACACTGACACATTCGAGTCGAGTGATGATGAAGAAGCCTACTTTGAGCTCATGGCTCACTCTAACGATGAAGAAGTTATCACCCAATTTAATGGGGAGGTAAATTCTCACACTACTCTTTCTGAATCTGATGTTCCTGATGATGACAACGAGGAATGTTCCTCTAATGATGAATCGAAACTCATGGGTCAGTATAAAGAGTTGATCAAGGTCTATGACTGGTGTAGAAAAGTTGTTAGAACTCAGGCCAAGGAGATCAAATCTCTTAAGGCTAAGGAGATCCCTCTGAGGGAGGAAGTCACAATAATGGACTCACTCAGAAAGGAACTCGATGCCCTTGTCAAAGAATACAATAATGCACTCGAGCACCTTAACCTGAAAGAGAAAATCATCAAGAACTTGTAAGAATAGCTTGCCGCTGAAAAGAAACTCGTTGAAAGTTTCTCCAAGCCCAAGACAATCCTTCCACTGGTTGCTGAATTCTCTGATCAGGCTAAATGAGCTGTCTTAGGTCATGTAGATGCTCCTAGTAAATCCTCTAGGAGGAAAAAGGTTAAAAAAAAAATAAGGCTGCTAAGAAAGCCTTAGCCAAAGAGAAAGGGAAGGCCCCTCTGAATCAAACTACGTTTAAGAAAGTAATCTTTCCAACAAACCAGTTTGATTTTAAGTCATCCTATGGTCATTTCACAAGGCCTACTTATGCAGAGCCAAGTCACGCTACCAAGGATGGAACCGTCCCCAAAACTATGGTGAAAGTGCATTCAAGGCACCTTATGAAGAGATCACTCTATAGAACTATGGTCCATATGTTCATGGCCATAATATTAAGAAGGCACCGAAAGCCAAACCCGTTGTACCTAAAGAAAATGAGGTGCAAAAACCTTGTGAGCACCATTATCATAACGGTTCTACCTCTAAGTCAGCCGCTCTTGCTAGACTACACATTCAAAAAGTCAAGCAGGAGACTTGAAAAATATACAACAGGTTTGACTATTGGTGATGCGGCAAAGTTGGTCACTTTGTTGTGGATTGCTGGTTCAGTCCCAGAAACTTTGAAACTCCTTGAGTTAGCCAAGCGAGACTGACCACTCACAAGGTTAATGGTCCTAGGGAGAGCATGCTGACTAGGAACAAAGGACCCAAATAAATTTGGGTTCCTAAGGTAAACTGATCTATTTTTGCAGGTATGTCCAAAGGCCAACAAAACACCTATCTGGTATTTGGATAGTGAATGCTCTCGACATATGACCGGAACTAGAAGCCTACTTCAAAATTATACTCCTGTCAAAGACGGTCCAAAGGTTATCTTTGGTGGATCTGACCGGGGAATTACAAAAGGCTACATACAATTTCTAACGATATAGTCTCATTCACTGATGTGGCTTATGTGAAAGGATTAGAACATAATCTGATCAGTATAAGTAAATTATGTGATAAAGGCTTTGTTGTTACCTTTTCTAAAGATTAGTGTCTGATAAAATCAGCCTCTACTATGGAGATGATATTAACAGGCACTAGGAGTAGAAACATTTTCTATCTTAATTTTCTATGTTTAGACACTTCTACCCCAGTATGTTTTGTTGCAAAAGATAGTGCATCTCTTTGTGATCAATGGCACAAGAGACTAACACATATAAATTTAAAAACTATTAATATGCTATTTTCTCAAGACCTAGTACGTGACATACTGACTATTAAGTGCATTAAAGAGAGTCCATGTCACGCATGCGAAATAAGCAAGCAGACTGAGGTTACCTTTAAGGGAATTCCTGATAAAGATTCCTCACGGTGATTGTATTTACTGTACATGGACTTATTTGGTCCAATGCAAGTTCGTAGCTTAGGAGGTAAGTAATACACACTAGTAATTGTTGATGATCATTCACGTTTTACTTGGGTGTTCTTTCTGAAACAAAA
Source organism: Platanthera zijinensis (assembly GCA_039513925.1). Taxonomy (NCBI): domain Eukaryota; kingdom Viridiplantae; phylum Streptophyta; class Magnoliopsida; order Asparagales; family Orchidaceae; genus Platanthera; species Platanthera zijinensis. The sequence goes on from CM077084.1 coordinate 98,812,349, forward strand.
GTCAGATACCTTTGATGTGTTCACGAATTTTGTCAGGGAAATTCAGAACGAATTAAACCATTCAGTGGTCAGAATATGAAATGACCATGGAACAGAATTCGTATCTGGTGCCATGACAGAATTCCATGGAAGTCTAGGTATCTTTCATGAGTTTTCCTCTCCGCATACTCCATAATAAAATGGAGTTGCAGAGAGAAAGAATAGAACACTTATTAATGCATGTACTATAATGTTGACTGACTTCTCTCTACCAGAGTACTTCTGGGCTTAGGCCATCAATACAACATTTCACATGCAAAACAGAGTGTTGATCAACAAGAATCATCGTAAGACTCCCTATGAGCTACTGAAAGGCAGGAGACCAACTGTGTCCTACCTCAGGATCTTTGGTTGCAAATGCTATGTACTTAATAATGGGAAATATCATAGTACAAAGTTTGGAGAAAAATATTTTGAAGGTATTTTCGTAGGTTATAGTAGCCATAGTAAGACTTATAGAATTTTAATAAGAAAACTCTGGTGGTAGAAGAGTTGATTAATGTTGTATTTGATGAAACGAGCTTGCTATATAGCAGCTCTTCCAGTATTTTGGTTGAAGATGCAGGTTCAAGGATGAAAGAGTTAAGCTTGGATGAGACAGTTGAAGAAAGTGCTCAAAAGTTCATCAAGATCACTCCTCCAACCTCAATTGGAGAAGAAGATCACCAAGATGAAGAATTTATCCAAGTGGAAGAAGTAACTCTAGAAATAGTGGAAGCTCCCGATGCAAGGACTCTAGAGCTCAGACACTTGAGGGATCACCCGGTTGATCAAATCATAGGAGATCCTCATGATGGTGTGAGAACTCGAAGAGGTATTACTAATTAAAATTTGCAATTGAGTTTCCTCTCGCAGGTTGAACCAACGAAATTCGAAGAAGCAAACCAAGACGCATCTTGGATAGTTGCAATGGAAGAAGAACTAAATCAATTCAAATGCTGCCAAGTCTGGAAGCTTGTACTAAGACCCAAGGGAAAGAATATAATTGGAACAAAGTGGGTTTACAGGAACAAGATGGATGAAGACGGAACCACTATAACTCCTTGTATCGTCTGGTGTATGCTTGATTGCTCTGTGTTACTCTCTCAATTTTTTATTCCGCAAAATACACAGAACTCACCTATTCACCCCCTCTTGCTCGCCCACCAGACGTCCCGCTCGCTCCTGCGAACTGTCGAGCTGGGCCACTACACGACGAGGAAGCTCTTGGAGATGGAGAAAACCCTCAAGATCGTCTCGCAGAAGGCGATCGATCTGGGGTTACAAAATGCTCGACCTCCTCCAACTAAAATTATCCCTGATGATACCCTCTTGAGTAAAATAGAATCTATGATTACAACGCAAAGAGAGTACTTTGATAAGTATCTCAAAGAGGTTACTGATAAAGTATCTGCTCTAGAAAAAGAGATGAGCAGAGGCTTTGCTGAAATTCAATGTAAAACAGATGAACTGAAACGGCTGTTCAAGATTGGTGGCAAGGCTTTGGATCAAACTTTCACTAGTATTGGTGAAGTCATGGATCAATCAGTCAATCTTGCAAACAATCAGATCCTATTGGAAAAGAAAGTTCAAGAACACAACTTCAAGACTTGTGAAGAAGTTGGAACATTCAAGTAAGATGCCATAAGCACTTTAACTATAGAAGTCAGAAAGGGGGAGGAAAAAGTAAAAGAATATCTAAAAAAATCTGATGAATACATGAAGGCACAATGTGATGCTAAACTGAAAGAGATCAGTACAGATGTACAGACACAGATTTATAATGTCAAATTTCATACTTATGATACGGCTGCTTGGATGCATAATCAGATCTTCCCCAAATTTCAAGTCGATCCAATGCGGCTCCACCTCCTCATATAAATCCAACTATCCAGCATCCTACATTCTCTCCAAGACCAGAACTTTATGAGGCTCCTCCTGCACAGTACTCCTATGTTTGGTCTGAACTAGAGATGCCTCAAAACCCACCTCCAGAGATTTTAGTGCTGAAGAAAAGTAAATATGGTGATGATGCCTCTTCTACTCGATCCATTCCAAATCAAGAAGCTGAGTAAAGAAAAGAACAAGAATTTGCTGAGGTGTGGAGCCCAACCTCCAAGTCTCTCATTCTTGACACTCTAAAGTTGGTTGTGGATTACAATGAAAATAGAAATGATCATTATAGTTACCAAGAGTGGGAGATTTATGAAAAATCCTTGACAAAAAAAGACTTTATGATCGTGAATATGGATGAAATAATCCTAGTGCCCCTCCTAAACCTTCAAAGTACAACCCCAAGCCTTAGAGCTACCTAAAAAGACAGCTAGAAAACAAGGAAAGATAGCATCAGCAACAACATAAGTGATTCATTATTTTTAGTGCTATGAAATGTTGTGGACCTGAACTCTTTTATGGACATACTCTTTATATATATAATTTTGAATTTTGATGATATATTATTTCTCTTTTGTCATTGCAATTACTATTGTGTGTGTTATTAAATTCTTTTAATTATCTTGATATAACTCACCTTAGTGAGAGGGTTCTAACTTCTACAAATAGGGGGAGATTATTGGATATTATATCCACAATAACTTAGATTTGTGTGAAGTCACCCTTGAACTAAGATGAATTAACTATGTATTTGATGATATTTTCTAGTTGTGTGATTGCAGGTCATTATTGCTAGGTAGAGACCAATGTCAGTTTACAGTGAGTCACTAAACACAGGACCATGCAATGTAATCCCTCAATGTGTGATCTATGGTGTTGGCTCATGTGTAACCTCTCTATTAGGATACACTTCATTTTCAAGTACTAAAAAAATGGAAGAAAAGAAGAGTTGCTAAAATTTGAACAAAGAAGAAAATAAATTTTTCTTAAAAATTTCATAAGTACATTTTTCGAAAAGAAGAAGATTTTTCGAAAAGTCTAAGTAAGTTTTTTGAGAAAGCAAAACTGCTCTCGAGAAATATAAAGACTTCTCGGAAAACTCTCAAGAAATTTTTCTAAGTCTTTCTTTCAAAAAATGAAGTGAAATTTTCAAAAATTCCAAGTATAGTTTTCGAGAAAGTAATGTTCTTCTCGAAAAACATAAACACTTCTCAAAAAAATCTGTGAAATAAGTTATAATTCTTTTTCTCGAAAAAGCCATGAAAAGGTTTTTAAAAGGCAAGTGTTGTTCTCGAAAAAGCATTGCAGTTTTCGAAAGGTTGAAGTTAGTTTTCGAAAAGTCAAATAATTATTTTCTAGAAATCAAATACATTTCGGAAAATAAGTTCCAGAGTTCAAAAGATTCTGCGTAAAGTCTTTTTCGAAAAAGGCTATGCAATTTTTAGAGAAAGCTAGTTCTTTTCGAAAAAACTATAGTCCTTTCGAAGAACGAAGTTGCAGAAAACTTAAAACTCATTTTCGTCTAATGGGATTTCAAATTAACCTAAGTTCTTCACGATTGGTCCACGTGGATCATTCCTTTATGATTTCAGACCGTTAGAAGAAGTTCTATATAAAGTCTTGTCAAATATTTCGCTAACCCTAATCTTAATAGAAATCAGAATTGCAGCAAGTGCAAAAGCGGGAAAAGCCGCACGTCATCATCGTCGTTCTTCTCTGAAGCTTCTTCCTTGATCCAGCGATTTAATAGAAGAATAGATTCGACAAGATCACAGTTTCTAGATTCTCCAATCATTCATTTGATCGTGTCAGATCTTAAGAATTTCAGATCGTGTTCTCTCAAGATTTATTCCTCAATATCTTTTTCAAGAATTTAAGTTTTTAAGAGGGAAGAAGTTAGGATATTTCAGATCTGGAATAGTAATTTTTATAGTTATTGTAAAAATTTATTTCAACTCTTGTAGGAGCTTTGTCTCCGATCTTGTAGGAAGCTTTTTCTTTGGAGTATAGATCCCGTTTTGGGGGATCGAGTTTGTAGGAGTGTTTTAACTCCAAGTTGTAGGAGCGTTGCTCTGAGTTGTATGATTGTTTTCAATCCGAGATATAGTGAAGTAGTCAAGGCTAGCGTGGTGTAGATTGGTGAGGTAGAGAGTGGACGTACCCAAGGTTGGGGAACCACTATAACTCCTTGTGTCGTCTGGTGTATGCTTGATTGCTCTGTGTTACTCTCTCAATTTTTTATTTCGCAAAAGACCCAGAACTCACCTATTCACCCCCTCTTGGTGATTTAGGTAGACAAAAGGATACTTTCAGTTATCGCCGCGTGATAATTTAGGACACGACGTATCAAAAACAACATGTCGGTATTCGTCGATCGGCTAGCGTGGCACGGTAGCTGCTATCGCCTGGCGGTAGGTCGTTTCTTGAGAAATCTCGCCTTATGTTCGTCGAGAGCCTAACATGGCACGGTAACTGCTACTGCCTGGCGATAGGTCATTTCTCGAGAAATTCCACTTGACATTCTTCGAGAGCCTAGCGCGGCGCGGTAGAAACTACCGCCTGCAGTAATTTCCCAAGAGATAGGCCAAATTAATTCCTTGCGCTAGCGTGTGCGGTAGGACTAGCGTGGAGTGGTAGTTTCCCGAGAGCGCTGTCCAATTTATTCATGGCCACTGCTCGACGGTAACATCTACCACTCGTCGTTAGTTTCCATAGGATTCTTCTTCTTCGCTTGTACTTGTCAACCTGCACACTCTATCAACACAAGACATGATCAAATACAATCTGGGAGTTAATATTCTCAAACACAGGGCATGTGAACAATCGATTCCAACTGTTGGACCCGAGAGAAGCAACCTTAGCTCATTTAGCAATCCCTCATAGAACCGACTGGTCTTACATTCTTGGTCAGTGAAAGTGGACCCCACATACCGTCCCAACCTGCAAGTAGTTATCCACACTACTCTCGCCCTGAATCAAGTGCTGGAACTCATTCTCCATGGCAATCCACTGCGACGAAGGCAAATTCTTTTCCAGAAATAATCTCGAAAACTCCTTCATCGAGATCTCAGATAGTCGTCTACCCGTAAAGTGGTGTAACTCTAACTCATCCCACCAAAGCTGAGCCTCTCCATCCAAAAGGAAAGTGGTCAAGGTTACCTTATGCCCCTCCTCTGTTTCAATTGCCGTCAATACTCTCTTGACACGTGAAAGCCAGTCCTTCGTCTGCATTGGGGATCCTACACCCGTGAACGTAGGAGGACTAAAACTCATAAAATGCTTCAGTTGCCATTCAGTTGCTCCCCTTTTCGTCATTGCTTCAACAAGCTCTTGCCTAACATCTATCAGCTCAGCCACACCAACCTGGTCCAGGACCATAATAGGACACACCTGCCCAGTCAGCTATGCATTTATCATAGCAAACAATGCCTCAACAACTAAGCGTATTGTTTCCGTAGAAGGGGGAGGTGAGGGCACATCAGCTGGTGATGCAATCTCCATAGAATGTTATGGTTCAGACTGCCCCGCACCACTGCGAGTTACCTAAAAGTGTAAAATACACAATTTAGCAACCATGTACAAGACAAACAACGACAATAAGAATTCACAGGTTCCGCAAAGATGTGTATTTTCCTTCCTAAATGGATATTCTTGAGTTCATTTTGTTACAACGGTCAGCACATACACGTGCTCGCCACCCCTCACAAAAATCCAACCACAAATTTGTAGAAGGAAGACCGAGACAAGGAGCTGATACCAAATTTTAACACCTCCGTCCGTCGTGTAGAATATAACAGAAGGTCCGGCCGGAGCCTCACGGCATATTCTACGGACAGTTAGCGGAGTTACAAGTTCATATCAAAAGACCAAACGAATCATAACTCAGAGCATTCTAGCGGAAGCTTCAAGGGTTGATTGAACTCAAGGAACACAAATGTCTACTATAAAAGATCATATAGGAATGTTTACAAAATACACTAAAAAGTGCGGCCTTAAGGCCTTACAATTTTTCTTCAAAAAATGGTTTACAGACATCGGCTCGCAGGCCGGCCATACATTAAAACAATAAAAACATCTTTGCTTGGCCTTTAAGGATCGACATAACATCAAAGGGCTACCACTCGCTACTTCCTACTCGGCTCTCTAGCACCTACACAGGGACAATCCACCAGCAAGGTGGAAAACAAGGCAATGGTCAGCTTTAGCTGACCAATGTATAACGACCCTACCCCATTCCCGGGGCAGCGATATTCCTTCCCAACAAGCATAGCATTCATATATAGATATATCACACGAAGGTACAACTTAAGCACCATTCAATATATTACAAACATTTGTATCAACTGCCAAACGTTCTATGCACTCAAAACACATTATCGGGGTATTGGAAATGCCCAACCCTACCACCGTTTAGAGGTTCGAGACTTGACGGTCAACATTGAGCATTATAGCCTGATACATAACCATGTTATAGCCATGACTCTCCCACTATGCTAACGGTAATTGCCACGTACTTTAGGTCTCTTTAACCGAACAACATAGAGCGGGTACAGGTCAGCTCTTTCCCGTTGGTCAAATTGATAGGCCATTGCCGAAAGCCGAAACCTTCGTGGCCAATCTATATGATGCGGGTCAGCCTCCCCTTTCCCGTAAACCAAAACTTAACCAACGTTACGTATAATGGCTCTCACGGCCACCACAGTTGGGTACTCAGATTCACAGCTTACCTGCTAGCCACACAGTCTCTGTGAGACGGGCTTTGCAAGCATAATACTATCTGTGAGCTATCGCCGGCGATAATCACTATTGCTAGTGATAATCACTATCACCTGCTGTTAATAACAGAATACCTCTTTCTATTTCCAGACTCAACCATAATTAAAACATCTTTCCAAAAAAAACCTGCAGCATCCTACAGTGCCAAAATACTTGACTTTCATAACACATAACTCACCAAGAGCTATTTCCAACGATATCCACTATCGTCCGACAATATCCAACATTTATCAAAACCATGGCATTTTCTAGTATTTTCTTGGAGTGCATCTCCAGTACTTCCTGCTACTCAATTCACAAACACAACCCTTCAGACTCCATAAACTACTCGTTTATACTCGGAGTCTCCTCCGGTATGCAAAGTAAAACATTACCAATCCAGACTAATCTATCCAGATGGGCTTCGCACAGCATGCATATTCCGTACTACGATTTCCGGATTCTATATGCAAGTTTACCCGGGGATATCACGTATCAACCCATCAGAATTCCCTCCTCTTTCCACCTTTTGGTGGGAGATTCCATTCGCATGCAAAAAGTAGGACTTCACTTGTCCAAGAAGGATGATCATTACCCTCGTAGGTCATTTTGGAGCCATGTTCTTGCTTTTGATTCAGATGGAACTGACCACTATATTTTCCCCTTCCCGGATCTAACTTTAGCTCGTGAATCCGACCACTGGTTCTCCTTCACCAAGAATGAAAATTTCAGCCCCAAAATCTTTCCCTCAAGAACTTCAAGAACTAAGAGAGAGAGAAAATGAGAATTCAATCTCATGCCCAGCTTATATCTGGAAGCTACCGTCGCGCGATAACTTGCTAATGCTATGCGGTAACATAGGCAGTTGTCGCTTGGCCCAATGGACATCGCTTTGTCTCCCAAAACAAACTCAACCTTTCAGCCATATGGCAAGCTACTGCCAGCGGTACCTCACTATCGCCGGGCGGTACCATCCAGAGGAAGATTGTTATTTTTAACCCAGCTACCGTTGCGCGATAATCACTACCGCCCTGTGGTAGTCTCTCAACGATTCGTCGAGCGAGTTGAGAGCATCGAGTATTACCGCTACGTGGTACCTGACTACTGCCACGCGGTATCAACCAAAGACCTTGGTCTTTTTATTCGGCGGGCTATCGCCGGAGATAGGACTATCATCGTGCGATAACCTCCAGAGATCAATTCTTTGATCTATTGGGAATTTTGGGGTATTACAACCAACAAGCCCTATATCACTCTAACCCACACTTGGGTGAGATCTCTATAACATCCCTTTATCCTATCAGACTACACTTGTCTAACTTCTGGATTACTTAGCGATTTATGGTTAATCTTGGACTTCCTGAGGTCTTCCCTAAGAAGGGCTCGCAATAGTACTTGGAACTATGATGAGCTGAAGCTCATCGCTCCCTTTCTCAAGACACTTAGTATTGTTATGCTACCTTTAATCAAATCCACTCCCAGAATTACTAAGTGTGTGATCTCTCCAAAACAACAACTGCTGATAACACTAATTTTCCAAAATTGCTAAATGTAGACCACATGAGCACAAATGAGTGTATGAACAAGAACTCTCCAAATATTTAACCTATGATTCCAAGATTATTTCTTCAGGTATATCATGACATTTTAGACCTAATACCAGAGATTTATAATTTTTCTAAAATAATCAGCAATTATTATAATTTTCCCAAATTATTGCTACATGAGATTTTGAACATGAAGTATCACTTTCTTTTATCAAACCAGCAAGATAAAATTATCCTAACATCATCTTGAGTAATAATGTTTCTGGACTAAATTTCACATCATTCCAATAGTATTTGATATTTAATTTCTAATTACAAAAATCTGATCCACTCTATCATGTTACACATGAAGAATTATAAAAATTAATCAAATAATTCTAGAAAAATTACTGGAGGTTAAAACTGGTAAATAATTATTTTTTTCCAAAAATATATAATTTTACAACTCAATTTGAGCACAATTATCTCAATAATATAAAAGGGGCAAAAATAGTAATTATAATTGCAATCCTAAGATTCTGACTTTCTAAAATTCCCAATAATTTATCCAGTGTTTATCATACTAAATTATTTCTATTGGCAAGAGTTCATAATTTTTTCAACTATTTTAGTCACTCTAATTTCACTAATATACTTGCATAATAAAAAAACTAATTAATTCATTTGTTAAGCAAATCAACTCCAAATATTCTAAAACTTCATGATGAGGTATACCTTCACTAAATAATTGCATGTAAAAAATTTCGCTGGATTGTACCAAGCCAATCTTGCTAAATTCACAAGATACACCTTTTGGCTAAATGCACACCACATCACATACAACATGACAACTTGCAAGTGAGATTCACCAACCTACAAGGGTTCACAAAACCTGAAATTTTTACCAGGACCTTATACGTCTCTAATAAACCTCTCACCAAAATTTTGGATTAAAATAATTATATTCCTCAAAATATTCCATTTATATGAAAAATCACATTTTTCCTAAAACCATAGGAAAATGTTGTCCAAATATTCCCATATTTGGACTATAGGTGAATCTATAGTATATTCTTACATTCCCCAAATTTCAAGTCAATCCCCATAGCCAATTAAAAGTTATTAAGGATATAGTGACTGTCCTACCCTATGGACCAATCCCACAAGAATTAACCTACAGGGAGCTACAGTGCTCCAAATGACCTGATTTTAACTTCTAATTAAAGTAGACTCACATGGTTATCGTTTTCATGTTGGGCACTTTTCATGGTTCAGAACCTAAAGGCCTCATTGTTCTGCTTCAACTAGTATGTAATAAGGGGACAAACATAACATATTATATATAATAATTAATATATATTATATTTGGACGGTTGTGATTATGTCTTCTACCTCTAGCCTATGGCCGAGATTGGCCGAACCTGGAGCCTTTTCCAAAGATATTTTCCGGTGATCCACCCTCCTCCCCGGCTATCTACCACCATATTTGTTGAGGTCGTGGCTATTGCCGGGTGGCGTCTCGGTCGCCGGAGGGGCGGTTTCCGACGAACCCGAGAGGAAGCATTTTCAAGTTTTTTCCTTGGATTTCAAAGTTGGAATTAGCTCAATTGAGCTCGACTTCAAGTTCTATTGATCTAGGAAGCTATCACAAGGGGAGAGGGGGAGAAACATGGCTGATTTCGGGCTTGGATGCGGCTACTCCGGTGGGTGTCCATGGTTTTTGGCATTTTCCGGCGAACCTCTCTCGATCTCGATTCTCCACCGAAAGCTTTGATCCAAGAGTCAATTTTGACTGCTTGAAGGCTTTTAAAGGTGATGAAAGAGTCAAATTGAGCTTTGTGGGCCTCTATATAGGAGATCCATGAATGGGAGGTGGTAGGCCATGGCCATTAATGACACTCCTTGATGGTGCCCCACCTATAATTGCTAGAAATTCCTCCTCTTCATCAGGGGAGATGAAAGGAGGGGTTGGGGAAGAAGAAGGGAGTGTCACTTGGCCTCCCTCCATTATTCCCCCTCCAAATAAAACATTTCTCCTAATTACCCCCATTAAATTCTAATTAAATCACCTAACTTAGATTAAATAAATTTGATAAACTTAGTGGACCTTAGGATGGGCCTTGGGCAAGGCCTAAGCCCACTTGAATTGACTTGAGCTCTCATTTAGCTTTTAGGATTAATTTGACCATGGTTGACCTTGGGGTTTACTTAGGTCAACTTGATGGGTTGACTGGTCCAAGGGGTGTGTCTTGAGTCCCTTGACAACACTCAATGTTGATTGGATCAGGGTGATGCCCATATTGGGCCCACTTTGCCACATAATGTGATTTTTACCTAAATAGGGCCAATTTGACTTTGATCAAATTGGTCAACTTGGTGACCCCATGATGGGGCTTTGGGTCCACTTGTCCCCTAATGACATTACAAGGCTAAGGGTGAGATCAATTTTAGGTTTTGAGGCCGATAGGACCTCTTAGGTGAAGGTTTGACCTATATTGACCTAAAGTTGACTTTTGTCGATTCGACCCACTTGCTTGACCTAGCCTTGCGTTCATTGCTTAATTTCCTTTCTCTTAGGGTTAGGGAACTGTTAGTGAGCCTATCTTGAGGTGGTGAGTTCATGTGAGTGTGAATTGACCTAGGTTGACTTGTGCACATTCGGGGTGCACTTAGTTATTTTCTTAAGTTCAAGCTAAGCTAGGGTCACACTAGGGCCTCCACACAGCACTCAAGTCCTAACCCTAACTTTAGGGGGTCTAGAAGAGTGGGGGATGTTACAAATTCCAATAAAAAAACAAAATTTCGTCCTCGAAATTTAACTTATGGGATGTTTAGTTTATACCCGAGGTTAAGAGCTCCGGGTGTTTCTTCTACATGAGGTCCAAGGGCTCCCAAGTTTGCTCCTATTTCCAATGATTGGACCATAACACCTTGTCCAAAGGGATGCTCTTCTTCCACAAAACTCAGACCGCTGTATCGTCGATCCGGATTGGCTCCAAACGAACTGACCGATCAGATGCAACTGGGCCTGAGGTAGAAGTAATATGCTGCTCTGGTCTAAGTAATGCTTTCCGAAGTAAGGAGACATGGAAGACGTCGTGTAGGTTCGCCAACTCTGGCGGTAGCTCCAGCATGTTTGCCAAGGGGCCAATCCGCTCTAGAACCGTATAAGGTCCCATATGTCTAGGGCTGAGCTTCTTATGTCTACGCACCCGCGAAATACCATGCAACAGACGTATCTTCAAAAACACCGTATACCCCCACCTGGATCTCTATCTTACAATGCCTCGTGTCATAATACTTCTCCTGCTGACTCTAAGCCTCTAGCATCCTATATCTGATCAGCTAAATGAGCGCATCCGTATCCTCCACATAATCTGACCCAAGCGCCTTCGGGTCCTCATCCTAAACCCAAGAAAGCAATGTACGACACTTCCTCTCATATAGAGACTCATAGGGAGCCATGCTAATGGTGGCATGATGGCTGTTGTTATAAGAGAACTCAATCAATGGCAACAATCGCTCCCAGGGCTTCCCCGTATCAAGTATACACAATCATAGCAGATCCTCCATGGTCCTGTTAGTCCGCTCCGTCTGCCCATCAGTCTGTGGATGAAAGGCAGTGCTAAATGTGAGCTGGGAACCTAAGTTCTCATGCACCGCCCTCCATTCTCTGGAAGTAAATCAACCATCTCGATCTGATATAATCGTCTTGGGTATGCCATGGTACCTTACAATCTGCTCCACGAACATCCTCACCAATACACCAACTGGAGTGTCCTTCTGGATTAGGATGAACCTAGCTACCTTAGTCAATCGGTCCATGATGATCCATATAGAATTATGCCCAGAGTGGGAGCAAGGCAACCCGTGTACAAAATCCATCGAAATATCCTCGAATTTCCACTACGGAACTAGCAGCAGATACAATAATCCTCCAGGACTCTTGCACTCGGCCTTTACTTATTGGCATGCCTCGCAGTGTGTCATAAAATCTATGATATCCCTCTTCATCCTGGGCCAATACATGCCCTTCCACAAATCCATCGTCATCTTGGTGATCCCATGGTGCACTAAATACCGTGTGCAGTGTGCCTCCCTGAGTTTGTCTCCCTGGATCCGTCCACCTGCGGGTATATAAACACGGTCCCGGAAATGAATGAGGTCGCTAAGTAGTGAATACTCCTCTGACTTTTCCTCTCCTAAGGCTCTAAATATAGGCTCCAGTGCTACATCCTACCTCTGCTCTGCCCTGACGCGGTCTCTGATATCGCACTCCAAGATCAAAGCTGCCAAGTACTCCACATAAACCTATGGATCAACCCTCGACACTATAGTAATCTGCATGTCTTCCATCATCCGCACTATCTCCATGGCAATCAACCGAGACTCTGGTCCAGTAGTGTCGGCTCTCCTGCTAAAAGCATCTGCTACGATGTTCACTTCCCCGGGTGATAGTTCATGGTATAATCATAGTCACAGAGGAACTCTAACCACCTCCGTTAGCATAGATTTAGGTCCTTCTGTGTGTCAATGTACTTGAGGTTATTGTGATCCGAGAAGATCTCACATTGAACCCCATAGAGGTAGTGCCTCCAGACCTTCAAGGTGAAGACTACAACTTCGAGCTCCAAATCATGCATCGGGTAGTTCTGCTAGTGCTTCTTCAGCTTCCTTGAAGCATATGCTATAACATGCCCATGCTGCATCAGTACAATACCCATGCCCTGGTATGACGCGTCTGTATAAATCTAAAATCTTTCCTTTACTGGAGGAAGGGAAAGGATGGGAGCTGAGGTGAGTCTACCCTTCAGCTCCTGAAATACAGACTCGCACTACTCAGTCCAAGTGAACGTTGTGTCCTTCTTTGTCAAAGATGTGAGGGGAAGTGCTATCTTCGAAAACCCCTACACAAACTTGCAGTAATAGCCTGCACGTCCAAGAAAGCTTGGAATATCTGAAGCCGACTTTGGCTGCGGCAATCCTTCACTACCTGCACCTTGGCCGGGTCCACTGCCAACCTAACTTCACTGATAATGTGCCAGAGGAATGCTACCTCTTGCAGTCAGAATTGGCACTTTGAAAACTTCGCATATAGTTGGTGCTCCTGCAACTTCCCCAAAACTAATGCCAAGTGATGGGTATGGTCCTCCTCGGTCCTAGAGTAGACCAAGATATCGTCTATAAAAACTATGATGAACTCATACAGGAATGATTCAAACACCTGGTTCATCAAACTCATGAATGCGGATGGGGCATCACTATGAACTCAAACAAGTCGTAGCGTGAGATAAACGCTGTCTTCGGTATATCCTCCTCCTGAATCTGCAGTTGATAGTAGCCCGACCTTAGGTCAAGCTTAGAGACACAGTGCGTTCCCTCTAGCTGATCAAATAGCTCATCGATCCTTGGTAACAGATAAGTGTTCCTCACCATCAATCGGTTGAGCTTGTAATAATCAATGCAAAGTTGGAGTGATCCATCCTTCTTCTTCACGAACAAGACGGGAGCTCCCCATGGTGAAGAACTCATTCTAACAAATCCTTCATCCCCCAGCTCCTGTAGCTGAGTCCGAAAATCCACAAGCTCCTTCGGTGCCATTTGGTAAGGTGCCCGAGAGACGGGCCTCGCACCTGGTACTAACTGTATTTGGAAGTCTACCCCTATATGCGGGGGTAGTCCGGGCAACTTCTCTGAAAATACGTCAGGGAAATCCTGAACTACCGAAATATCACCAAAGGAGGCCTCCGCCTCCATCATCTCGAAACAGATCATGAATACCTCGTCTCCTTGTTCATGGGCCTTAACGTCATGTACAGATGATGATAATAATAAACGGGAGATAGGCATAACACCTTCGAAGACCACCTCTGAGTTTTTGTATTTCAATGCGATCCTCCTAGATGGGCAGTCGATCTTGGCATGTTGCCAGTGTAGCCACATCATGCCTAGAATCAGATCATAGTCCTATAGTGGTAAAAGTGTCGTTGGTGTGTCAAACAACTTCCCACCAATATCTACAGATATATTGCACTTTGCAGTAGACTGCACCTCTGATTCTTTGGGAAGTCAGACCATCCTGAGGAATCCAGGGAAACATTGGCATCCATCCAAATCCTTCGCGAAATCTTCCGAGACGAAAGAGTGAGATGCTCTCATGTCAAATAGGGTGAGGGCGGGCTTACCGCACACATGTACTATGCATGATCTTGTTTGTTTCGATTTTTATCAACTATCTATGTAAGGGGTTGCTAAGGTACTATACTAACAATTCAAAGTACAAAATTATAAAATACTTGTGATGACCTCCTCAGGGTTCCTAGACTGGGCAAGATCCAGCGCATACATCTGCTCCAGCCTTCAGCCACCACCGTGAGGTCCTCATCCACGACCTCATCCTTGGCCTCTACCCTGATGTGACGACCCGATGCCGACCGACTCTAGACCACACAAGGATCACTGTGGCCTCACTTGCATCGTCTGGGCTGCAGCCCAAGCACTCAACCCATCTCCATCAACAAGTGGGTTGTTGGTGGCCATAACCTTCCTTTGATGAGGCAAACTCGATAGTCAAGCGCGCAGCACGGGGACTTCCCAGGAGGTCACCCATCTCGAGATTACTCCAGCCTGAGAAAGCTTAACTATGGAGTTTTTCAACTCCTCATCATCGTGCTGCGCGCTTGACTATCGAGTTTTCCTCATCAAAGGGAGGTTGTGGCCACAAATAACCCGCCTGTTGATGGAGAGGGGTTGGGTTCTTGGGCTGCAGCTCAGACGATGCTAGTGAGGCCACAGTGATCCTTGTGTGGTCCAGAGTGGGTCGATACTAGGTCATCACACCAGCTGTGCCGGAGGGACTGTTGGAGGTGGAGGAGGTGGAGGGGAAATATGTGAGCAGTGGGCTCTGATGTGCCCAAGCTAGTGGCATCCAAAGCATAACACCAGAGAGCGTCCTCTGTCATCAAATCTCCACAGCTCCTGGATGTGTGGTTGTGGGGCTGGCACTGCGGGAGGTTGCTGCTCTGGCATGACACTAGGAAGTGGATGTACTCTACATCCCTTATGCCTCATGAACCTGCCTCGATGTGTCCCTCTACTGCTCTCACCATAATACATTTCCTCAGCTAGCCTATCCCCTCTACCAGCACCATCAGATGATCTGCCTCCCACTTCTTTACCTTCTCGATAATCTTCACCAAACTGGCCTCCGAGATGAACAGAGGATCCTTCCTGAGCGAGTCCTGAATTCCTCTATAAAATTTCTTTGCATAGTCCTTTTCACTTAGGGGACTGGCAAATTCTGCCAAATGTGAAAACTCCCGCTGGTACTCCAGCACCGACCGGTTTCCCTTCCTAAGGTGCAGAAACCGATCCTCCGGCGCATCTCTATCTGTCGGGGATACAAAATGCTCTGATAAGGCCTCTCTAAACTGGTTCTAGCTGATCTAGGAACACTCATAATCAGCAAAGGTGGAGTCCAAGAGGGACTTCCACCATGTCTTGGCATGACCGGCTACTGCCTGGTTGCCCAGGCAAAGGATCCCCGCTAGCATATCCTGGATAATGTCAAGCCACTCCTCCATCTTGTCTGTCATCTCCGTCCCATAGTAAGTCAGAGGGAAAGGCCTCGAAAGGCAATCAGCCAGTTTGAGCTTGGGTTCGGCTGCGGTGCCGGAACCTGCTGAGCTCTAAAGGCATCTAGGATGGTTGTAAGAGTCTGGCCCAACTCTGACTACTGAAAAGGAACAGCAGCTGACAAAGGGGGAACTGTAGCATGCAGTTTGAAACACTTCAATAATTAAATAAGTTTGGCCTCATCTCAATTATGTGGACAAAAGATGTGATTTTCTCACATGGGCACACCATAGCTTCCGCTGCTTAGTTTATCCGCAAACTAAAGCTCGAGCGGGGTGACCTAGTGGTTTCTGGACTTCTTTTGCTTATGATTGTGGTAAGGTGATACAAACTGTAAAATTCCTCCTCCCAGGAGTTGTGCATGACCGAGGAGAGATTTTATGCCCAGGACCTTCTCTTACAATGACACCAACTCCTAGTTAGTTGCCACCACAAGATAGTGACCCTGCTAGGAAGCATGATCCTTTAAACAGCCAACGAAAGAAGAAAACAAGTTTACATATCACATCATAGATATATAAATACCTAAATAAAGGTCCACATAACATGTAAGAGTACAAGTAATAAGGCTTATGCCCAATACATAAATATCATAAAAATATCACTCTCTCTCAACTAACAACGCGTAAGCTAAACCATATAATCATCAACCAGACGCGGGGTAGTAGTAGTGGTAGTGCTCAGCTTCGGCTCCTCAGATCCTGGTGTCTCAATCTTTAGATCCGCTCGGTCGAATTGCGATGGCATCTCCATGTGTCCCTAAAATGTTATGGTCAAACGACCATCAGTCAAACTAGACTCAGCTACTTCGTCCCCGCCTCACCCCCGCGACTCCTAGGAACCGCACGGGAGGAAGAAAGTGGAGGACCAAAAATAGCAGAATGTACATGCAGGTGGCAGTGGTATATATAGTTAATTCTCTAGCTGTTCTATATCAGTATGAGCAGTAAAGAAAAACAACAATTAGCACAATATAAAAGTACAGTAAGAGGAGCTAAGTAAAACTAGTAAAGTAAAGCAACTACACTACCATCATAGGAACGTACCCTAACTTATATGGAAGCACATACAAACATATAAGTTAAGGTTTCCGAAATAGTAACTCATCATATAAAAGTGCCCATACTAATTTATATGATGATGATCTACAAGTGCGTATGTTATGTCATGTTATGCAATGCAATGATTATGTAACTCACACACACGACTTTGTGCACAGACCTTTCATGCATCCACACTTTTTGGAGGTGTCCAACCTCTCAGGTACCAACCATCATGGATCACGATGGTAGTGGAGCAGGTATCTTCACTCCTAGGCTGGCAAACACACTATATAACGTCCTTGCACCCCAGCGTGAACTCAATCACTAAGCCTTAGGCAGACCATTACCGGGCTACAGCCCAAGCACCCCAACCCCTCTCCAGCCCTTGGGCGAGTTGTTGGTGGCCACAACTTCCCTTTGATGAGCCAAACTCGATATATAAACGTGCACCACAGGGAATTCCCAAGAGGTCACCCATCCCGGTACTACTCCAAACTACATAGTTAAGCGTGCTCGGGCTGGAGTAGTACCGGGATGGGTGACCTCCAAGGAATTCCCCGTGGTGCACGCTTGTCTATCGAGTTTGACTCATCAAAGGGAGGATGTGGCCACCAATAACCCGCCCATGAGCTGGAGAGGGGTTGGGATGCTTGGGCTATAGCCTGATAACAGTCCACCTAAGGCCTAGTGATTGAGTTCACGCTGGGGCACAGGGACGTTACAATAAAAAGTGCACTTTTTATTATAAAAACCATAGCCAATCCAACGTGACAATGTCACGGCTCCGCTCTAGGCAACGTTACCGGGGTACAAGCCAAGAACCCCAACCCCTCTCCAGCACTCTGACAAATTGTTGGTGGCCACAGCCTCCCCATGATGCCCGCTTGACTATCAAGTTTGCCTCATCAAAGGGAGGCTGTGACCACCAACAACCCGCCAGAGTGCTGGAGAGGGGTTGGGGTGCTTGGGCTGCAGCCCGGTAACGTTGCCTAGAGCGGTGCCGTGACATTGTCACGTTGGATCGGCTAGGGTCGTTACAATAATTTTTTTTCAATTTATGTGTGTCATCCCTGCAGCTCAATTGGTGATGAGATGTTGGAAAACTCCATATTTAAGCATGCTAGGGCTGGAGTAGTACTGGGATGGGTGACCTCCTGGGAAATCAACGTGCTGCGCGCTTGACTATCGAGTTTGCCTCATCAAAGGGAGGCTGTGGCCACCAACAAACTGCTTGGCTGGAGAGGGGTTGGGGTGCTTGGCCTATAGCTCGGTATCGCCGCCTAGAGCGGAGCCGTGACATTATCACGTTATATCGGCTAGAGTCATTACACATTACCAGGACAAGACCTCTTGTACGCCTGAATGCTAAGAACATAATAGGGGAGCCCCTGCGTACTCTTGCTGGCAACTACCTGTCTTTTGTGGTCGGGTGTGCTCTTAGGAGACATAGTCCTCCAGACCTCGGTATAAACATCCTACCAGTCTCCCCAAAGGTGCACACTCCACACCAGAGTCATCGTACTCCCGTCAGTGTGCCGACTAGACCAGTACCGAGTGACCCACCACATAAGCACAAACTAGATATAATAATACCCTCCCGAGCTTCCAGCTCACTGGACCAACCCATCCTGATATCGAATAACAACCCGAGCTAACATCTCGTAGGATAAACAAACCCTATATCACTCCAACCCACACATGGGTTAGATCGCTATAACATTCCTTAATCCTATCAGACTACTCTTGTCTAACTTCCGAATTACTTAGCTATTTATGGTTAACCTTGGACTTCTCGAGATCTACTATGTGAAGGGCTCGCAGCGGTACTTGGAACTATGATGCGCTGAAGCTCATCGCTCCCTTTCTCAAGACACTTAGTAATGTTATGCTACCCTTTATCAAATCCACTCCCAGGATTACTAAGTGTGTGATCTCTCCAAAATAACAACTGCTGAAAATATTAATTTTCCAAAATTGCTAAATGCATACCACATGTGCACATTTGAGTGTATGAACAGGAACTTTTCAAATATTTAACCTAAGGTCCTAAGATTATTTCCTGAGGTATATCATGATATTTTAGACATAATATTAGAGATTTATAATTTTCCTAAAATAATCAGCAATTAATATATTTTTCCCAAATAATTGCTACATGTGATTTTGAACATGAAGTGTCATTTTCTTTTATCAAACCAGCAAGATAAAATTACCCTAATATCAACTTGAGTAATAATGGATCTGGATCAAATTTCACATCATTCAAATAATTTTGATATTTAATTTCTAATTACAAAATCGGATCCACTAGATCATGTTACACAAAAAGTACTTTAAATATTCATTAAATAATTCCAGAAACATTACTGAAGATTAGAAATGGTAAATAATTATTTAGTACAAAAAAGTATAATTTTATAACTCAATTTAAGCACAATTATCTCAATAATATAGAATAGACAAAAATGATAATTATAACTGCAATCCTAAGATTCTGAATTTCAAAAATTCCAAATAATTTATTCAGTGTTTATCATACTAAATTATTGCTATTGAAAAGATTTCATAATTTTTGCAATTATTTTAGACACCCTAATTTCACTAATATACTTGCATAATAAAAATACTAATTAATTCATTTGCTAAGCAAATCAACTCCAAATGTTCTAAAACTTTATGAGGAGGTGTACATTCAATAAATAATTGCATGAATAAAATTTCACTGGATTTGACCAAGTAATCTTGCAAAATTCACAGGATACACCTTTTGGCTAAATGCACACGACATCACATACAACATGACAACTTGCAAGTGAGATTCACCAATCTACAGGAGTCCAATGAATCTGAAATTTTTATCAGGGGCTTATACCTTCCTATTGAACCTCTCATCAAAATTTAGGATAAAAATAATTATTGTTCCTCAAAACATTCCATTTATATAAAAAAAATCATATTTTTCCTAAAACCATAGGAAACTGTTGTCGAAAAATTCCCATTTTTGGATTGTAGGTGTATTTATTGTATTTTATTACATGCTCCAAATTTCAAGTCAATCGCTTAAGCCAATTAAAAGTTATTAAGGATATTGTGACTGTCCTACCCTAAAGACCAGTCCTACAAGAATTGACCTACAGGGATCTACATTGCTCCAAATGACCTGATTTTAATTTCTAATTAAAGTAGATTCACAGGGATACCTTTTTTATGTCGGACACTTTTCATGGTTAAGCCCCTAAGGGCCTCATTTTTCTGCTTCAAAAAATGTGTAATAAGGGGACAAACATAATAAATTATATATAATAATTAATATATATTTTATTTGGACGGCTGTAATTATGTCTTCTACCTCTAGCCTATGGCCGAGATTGGCCGAACTTGGAGTCTTTTCCAAAGCTATTTTATGGCGATCCAGCCTCCTCCCCGGCCGGCCACCACCACCACCACCTTCATTGAGGTCGTGGCTATCGTCGGGCGGCGGCTCAGCCGTAGGAGGGGCGGTTTCTGGTGAACCCGAAAGGAGGCATTTTCAAGCTTTTTCCTTGGATTTCAAAGTTGGAATCGGCTCAATTAAGCTCGACCTCAAGTCCTAATGATCTAGGAAGCTAGCACAAGGGGAGAGGGGGATAAACATGCCTGATTTCGGGCTTGTATGCGGCTTCTCCGCTGAGTGGCCATGGTTTTTGGCATTTTACGGTGAACCTCTCCCGATCTCGATTCTCCGCCGAAATCTTTGATCCAAGAGTCAATTTCGACTGCTTGAGGGCTTCTGAAAGTGATGAAAATGTCAGATTGAGTTGTGGGGGCCTCTATATAGGAGATCCAAGAATGGGAGCTGGTAGGCCATGGCCATTAATGACCCTCCTTAATGGTGACCCACCTATAATTGCTGGAAACTCCTCCTCTTCATCAGGGGAGATGAAAGGAGGGGTTGGGGAAGAAAAAAGGAGTGTCACTTAGCCTCCTTCCATTATTCCCCCCTCCAAATAAAACTTCTCTCCTAATTACCCCCATTAAATCTTAGTTAAATCACCTAATTCAGATTAAATAAATTTGATAAACTTAGTGGGTCTTAGGATGGGCTTTAGGCAAGGCCTTAGTCCACTTGAATTGGCTTGGGTTCTCATTTAGCCTTTTGGGTTAATTTGACCATGGTTGACCTTGGGGTTGACTTTGGTCAACTTGATGGGTTGACTGGTCCAAGGGGTGTGTCTTGAGTTCCTTGACATCACTCAATGTTGATTGGATCATGATGATATCATATTGGGCCCACTTTGCCAAATAGTGTTATTTTGACCTAAATGGGGCCGAGTTTGACTTTGGTCAAATTGGTCAAGTTGGTGACCCCATGATGGGGCTTTTGAGTCCACTTGTCCCCTAATGATATTACAAGGCTAGGGGTGAGGTCAATTTTAGGTTTTGAGGCCAATAGGACCTCTTAGGTGAATGTTTGACCTATATTGACCTAAAGTTGACTTTGGTCGATTCGACCTACTTGCATGACCAAGACTTGAGTTCATTGCTCAATTGCATCTCACTTAGGGTTAGGAAAGTGTTAGTGAGCTTATCTTGAGGTGATGAGTTCATGTGAGTGTGAATTGACCTAGGTTGACTTGCGCACATTATGGGCGCACTTAGTCATTTCCCTAAGTTCAAGCTAAGCTAGGGTCACACTAGGGCATCCATGCACCACTCAGGTACTAACCATAACTTAAGGGGGTCTGGAAGTGTGGGGGATGTTACACTCCATGTAGAGAAGTTTTTCAATTTTATATTCATCGCTAGCATACCAGTCACCTCTCAAGTTATTGAGTTGGAAAATTTGTGTCTCAAGCTGAAGGACCTTCATTTTGATATGTCCAATAATCTCTTTGTGTACTTGATTTTGAGCAA
Organism: Platanthera zijinensis; assembly: GCA_039513925.1. Classification (NCBI taxonomy): domain Eukaryota; kingdom Viridiplantae; phylum Streptophyta; class Magnoliopsida; order Asparagales; family Orchidaceae; genus Platanthera; species Platanthera zijinensis. The sequence goes on from CM077084.1 coordinate 98,834,112, forward strand.
ACTGCCTTTTGAGTGGATCACCTTCAAGACTAAAATGCACAGAATGAAGGATAAGATTGCACTAGATGAACTTAAAAGGTTCATCCACATCGAGATCAAAATATAGCTGGAAAAAGCTTGGAGCAAGTTGGTCAGTCTTCACATGATGTCAACTTCGTTTCTCGATCTAGCAAGCCTTGTCGGAAGCCATCAGCACCTAAAGGTGAAGCCCCTGCACAATTGGCGCCTAAAAACCTTCTTTCAAAAGGAAGAGGGACAAGTGCCATAACTACGACAAGTGGGGTCACTGGGCGTATAACACCTCCATCTGTCACGAAGAATATAACAGAAGGTCCGGCTGGGGCTCTACATCATATTCTACGGACAGTCAGTGGATTTACGTATTAAAACCAAGATATACATGTATCCTAACTTAAACTTACATTCTAGCGGAAGCATTAACTTTAACTTAGAACCCAAACACAGAAATGTCCACTAATACACAATAGGAATGATATATAAAATACACAAATTATTTTTGCATTAAGGCCTAACAATTGTTCTCTTCATGAAAGTATATTACATATATCGGCACACAGATCGGCCACACATAAAAATAGTAATAGATTCGCCTTTGGGCCTTCGAGGGCCAGCCAATACAGCATAAGGGACTTCAACCAGCTACTTTCCACTTGGCTCTCTAGCTTCTGCACAAGCACAACCACCAATATATGGCAAAACAAGGCAACAATCAGCATTACCTGACCAAATTATACCGACCCCATCCCTTTATCGGGGTGGTGGTGCTCCTTCCTTATAAACAAGCAGCATAGCTATATAATGGCATCAGAATGTGCAATTTAAGCACAATTCACCACAGATATTGGCATGCACGGCCATACGCCCCATACACTCAAGACATATTTTTGGTGATCTAGACTTTCCCAAGCCCACCACCGTACTCAATGACCATTCAACATTTGTTTGTGTTGGGTTTTACTAGATGGCACAACACTTGTGCACGTAGATGAAATAAGGATCAAGAAAACCCAAAAAAGTTCGGATCTAGCAATGAACATTAATCAAGAAGTAATGACAGTAAAATAAAATTAATTACCTTTGTGGGATTGAGCCTATACTCATCCTAGATACTCCAGGAGATCAGCCAATCACTTTGCGGCTATAGTCTCTAGTGCAGAATATTGTCCGCACCTCTACAGAAAGTCCACAAAAACGGGAGAACCCGTAGAATCTTGTCACACAAGATCTAAGTCGGGAGAGAAAGCTCTGCGTATTCATGGACTACTAGGCCCGTTATAGAAGAGGCGGCGGCAACACTCGCTGAAATCAAGCTAAGCGGCGACGATAGGATCGGCGGCGGGCGGAACGACTTCCGTCGGCTTTTAGGTCTCGGGTCTTTCACACAGTACAGCTCGTGTGCTTAGACAGAATGAACAGTTAATTTGAAACCCTAAAACCTTTCTATTTATACCCAAGGAATAAATAGAATAACTCTCATCGCTATTCGCAGACCCAGGACTTAGAGTCCAACATTTTTGACCAGACAAACATTGTCTCGACAAATCGTCGAGTATCAATGACATATACGACGAATCGTCGAGTATATAAACTATACTCGACGAATCGTCGAGTATCCATATAATATTTGACGAATGGCATTGAGTGATCTCAATGCCTCAACGCTCTCAGGGCCAAACCCATCGAATCAACACTTGACTCGATGAAGGCATTGAGTGGACTCAACGCACTCAACGCCTAAGTGCCAGATTCATCGAGTCAACCATTAACTCGATGAAGGCGTTGTGTGAACTCAATTCCTGAGACTCAGACTCATCGAATCAACACCTTGACTCAACGACAACATACTCAACACTTAAGTGTCGTACTTGAATAATAAACTCTTTGACTTGAAGAATCATTGAGTAAACTCAACACACTCAATGCCATCATTCTATGAGTCAATACTTGACTCGACAAAAGAGTTGAGTGGTCTCAATGCACTCGACGCTTTCCAAGGCTTGGTTGTTGCTAAGTCTTTTCCAGTCATCATATGAGCAAATCATACTAAGCCAATCTCCCAATTTCTCCAAACATTCTTATGTGCGACCCTGATAGGCTCATACTGCATTGGCAGTGAGGCTACATACTTGATCACTTCTTGATCACACTAGTAACACCAACAGTTTGAGCATTACTAGTCTTTCCAGCCCAAAGCCTAAGACTCTATATATGACTACGACAAAGTCAAAGACGTTATCCAAGATTCACTTCAGTGACTCACTCCAAGTCGATCGGCATGGGGTGGGTACTGTTCAGCCACAACCCGTTGTTAAAATCATCGGGCACAACAAACCACAATACGGGTTAGCCTCCCCTTGCCCATTCATAAAATACATAACCATGTTATGTTTCAGGGCTGGCACTCACGTCCACCATATGTTAGGCACTCTAAGCTCACAGCTCAATATATTGGCCCCCTAGTCTCCAAGAGACAGGCCTCACAAACATAGCTCTCTGGGAGCTACCGCCTGCGGTAGGGGATATAACACTATTTCTTCCCCAAATCTGGGTATTTTCCTGGAGACCAACTCTAGTACTCTTACTACAGTCATATGCACACTCCATGACTCTATAAACTACACATTTAACCACGAAGTCTTCTTAAACATGCAAACAAAAGATAACAATCACCAATCCAGACTAAAATGTCTGGATAAGCCACAACATGCCTATTCTGTACTTTGATTTCGGATTCTATATGCAATTTCTACCAGGGATATCATCGATCAATCCATTGGAAATCCCTATGCTCTCCACCAATTTGTGGCGGACTTCATGTAACTATGCCAAATTAAGGACTTCACATGTCCAAGAAGAAAAATCGTTACCCTTATCGATCACTTAGGAGTCATGAAATCATAATTGATCTGGATGGAAATGGTCACAACACCTTCCTCTCCACGGATTTGGCCTCAGCTCACAAATCCGGCCACATGAACACCTTCATAGATTCCCTTCAGGGCTAGATCAGTCTTGCCCTTTCTCTTCTATCCTTCTCAATCTTCTATCTCAAGATCCAAAAGAGAGTGAGAGGTAGAGAGAGAGAGAAATGAGAAACATTTCTTATCTCAAGACTTTATCATAATGCTACCGTCGCGGGGTGACTAGAAACCACAGTGCGGTAGCTTAGGCAGTAGCCACTTGTCCCAATCAGTGCCGCTCTGCTGCTTAAAGACTGCCTCAACCTTATCTGATATATGACACACTACCGCCAGCGGTACCCCTACCATCGCGCGTTAAGTGTCAGAGGAAATTGTTGAATTAATTTATTGTCTACTGATGTGCGGTATCACACTACCGCCGCGTAGTACCTTCTGGAGATGCTGGAATTTTAAATCAACTAGATACTACTAGCGCTAGCTCTACCGCTTAGTAGTAACCTCTAGTGACCAACTTCCTGTTATTTTCAAGAAGTTTGGGGCATTACAGGACAGCTGAGTGCAAGGCTCCAAAGAAAAAGAAAGAGGAAGCCCCACAAAATGCGGCAAACATGCTGGTAGATGACTTAGATCCCAAGTCCTTTGTGAGTATAATCGGGAGCAGTCACCGTAGCTCATCCTCTGAGTGGTGGCTAGACAGCAGTGCTACATGTCATATAATGAATGATAGAGGTCATTTGACTAAGGTCGTGGCAGTATAGGAGAAAGTGCATAACTGCAATGGAAGAGAGACCGATGTGATTCATGTTGGGACTACAGAGCTGGCTCTCTCTTCAGGTAAAACTTTATTTTTTAAATAATGTTAAAGTAGTTCCTAGCTTAATTAAAACCTAATTTTCATAAGTTTTTTAGATAAGACTGGATTGACCTTCATAACTCAAAATGATAGAATGACCTTAATGGTCAATTCACATTATTTTGGGTTTGCGTACTTGATCAATGGAATGTATAGACATAGCTTAAATAATAATAACATTAAACAAGTGAGTTCAAACCTTATTGATCAAAAGTTATTACATAACAAACTTGAACATGTAAACTATAATAAAATGCTAGATCTATCTAAGAGTCATAACATCACATTAGATCTGTCTATTCGATTTGATAAGTGTGAGGTGTGTGCTTAAACCAAAATTACCAAAAAAAACCTTTCATGTCGGTTTCTAGAAGCACACAACTTATGAAATTGATACATTCAGACCTCTGTGATTTCCGCAGTCATGTTACTAAAGGGGAAGGAAATATCTAATTACATTCATTGATAGTTTTTCCAGATATTATCATGTGTATTTGTTGAAATCAAAAGTTGAGGCCTTTGAAACTTTTAAGACATTTAAGTCTCGTGTGAAAAATTAGTTGAACCGTAAAATTAAGATATTTAATAGTGATCAAAGAGGAGAATACACTACTAGTGAGTTTAAGGAATTTTATGCCTCTAAGGGAATAATCCTTGAAACCACAACTCCTTAATCACCTTAGTCAAATGATATTATCGAGCATAATAATAGAACTATAACATAAATTTTGAATTCTATGCTCCTAACAGCTGGCATGGGGAGAAGCAGTCCTCACTATAAATCATATTCTAAATAGAGTGCCTCATTCTCAGCTCACTTCTACCCCGTATGAGCTATAACACGGTCATCCTTATAGATATGATGCTCTAAAGACCTGAGGTTATATTGTTTATGTGCAAATAAAAGATCTTAAAAGACATAAGGTAAGGCCTAGAATGATAACTTGTGTCTATCTAGGAAGTACAAAAGATAGTGCGGCTGACGGATTTCTCGATCTATCCACTAATACAGTGATAGAGTCTAAAGATGTCGTATTATTTGAAAGTAAATTTATGAAGGATCATGGTTTGTCTGTTCTGGGTCTATTGATATGATTTCAGAATCTACTGCAAAACCTAAAGTTGGGCCCTATGGCACTGCTCTCCAACCTTTTGAGGTGGAACCTGTTCTAATTAGAGCATCTACAAGAGAAAGAATCCCTAAGAATTTTGGTGAGAATTTCATTACCTACCACTTAGATGATAATCCATTTTCCTATCAGGAAGTAATGAGATGTAGAGATTCATTGATGTGAGAAGAAGTCATTGATGATGAGATTGATTCGTTACTATAGAACAACATTTGACGTCTAGTTGACCTGCTGAAAGGAGCTAAAGTCCAAGGATACAAGTAGGTGTTGAAGAAGAAATTACATAGTGATGAGTCTATAGTCAGGTATAAAGCACGTCTAGTAGCTAAAGGTTATAAGCAGCATGTGAAAGACTTTAATTTCAAGGATAGCTAAATCACCTAGAGGGGGGGGGGGGGTGAATAAGTTTCTTAGTCTATAGTGACTTTATTTTATTTTCTTCTTTTAATTGCTTTGTGAGTTAGTTTGTTTGGCTTTCAAAAAACACAACCTGCAATAAAGAAACAACACAAAAAAGCACACACAGATTACATAGTGGTTCTCTAGATTATGGGTATGTCCACTTTCCCTCCCACCTTTCTAACTTCTAGTTAGACAAGAAACTTCTCCAAAACTCAGCTCCAAAGAGCTTATACCACAGATCCCTCAGGACCTCTCAGTCTCCTCCAAGACTCAGTCCCGAAGGCCCTACAACTCAGGCTGGGAGGACAGCCCTACCTCAAATCCAAAGGATCCTACAGCTCAGGCACAAGTGCCCTACAACTCAAAGAGTATGACTCTCCTACCTCATACTCTAATTCCTACATCTTAGTGATAAAATGATCACCTACCTAATATCCAAGCTAGATCCTACAACTCAGATTCACACTTGAATCCTACTACTCAAACAAAAGCCCTACACTCAGATTCTCAATAGAATCCTACCTCAGATCAACAAGTGATCCTACACTTTGATCCACACTCGGATCCAACACTTAGCCTTTATATATTCAGGCTTATAGCTCAGATTTATAAAGATCTTACAGGGTGTAAGTGAGTGTAGTTGATTTAACTCTAGAGAAATTTCTCTAAGCCTTCTTCTTTTTGAGCTGAGATATTCTCTGCTCTGACTTCTTCACAGCAATAGGTATAGATCTGCTTAGGCTGGAAGAACTTGCAGATCAGCTGCTCTACACCTTTTTAAACTGAGCCAGAAGCTCAGCCCTATCTCCTTCTTCACAGTCCCCAAGATTATATCTTCAAGACTTGAACTGTGAAGTAATTGCAACTAGGGTTTCTCCCTTTACTGCAACTTGAGCTGAGACAAACTCAGCCCTAGCTACTTAACTGCAGAAACCAGATGGCTCTTGAAAGTCTTGTTTTCAAGGACAGCTAAATACCTAGAGGGGGTGAATAAGTTTTAGGCCTTCTTTTTAATTATTCAGACCTATATCTAATTTTTTGTGCTTAGTGGTTAGTTGATTTGTTCTTTCAAGAACAATCACAGGCGACACAAATATTTTTATAGTGGTTCCCCAATCTTGGGTACGTCTACTGTCCCTCTCCGCCTTTCTAACAGTGTGTTAGACAAGGCTCTTCACCAATTCCTCGGCTCCTTAAGAGCTTACAGCATGATACCGCAGGACCACTCTGTCTTATCCAAGACCTATAACTCGGGCACTAAGCCCTACCACTCAGATCCCAACTAGATCCTACTCTCAGATCTACAGTAGATCTTACCTCAGCCTTTACACTCAGATTCCCTAAAGAATCATACCTTCAAATCCCAGATTGGATCCTACTCTCAGATCTATAATAGATCATATGTTGACATTTACAACATAGGTCTACACTCAGATTCCCTAAAGAATCCTACTCTCAGATCCCAAATTGGATCTTACAGAGAATGTCAAAAAGATGAAATACTCAGACACCAAAGAAAGTCCTCTGTATCTGTCTTCCTGGACTGAGCGGATATCAGCCCTATCTTCTTCTTCACAGAAACAAGTTGAGAAAGAAATCTTCAATTGAAGCACGGCTTGTTCTGGAAGCAACTTACAAAACACTCTGCTTATTCTTTTTTAGGAAGCAATCCTGATCTTGCTATCATAGATGAGTATTGTAGCAGCTAACTCTTTTCGTGTTTAGGTTCTCTGAACTGAACTTCTTCTGGTTTAGGAAAAAAGCGAGGAAGAAGATGTCGTCTAGCCGCAAGAGTGCGAATCCAGAGAACCCTAATAACGTCTCTTCTTGGTGATTGTGATTGTTATTGTTGTTGATTTCTTGATCTGATCCTTCTCCTTTTATCGTCTGTCGATGAACGTCTCATTGAGTAGTGGGCTCCACCAGAATTGGTGGATTTTATTTTGCCATGTAGCCACCTACTTTCCATTGATGGTTGATTCAACGACTTTGTGCTTTGTGAGGGCCCCAGCGAGATATCTTTTTCCTAGTGTAGAAAATCATGATAGCTGGCCCCCAGCGCCTCTAGCAGCATTCCCGTAACATTTGAACCTGCTTTGACTTTGTTGACTTTTGCTGACGTTACCATCTCTCTGGATTTAGACAAAATCAAGCATCAATAGCGAAGGCGTTGAGTGAATGACCATCACTCAGCGCCAAAAGACTTAGACAGAAGGTGCATTATAGAAATCCTCAGTTCGATGTACTCAAAACTCAGTTTGACGAAAAGTGAAAGCTCAGTTCGACAAACTAAGAGCTCAATTCTACGAACTCAGAGCTCAGCTCGACGAAAAGTGAAAGCTCAATTCAATGAACTCAGAGATCAGTTCAACAAACTCAGAGATCAGCTCAACGAAAGTAAAAGCAATCAACGCATTTGGACTTAGCCAAATTTCCGTGTCAAGAAGAATACTGGCTCTGACTGACTTGGATTCAGTCAACACTATAGCCCCATAGCGTTGAGTGAGTAAGCATCACTCAATGCCTAACTACTTAGATAGATTTTGTCTCATGGCGTTGAGTGAGTAAGCTACACTCAACGCCTAACTACTTAGACAGATTTTGACTCATGGCATTGAGTGAGTAAGCTACCCTCAATGCCTAACTACTTAGACAGATTTTCTGTCTTATGGCATTGAGTGAGTAAGCTTCACTCAACTCCTGTGGACTTGGCCAAAATTCTACACAGAATTTTTGTGGCTTTGACTGACTGGGCAAAACTCAACGATTTTACTTACCTGACATTGAGTTAATAGACTTCACTCAACGCCTGTGGACTTAGGAAAATCTTCTGCCCTTCCAACCACTTATTTGAGTCCACCTGCCTAATCTTTGTCACAAGGAATATAAAGGATCAAGCGCATACCCAACTGCACCAAAAGCCCGGACTGTTGGAGAAGGCGCTACTTAATTTTTTATATAAGTAGCAGAGCGTCACGGGTTAAGTGAAGGAATGCCGGACCCAACAATCCCCCCCCGGCGTCCAGCACAACCCGTCGGCTCAGAGGTGGGGTTACCACATGGCCCACACGGCTCAGAGGTGGGGTTACCACATGTCCACGGTTGTCTGACCCACCGGACCCACACAGGTAGAAGGGAAAAATCAGGATTTAATAGCGCCCCCCCCCGGTCTTGAACCCGTGACCTCCTCTGATACCAATTGAAGGATCAAGAGCATACCCAACTGCACCAAAAGCCCGGACTGTTGGAGAAGGCGCTACTTAATTTTTTATATAAGTAGCAGAGCGTCACGGGTTAAGTGAAGGAATGCCGGACCCAACAGAATATCCTGCACACATGAACATTTGAGTTCGATGAATTATTCTGATTTTGTCGAGCCCCATTCGATGAAAAATTGTGATTTTGTCAAGATCCATTCACTGAATAGTTATACTCATTTCATGCATTTAGTATTCGTCTATCTTTGTTTGATGAATAATAGTGATTTTGTCGAACTCGGTTCGACGAATTCTGTTGAACATGGTTTTTCTGAAAGGATTTTGATTTGTTCTCTGGTTCATTATATGACAAAGCTTCAATGTCTTTATCTGCACACATGAACTTGCACACACATCAAATACAGCTATGTCTATCTTATTGACCTGTTTGACATCATCAAATCAGGGTACTTGGGATCAATGGACCCAATAATCTCCCCTTATTTGAAGATTTCGAAACCATTGATCAACTTCCTTAGTCAATGAGATACACATCATATAGGCAATAAAAAGAAACTTATTAAATTCAGTGAGACGAATTTTTTTAACCTACTCCCCCTAGATTGTTGCAGGGTGTGTGTTACCTTAGAGGTTTACCTTTCAGCTTGACCCTTTCTTGAGCTTGTCTCTCCCCCTTAGATCCTACTTGAACTTGATAAAGCTCTTCTGTCACCCTTTTTGACTTCTTCAGATAGTCAGGTAGGAGCGTCAATTATTTCTCTCCCCTTATGTTCTCCCCCTAGCTGATGTAGATGAAGCCAGTAGTGTAGTTGCCAGCTTGCTCTTTATACAAGGCTGACTTTAGTCTTGCAGCTGCAGGACTTGCTCCCCCTCAATAGGAGCATTTGCTCTCATCTAGTTCTCGATTTCCACTAGGTCTTCATCACCTGCAAGAAGAACAAGCCAGTACCAAAAAAAACCATAGGGAGTATCTGAAGCTATTCTAAGTTCAACATACCCAATTCAATCTTGAAGGTGTTGAACTTGGCTTCATCTAGTGGCTTAATGAAGATATATGCCACTTGATTATCAATGGAGGAAAACTCTAGGCTAATTTCTTCTTTCTCCACATGCACCCTAATAAAATGATACTTAATTTCTATGTGCTTAGTCCTGCTGTGTGAGACAAGATTACTAACAATAGAAATGACACTAGTAGAATCATAATAAAGAGGAGTTCTACTTATCTTAATGTTATAGTCTTCAAGCTGATACTGAATCCATAATAATTGAGCACAACAGCTGCCTGATGAAATATACTCTGACTCTGCAGTTGAGATAGCCACACTAGTCTGCTTCTTGCTGCTCCATGACACCAGAATTCCACCTAGGAATTGACATGTACCAGTAGTACTTTTCCTGTCTTCCTTGCAGCCTGCAAAATCTGCATCTGAAAATCCTATTAGATCAAAATCTCTATTCCAAGGGTACCATATGCAAAGATCTGTTGTGCCCTTAAGATACCTTAAAATTCTTTTTATAGTAGAATAATGAGATTCTTTAAGGCATGCATGATACCTAACACAGACACTTGTAGCATACATGATGTCAGGCCTACTAGCAGTCAAGTATAGAAGGGAGCCAATTATCCCTCTATACAAAGACTCATCAATAGGTTTTCCTATCTTATCTTTGCCTATAGGCATACTTGACCCCATGGGAGTTCTCATGGTGGAAACATTCTCCATACCATATTTCTTAATCAACTCTCTAGTAAACTTTGACTGAGATATGGATAAGCCATCATCAGTCTGTCTTACTTAGAGTCCCAAGAATAACTTGAGCTCACCCATGCTGCTCATCTCAAACTTCTCTTGCATAAGTTTAGCAAACTTCCTGCAAAGGTGGTCCTCAGTAGATCCAAAGATAATGTCATCGACATATATCTAGACTAGGATGATCTTGCCATTAGATTCCCTTAAGAATAGGGTCTTGTCTATTTCCCCCTTGATAATTTGTTCTCAATGAGGAAACTGGACAATGTTTCATACCATGCTCTAGGGGATTGCTTCAACCCATATAGAGCTTTCCTAAGCCTATAAACAAAGTTAGGAAGGTGAGGGTCTACAAAAACTAGTGGCTGATCCACATATACTTTCTCTTTTAAGTCTCCATTCAGGAATGCTGACTTCACATCCATCTTGAAGACTTTGAATCCTTGATAGGAAACAAATGCAAGGAATAGCCTTATTGCTTCCAGCCTGGCTACTGGGGCAAAAGTCTGGTCAAAGTCTATTCCTTTTTCTTGTCTGTATCCTTTTGCCACCAATCTAGCCTTATTCTTGACAATAATGTCATTCTCATCTAACTTGTTTCTGTAGATCCACTTAGTTCCTATGAAATTATGTCCCTTAGGTCTGGGAACCAGCTTCCAGACACTATACCTCTTGAACTGCTTCAGCTCTTCCTGCATTTCTCCAATCCAAAATGGGTCTTTGATTGCCACTTCAAGCTTCTTGGGCTTTTCTTGAGATAAGAAGCTTGGACAGAGAGCTGTGTTGATGCCCTTGCTTATTGTCTGGAGTCCATGTCTTGTATCACCAATGATTTAGTGTGCTGGATGGTACCTCAGATGTCTCCCAACTGGAGGAAATCTTGCTTCATCTTGTGTTCTTCAGTATCCTCAACTGGTTGTTCTTCATTATCTTTAGCTGGCTATTCTTCATCCTCAACTTGTGAGTCTTGAGCTCTCCCTGGATAGCACCCTTCTTCTTTCTTATCTTGTACTGCTGGATCATGTTCCCTGATGGTAAGCTTGTCCATCCCCTCCTTTAAACCTGCATAACTAGAAGAGGAGCTAGGTAGCTCACAGTTAATCAAGTTTGACTCATCAAAGACAACATGGACTGATTCTTCTACAACTTGACTAGTCAAGTTGTATATCCTATATGCCCTACTATTGTTGTTGTACCCAACAAATATCATTTCTTGGGACTTGGAAACAAACTTAGTCACATAGGACTTACCATTGTTTAGTACATAGCACTTACTACCAAAAATTCTGACGAATGATAAGTTTGGTTTTCTGTCTTTCATAATCTCATAAGGAGTCTTCTTGTGTCTTTTGGTGATGGAAGCCCTGTTAAGGACATGATATACAGTGTTTAATGCCTAAGAACAAAAATATTCTGGGAGAGATGTGTCACTTAACAAGGTCCTTCCAGCCTCTATGAGGGTTCTATTTTTCCTCTCAGAAATTCCATTTTGCTGAGGTGTTCTAGGAGAGGATAACTCTTGATGAATCTCATGCTCTTCACAGAACCTTGTCATGCACTCAGACTGAAACTCAGTCCCATGGTCACTTCTGATTTTGACCACAGTACTATTGTATTAATTCTGAATTTGCTTAACAAATATTTAGAAGACATAAGGGATTTCAGATTTCTTCCTTAAGAAGAACACCCAGGCAAATCTGGAAAATTCATCAACAACCACAAGGGTGTAGAATTTCCTACCAAGACTTTGAACTAGCATATGACCAAATAGATCCATATGCAGGAGGTATAGACACCTCACTGAGTCTTTGGTACCAAGGATCTTAAAGGAGGTTTTGGTCTGCTTGCTCTTTTGGCATGCAGAGCAGATACCCTCCTTGGTGCACTTTACCTTAGGTCCATTTCTCACTAACTCTTCACTAAAGAGTTTGCCTATGGTTTTATAATTCAAGTGAGCTAGCATCTTGTGCCATTGGAAATAGTGTGAGACTTTCTCATCTGTAACTAGGCATATGGGAGAGTCCTTACTCTCACAAACAAAATTTAGACAATAAACATTTCCTCTCCTAATGCCTGTCAAGATGACCCATTGGTCACTTGACCTCCTAATTTGGCACTTATCCTTGTGGAAAGAAATGTCATAACCATGATCACATAGTTGGCTTATGCTTATCAGGTTGTGTTGCAAACCTTTCATATAAGCTACCTGTGTGATAGTGATTATGCCATTTGATATCTTACCAAACCCTTTAGTTACTCCCTTTTCTGAACAACCAAAGATGACTTCCATTCTCTACTGGAGTGTACTCTAACAACATGCTCCTTGTTCCGGTCATGTGCCTGGAACATCCACTGTCCAAGTACCATATAGGGGTATGACAACTTGGACTCACCGGCAAGACACAAACTCATCTAACCTTAGGGCCCCATTTCTTATTGGGTCCTTGGTGCATGTTAGGCTGAAAATGAATATGCCTGCCTGCATCTCTTCTGATAGGTAAGACGACATTAACTCTCTGGAAACTATTGTTGTGCCAGCAATTAATGGCATAGTGGCCCAATTTGCAACAACACCAGCACTCATAGATGTTGTACCTTCTTTTAAGGGCTGGTTTAACAGTAGTGCTGTCAATAGCTCTCAGTCCAGCAGGTACAACAACAGCCTTTTTCTTATGCCTTCCATCCACAGACAGATTTGGGATATGTCTGGCAGCAGAGGTACTTAGGGTATCTTGAACCCTACCAGCAGTTGCCTCCTTTTCAGAGAGCATACTCCTGATGGATTCAAATATGCCCAAGTCTGGTTTACTAACAGACTTTCCTTTGGTCTTATTATGGATTGACAGATTTTGAGAAGGGGTTGCAGCCTCATTCTTGAGTGTTGGGGCTAGTACACCAAAAAAATGGTCCAGGATAGGCCATTTGGATCTCCTCATAGGCTACCTTGTAGGCACTAGCACCTTTATATTTCCTACCACCATGGTGGTGAACATCTTTGTTCCCATAGATGGATCCACCATTCTCCCAGTGACCATAAATGCTCTCTTTGTCACACCTGTTAGATGGTAGCAGCACTCTCCTAAAAGGAATAGGAGGCTTAGAGGCTAGTGGCTGCACTAGAGCTTTGCCCTTCCTTTTGGAATTGGCAGCTCTAGTGTTCCCTTTGAAGCGTAACCCCTTCTTATCCTTTTGGGAGGAGAAGGAACTATCAAATGCAACACAGAACATGACTTTGAAAACTTAGCCACTAGCTCCTTCTTTTGGAGTTTACCTTCAAGATTCCTGATATGGTCATTCTTGAAGGTTATTGTGCCCATCTGAATAACAATGATGTTTTTCAGCTTGCTGATTTCTTTCAGCTTCAGGTCCAGCATGTTTGCTGACTTTGAAGCAGCAAGCAACAGATAGGCAATCTTCTGAGGTTGCTTTTTGGCTAAGAGCCTACATCTCTTAAGTACCTGCAGGAGTTCACCATAGTCATCAATCAATTGATTGATGTCTCCTTCAGATTAAGAGCCATCTTCATCACTTGATGTAGATGTCTCTGACTCTGGACTTGTCTTATAATCTGATACAGAGGATAGAGAATGTACTTTTCTTGGAGCAAGCTGCTCCTGGCTGGGTTCTTCATCAGTCAAAGCCAACATCCCAAGGTAATGTAAAAGTCACACTAGTGCCAACTAACTTCACCTAGGGAGGGGGGAATAGGCGATGCGCAGTCTTTTTGTGAAATTAAGATTTTACCTGCACAATAAAAGAAAACAAACAAAGCACAGAAAGACACAAGCAGTTATAGTGGTTCCCCGATTTGGGTACGTCCACTTTCCCCCTTCGACCTATCTCCCAACAAGGGACGACTCGGTCACTTCACCAACAGGATTGAAATCCAATCCTCACACTAATGGAAGGAACGCTTCCACCCGAAGGAGTCACCACTCCTCCACCACGGGTTGCACCCAACCCTTATAATGAGGAACCAACGTTCCTTTACAACAAAAGTAAAAATGGAATGTATAAAATACAAACTACTTTTGGAGCGCTAGGTGTCCCTCTTCGTTCGATGACGCATTCTTGAAGAAGACGAAGAGTCCACGACCTTAGCTCTCACTTGGAAAGGATCTCCTCGAGATCGGCGGCGGCAAAGATTGCGGTGGCGATTCTTTCAAGATCGGCGGCGGCACAGATTGCGGCAGCGATTCTTTCTAGATCCAACCTTCGTAACAAAGCTAGAAAGGTCTACCAACGGTCTTACTTGGATCGATCGTCTCAATCGATTCGGAAGGGTAAGGTATTCCCGTTCAACAAATCAAGAGACAAAGGATCTCAAGATAGACACGTGAGATGCGTTGCTTGGCTAAGCTTCTGTCGCCGGGAGATCAGGAAGAGTCCACAATCGGCAGCGACGACAACTTGCTGCGTGGAGACGGAGGCGGAAGAGAATACGCGATCCGCTAGGTCAAATCCGGCGGCGCTTTCTTTTCGTATGTCTTGATTGTCTACTGTTCAAAAATACACGATTATATATACTGTAGGTCATCCTTTATGACCGTTGTGGGCCCCACCAAAAGTAGCCCAAAATCGGGTTCAAAACAACGCCTGTACATTTGGTCCGGTCCAGTGCGCCAACGAAAATCGCCTAAGGCAAATTCGGCGGGAATCATTGGTGATTCTCGACGAATCTTCGAGAATCACTAATGATTCCCGTCGAATTCTACTTAGAGGATTTCTAGCTGAAAAGCAAGCCATCAGGAGTGAATCGGCGAGAATCACAATTCATTCTCGACGAATCGGCGAGAATGCAAAGTCATTCTCGACAATTCGGCGAGAATCACTTAGTGATTCTCGATGATTCGGCGAGAATCACTTAGTGATTCTCGCAGATTCTGCCTTAGCAGAATTCTGGACGGGGCTGAGACAGCCAGAAGCATTTGGCGAGAATCGGCGAGTGATTCTCGATGATTCGGCGAGAATCGCTAGTGATTCTCGTCGAATCGGCGAGAATCACTTAGTGATTCTCGTCGAATCTTACTTAGACGAATTTTCGTCTATCTTCCCGTGAGCTGGTCTTTGACCCATTCTTGCTCCTTGTCTGCTCTTGATCTATCACTGCCCTGTACTTGAAAGTAAGTACATCCCAATAGAGAGAGTACACGTAAGCCAACACACTGATCTGCTCAACGAGTCGTTGCGCAGACCCGTGTATATTGACCTACTGCACCCTGACATTGGTGTGTACTTAGCGTGGAGTAACTGCAAGCACAACTTAAAGATATATCATCAAATACATTGTGAATTCATCTTAGCTTGACAGGTGGCTTCCTCAAATCCAGGTAATTGTGGATACAATACCCAACAATCTCCCCTTATTTGACGAAGCCAAAATCCTACTAGCTAAGATGAATACCACCATCCAGAGAATATGCACAGCATATTAACAGAGATAAGACACAAAGAAATAAAGGCAATCAGAACAATACTTGAGTCAATCATGAAATCATATATATATATATATATATCCACAAGAATTGTTCAAATGATTAACATGAAAAGACAAATAAGCAACAAAAAAATAGATAAGCCCAAGTCCCAAGTCTATTTCTCCTTAGCTAGTTCGTCCTTCAGTTGCTGAGCCAAGTACTTCTTGCTTTGTCTCTCAAAATATTCTTTGGGCTTAGGATAGTATCTGGGGGGAGGATCTTTATGTTCCACTTTGTTATTCCTAAAAAATATATTTCGTTTAGCTTCATACATCTTGTGCATCTCCCATTCATACTGATTGTATACATCATTCCGATTGATTTCCCCCCTCTGCTGTAGCATAAAAATATCCAAAATAATGCTCCTTGAAACAAGACTCCATCTTTCATTTCTCACTTCATCCTCCTTCAATCTTACTTTCTTTTCGGTTGGAGTTTCTTTGGATGTCCCTTCTTGGAGTTTCCGCTTTCCTTTTTCTTTTGCTAGGGCTACTTGGTCAAACATGGTGCTGAGTGCAGCTTTGGTAGCAGCCTTCTTAGCATCAGCTTCACTAAGAGGAACTTCCTCAACATTTGCACCCTCATCAGCAGCAAAGGCAACCTCATCAGAAGCAAAGGTAACCTCATCAGAAGAAGGAACCGGAATTGGGATTTGTACACCTGATGCTTGCTGCACTAGCCAGTGGCAGCTATCAAAGACATCCTTATTTGACTGTTTGAAGTTTTCGACCATAATCTGTTCCAGCCCTGCCATCTTAGCTATGTATGCCTTCTCCCCCTTTTTGGCTTCGAGGGCAATGGAGTTTGCATAAGAATGCAGTGACTCATCTATGTGTTTTGCAGTCTTAGTGAAATCAGTTAGAAGAGAAGTCTGATTTACGTTGAGAGTTACCATGCTGGCATCGAATAGCTTGATGTTATTAGCCATAATATGTGCATTCTGATTAACCACTGCCAGGTCATCCGTGTTCTTTTTGAGTCCTTGCATAAGAAGAGTAACAGCAGTGCCAGCCTCTGTATACTTGGCCTCGAACTTCTTTTCCAACACATCCAGCTTGTGATTAATTTCCACGATGTTCTTGAGCATTAGATCCTCAAATTTCTTAATCCTTTTTAACACTTTGTTTTGTGCTTGCTCAAAAGACAGTTTGAGCTCATCCACTATACCTTGAATGACGTTCACTGTGTGATTTGCTAGATTAGATCAAAGTGGATGTCCCTGAGGCAAGCCTTGGTCTGGCTCTTCAGCAGATTCACTGGGGGAGCTTGATACATGCACTGTCTCCACTAGGGGGATAGGGACAGCCTCTGGAGTTTGCTCAGGAATGCTTATCATCTTTTGCTGAGAGGACTCCCCCTCCATTATTGCACCAGATTTCTCATGAACTACCATTGGAGCCCGTTCCACAGATGGAACTTCAACTTCATCTCGGGGCTCCACCATCTCTACCACCTCCCTCAAGGTTGTATCATCTTCAACTTCTTCATTCTCTTCTTCATTAGACTTATCTTCCACATCCTCATTTTCAACTGCAGCATCGTCCAGGTCCTCCTGGTCTTCCTCCTCATCACCTAGATCAGTGTCCAGGGTGTCAACTGCATCTTTGGCTATCTGAGAGATATCAGAAACAACATCAGTAGGAACAGGTACAGAGAGATCTATCCTGTGAGTTCCAGTAGCAGGGGGTAGAGACTCCCCCTCGGTTCCTACAGCCATCAGATCAGGAACTTCACTGGGTTCAGCCACGGAATCCTCTAGAGTTTTGTTGTCCTCATCCCCATGGGACTCAACCGGGGATTCATCATGTTCTTCAGCAACGGTTGCTTGACCAATTCTTCTTTCCCATATATAAAAAACACTCGAATCCATTTTCTTCAGATAATGCAGAGGAACTCCTTTGCTCATATCGAACCTATCTCCATCTAACTGATTGAGATATAGGCCGATGATTCTTCCAAAACTTGGAGTTCTGAGAGTATCCTTAATCTTCTCAAATAGCATAACCCCCCAGTTGAATCTCTTTCGGCAGACTATAGCCACTAGAATCTTGAACATGTCAGCTGAGATGTGGTCGTGGGAGCCGGGTTTGCATATCAGTACTTTCCCTATGATGTCTGACAAGAGCTTCCCTTCCTCATTCATTTCCTTTCTCTTGATTTATTTGGTTCCTTGAGCCAGTCCACAGAAGAGGAGAGTCCTGGCTCAATCCTCTTCCTCCAAATAATCTTCTTGATCAAAGCTGGTGAGCTGCAGATATCTTGACAGTTTTCCTGCTGTCATCTTGATCCGTACTCCGACAATCTTACTCTTGATTACTGTATCTTCGTGACGTAGCTTTGCTGTTGTAAAGAATTCTAGCACTTCCTTATCCAGTATTTTGCATGGATGCTCCATGATGAATGTAAGTCCAGCCTCTTCAAGCATGAGAATAATATTCCTGAACTCATCTGAGGCATGAGAAAAGCCTGTCCTAACTAGTTCGCTTCCAGTGAAGAGTCCTGCTGTGGTTCTAGGGGCCATTTCAAAACCTAACAGAAAATATTCAGGATTCGACACCCTATTAGAGCTGCTAGTATAGGAGCCACACTTTAGACAAGACACAACAAGGAGGAGGGAACGTTACCCTAACACCGAGTGGTTTGGCGGGACGACGACGACGGGATCGACGGGATCGACGGGATCGCCTGACGGGAAGAAGTCGACGGAGAAGGTGTCTGAAGCTCTTGCGTCCTTGGGACTTTGTCGACGGAAGCACAGAGGAGAAACTGGGCGATCGAAGCCGCGATCGACGGGAAACCTGGAAGAGCTCGGGAAGAAGTCGGGATGCGAATCGTCGCCGGGATTCGTCGCCGAGATCGTCGGGATGCTTGCGATTCTGGGAAGTCGACGGAACTTTGCGAGAAGCCGGGGAAGTCGACGGGATGCGAATCGTAGGGATACGAAGGGTCGGCAGGATTAGTGCTATTTATATCATTTCGAACCGGGGGGAAATCCGGTGGAATTCGGCGAGATTTTCCAATTGCTTCTTTTGCGCGGCTAAGGAGAAATCAGACGGCTATTTTCCTGAATATGAAGAGTCAAGAGGGAATTTATGCTATTTTCCTTAGCCAACTATTGTTTGCTAATGAGAATACGACTTTTCTATGCAAGCTAACCAAGGCACGTTAATTTCACGCCTTTTTCCCCCATTTTGATTCTTGATCACGAACCCTTGATCGAGTGGAGCGGTATATTAGCCCTATACATAATTACAGTGTAACACTAGGTGAGGAATTGGAGTATTTGTTACACCCACGGGCAGACATTTCTTAATTTCAAATGGACTAATTTACACCCATTGAGGTTCATTATCAATTACATAAATATGTAATTACAAGGAATTCTTCAAATTGTACTTAAGTGTCATTTAGCAGTTGCGTTCGTTCATCAGGCGTGCAAACATATATGTGTATGTGTTTATATGTCTATATGAACATTTGCTTTTAGAGTATGAAATGACATATTCGTTTGAAAATACGTATATAAACATATATAAATACATATATAAGCATCAATATAATATAAATCAAGTATTGAAATTGAATGCGTGTACCTGGGATCATAAAATAGATCATGCAGATCCTCTATTTGAAATACACTAGATGTCCAATTTGAGTATGCCATTGTTGATAGTTTAACTTTCAAGGCAGCCTAAACACCTAGAGGGGGGGGGGTGAATAGGTTCTGCTTCTCTTTCTAAAACTTCTAGGCAGAATTCAATTTAATAACTAATATAATAAACACAGCAATCACAGAAAACAAAAACATCACAGATTGCACTATGTTTTATAGTGGTTCCCCAAGGTCTGGGTACATCCACTTTCCCCCTTCACCTATCTAGCAGTATGCTAGATTCGGCCAAACTTCCACTTATCTCAGATCAATAGATCTTACAACTCAGAACCCAACTGGTTCCTACAACTCAGGCACAACTGCCCTACCTCAGCCTTGCCCCAAGGCCTACAACTCAGAGAATATCCTTCTCCTACACTCAGGCAAACAGCCCTACCACTCAGAGTTCAACACTCTTACACTCAGCCTTTATAACATAGGCTTACAACTCAGATCTGTATAAACAAATCCTACAGAAATATAGAAAAGATTGTTTTAATTGTCTTGCCAAAGTTGAGAGAGAAAAGGCAATGACAATTCTTGATCAGCTGATGCAATCAACTGTTTCTTAGCCTTCTTCAAAGCTTCTTGAAAATGTACTTAGCTGAGTTGATTCCAAACAGCTTCTTGAGAATCCACTGGTGGATTCTTTCTTCTTCTTCAAATTCTGACTTGATCTCTCTCTATCCAGAACTTTGAATGATTCTTCTGAATTCTGATTAGAACTCTTCTTAGATCTATCCTTAGATAGTCTTCTTAGATCTCCCGGAGAAGATCTTCTTAAGTGCCTAGCACTTTCTTGAAATGAGTAGAATTGTAATCCTTCTCCACTTTCTGATCCAATGTATTTCAAAAGGTCAGTTCTATATGTTGTTTTTTTTTCTTCTGAATCTGTCTATTTATAGACATTCTTCATGGTAACCGGCTGATCCGGTTTCTAACCGTTTTCTGACAACTCTGACAACTTCAGTTAACCGGTGATAACCCACAGCTGTCAAGTCTTCAAACAAGTCCTGTGCCTTAGTCTTGAATCACAAGTTGTTGAAACAGTCTGTCAGAAAGTGTCGAGACAATCTGTCTATTTGTGTCGACATAATTGACTTTGGTGTCGACACAGTCTTCAGTGATGTCGACTAAGTTGCCTTTGAGTCGACACAGCTTCTTCTGCAAATAACTTGATCTTGACTCTTCAGTGTGTCGACACAAGTCCTGTGTGTCGACACAATTGTTGTAGAATCATAACTTTAGTAAGTGTCGACTTAGCCTTCAGGTGTCGACACATTCATTTTTTTTAACTCTGCTATTATGTGTCGACTTAATCACAATGTGTCGACACATTCTGCTGGTGTCGACTAACTTGAGGTCGACTATTTTCTTCTGTGTCGACACATTCAGATGATGTCGACAATCTTGAGATCAACTATATTCTTCTGTGTCGACACATTCTCCCAATGTTTGAGGTCGACGCTTTTCTTCTGTGTCGACACAATTTCCCAGTATTGTGTCGACTCTTTTTCTGTGTCGACACAAATTCCCAGTGTTGTGTCGACTTACTTCTTCTGTGTCGACACTTTTTCCCAGTGTAGTTGTAGACTAACTGCTATGTGTCGACACTGCTTCCCAGTGTTGTGTCGACTATTTTCTTCTGTGTGTCGACACTGCTTCCTTTGTGTCGACACTTGGACTTAGAATTTTTCTGCATACTTTATCAATTCTCCACCTGCACATGTCAACTTAAAACAACATCAAATACACCTTGATGTATATCATTGAGCTAAGTTGGGCTTCTTCAAATCAGGTACACATTTTCCAATGTACCCAACAATCTCCCCCTATTTGGAGAAGTCATAACCCCTATAGCCAATGATATACACCATTTATAAACAGTACTAAATGATGATTAATGACATAGCAGGAATACTTTAAATATAAACAAAACATAACATAGAATAATTCATCACAGAATGCACATTATAATATGCCAAACAACATTTTGTTTATAACAGGGTAATGTTTGATTACAAAGTTTTACATTTGATGAGTACATCACAACATTACAAAATATTTAAAACAAAATCAGGATTGATCAGGCTCTCTAATCATAATCCCTTTGCCAGACTGAATTGTAGCTGTCACAGGAGCTTCTGATTCTTCAGCTAACTTCTTTCCTTTAAGATCAGCCTTCTTCTGAGCTTCTTCCTTGATCCTTTGCCTTTCAAAATAATGGAAAGGCTTTGGGAAGTATTTGCTTGGCTCCTTAGCATCTGATGGCAGTCTTCCCAGCTTGGCTTTCCTTCTGAATTGTACAATTGCCTCTTGCCTTGCCTCATACTTCTGCCATTCAATTTCATTGTACCACTTTCCTCTCTCATGAACTTTATCTTGTACAGCTTTCCATGCAGTGAGTATGATGTTCCTTGAAGTAGGACTCCACTGCTCATAATCTGGCTTCAGTACAGCCTGCTCTCTGAATTTCTTCTTTGCCAATAGAGCATCCTGCTGTTCTTTCAGAGTAGCCTCAGGCTTATCAACTTTTCCAAAGACAATATTAGTAACCTCCTTTGGAGGACTATACATTCCTTGAACTTTCTGATCAATCAAGTCAAAATCTGGAGGGGGGTATATGACTTGGGCAACCTCAGGTTGATTGCCTTCAAGTAGATTAGATTGTATTCCTTGTATTCCTGACTCAGCTACCATAGCATCATCACACAATGGGGGATATCCCAAAGTGGCTCGTATACTATTGGTCACCCACTTGGTGTGCTCAGAGCCTGCATGAATTAGCATCCTCTCCCCCTTTATGGCTTCTCTTGATACATGATCTCTAAGATCTTCTTTTTGAAATCGAATTTGGCCATCCAAATAATTCACTCCCTCCTTGAAAAATGGTCTTAACTTTTGAAGCTTTTCAGATATTTCCTTTTGAGAGGTTATGATGGCAGTCTTAACAGATGCAATAGCAGCCTGAAAATTCTTATCAAATTCTTCCATTTCTTTGGCTCTATCTGCAGGCATCCCTGGAACAATCTTCTTCACCTCTTTAATGATCTCATTATGAGATTCAGTTAAATTGTCATTCATTCTGATTTGATTTTCCAGAACATAACTTTGCTTCAAAGCAATATCATCCACCTTTGTAGAGATAGCCTCCTGTTGTTTAGCCAGATAAACTACAGCATTGCCACCCTTGTGGAAGCAATCTGTCATTTCAGTTTTATGCAAGTTTACTTGAAATTGGATGGACTTGATATCCTGAGCTAAGTCAAACTGAACTGACTTGCTATTTTCATCAACATACTTTTCCAGAGCCATCCTTTGGTCATCCAATTTTACTTGAAGATCTACCATAAATTTATTGTAATCAAAGGCTGGAGAAACTTGTGGAGTTGTGGTCTGTAATGCCTGCTTATAGTTCTTGCTTCTTCTCTTAAAGACAACAAGTTTTCTTTTCTTAGCCACCCTGGCTTCTTCAGTTTCTGTGTCAGAGGAAGTATCTACATGAATTCTTTCTTGTGGATGATGAATTGTATCTGTTCCAGGGAGTTGTTGCTCAGCTTCAACATCCACAGGCTCATCCTCAACCTGTGTTTCCACAGCAGCTTCCTGATCAACGTCCATTCCTATGGACTTCTCAATATCTGGTCCACCTCCTTCTTTATCAGCAGCAGTATCAACATCTGGGAATAATTCCTCCATAGTAAATTCCAGTTGAGTGGTCACTTCTGCAGCAGTTAAATCTTGAGATATGTTTAACTGTGCTTCCTCTTGGACTTGCATCTCAATATTTGTAGTGGCAGGAGTAGGTGTGGACACTAGCTCCCCCTGAACCTGTGCAGTAATAAGAATATGAGCAATGTCTTTTATAGTAAAATACATTAGCTCCCCCTATACCTAAGCGGAAGTAGATACCTTTGGAGCAGAAGTGGAAACTGGCTCCCCCTGCATCTGTGCAGGTGTTGATACTTCCTGGACCACAGTTGAGTCAAGCTGTGTCCCTTCTTGTACTTGTTCAGATTCTTGATTTGGTGTAGGGGATTGCACAGGGGTGTCTGGCCTGCTCTCTTCAGGCACATCCTTGGACAGCACCCTATCCCACCTGGAGAATAATCTCATATCCATTCTTCTCATATGGTTAATCTTACTCCCTTGCAGCTGCTGCATCACATCAGGAATCACTCCAGTGAAGTACAGGCTCATGATCCTAGCCATGTTAGGCTTCTTGATTCCCTCTTTGATCTTGTCAAAGAGCACTCCTGACCAATCAGTAGGAATAGTAAAAACTATCCTGGTCATCAGGCTGAACATATAGGCAGAAATCCTATCATGTCCACCTGTCTTGCAGAGGATTACCTTTCCAACTACTTCAGACAAGAACTTCCCTTGCTGATTCATTCCCTTTCTGTTGAATGCAGCTCCAATCTTCAATCCTGAATCCAGGCCACACCATTGAAGGGCTTCCTTTGTCTTAGATATAGGAACTTCCTCTTCATTCTCAACCACTTGCAGTTGGAAGATCTTTCTTAAACTTCTTTGATTAATCTTTACCTTCGTCCCTTGAACAGTGGACTTAATCTTGAGGCCAGTAGAATGGACTGATGCAGAGATAAAGAACTCGTGCACCTCCTTCTTCCAGATCTTAGTTGGTTCTGAAATGAGAAATTCTAACCCTGATGCAGAGAGAAGGGTGATAACTCCTTGAACATCAGGCGGCGCCTCTGCAAAGGCCTGGCGCACTAACTCATATCCTTCATTGATGTTATCTTCAATCCTTGGCGCCATCGTTGTGTCGAGAAAGCTTGAGAGAAGAGAGAAAGAAAGACTGTCGACACAGGGTTTGAGTCTCGAAAACCTTGAAAGCGTGTCGACACAAAGAGCTTTTGACCTATTTATAGCTTCTGTTGAAAGAAGTTCAAAGGGCGCCAAAAACAGTCTAAATGTGTCGACACAGACGGAATGTGTCGACACAGGCTTCTATTAACTCGACATTTCTTCAGCCTACTATGTGTCGACACCAATTTGTGGTTATGTCGACACCTTGGATACATAGTAGAAAGACAGAAATTATGTGTCGACACTAAGGACAAGTGTCAACACATATTCTGTAAGTGTCGACACCATAATTCTGGTTGAGTCGACATTACATTTCTGGTTAAGTCGACAATAAAACTCTTAAGTGTCGACACATATTCTCTGTGTCGACACAATATTTCTGACTTGTCGACATAATTTCTCTGAGTCGACACATTATTACTGAATGTGTCGACACATTCTTACTTAGCCAATTTCTGTAACTTCAATGTGTCCTTTTTAACACTTGATTATGTTGTTACTACTTTTACTTACTTATAAACAATTTCAATAGCATTGTTAATGATTTTGTTTAATACATTAATCAATGGTTAACATACCTAATTCAATTTTGAATTTATTGAATTTGGTTTCATCTAAAGGCTTAGTAAATACATCTGCTATTTGATAATCTGTTTTTACAAATTCCAATGAGATGTCACCTTTTTCTACATGTTCTCTAAGAAAATGATATTTGATTTCTATATGCTTAGTTCTACTATGAGAAACTGGATTATTAGCAATAGAAATAGCACTCTTAGAATCACATAAAAGGGGTGTTCTACTTACCTGAATACCATAATCTTTAAGCTGATGCTGCATCCATAATAGCTGTGCACAGCAGCTTCCAGCAGCAATATACTCTGACTCAGCTGTGGAAATTACCACACTAGTCTGTTTTTTACTACTCCAAGATATTAGTCTTCCTCCCAGGAATTGACAAGTACCTGTAGTACTCTTTCTATCCTCTCTACATCCTGCAAAATCTGCATCTGAATAGCCTGTTAGTTGAAAATCTCTATTCCTAGGGTACCAAAGACCTAGAGTAGGAGTGCCCTTTAGATATCTCAGAATCCTTTTGACTGCAGTATAATGAGATTCTTTAGGGCAGGCTTGGTACCTAGCACAGACACATGTTGCATACATAATGTCAGGTCTGTTAACAGTGAGATATAGTAGAGACCCAACTATTCCTCTATACAATGATTCATCAACAGGTTTACCTGCCTCATCTTTGCATATTGGCATACTTGTCCCCATAGGAGTTCTCATGGAGGAGGATGACTCCATACCATATTTCTTAATTAATTCCTTGGTGAACTTAGACTGAGATATGGACAATCCATCATCAGTCTGTCTTACTTGGAGTCCCAAGAAGAACTTAAGTTCTCCCATACTGCTCATCTCAAACTTCCCTTGCATAAGTTTGGCAAACTTTTTACAAAGGTTGTTTTCAGTAGATCCAAAGATTATGTCATCAACATAGATCTGGACTAAGATGATCTTTCCTTTGGATTCCCTAAGGAATAGAGTTTTGTCTATCTTTCCTCTTGAGAATTTATTCTCAATGAGGAAGGTAGACAGGGTTTCATACCAAGCCCTTGGAGCTTGTTTTAACCCATACAAAGCTTTCCTAAGCTTATACACAGAATCAGGTTTAAGAGGATCTACAAAACCTGATGGCTGCTCTACATATACTTCTTCTTTAAGATCACCATTCAGAAATGCTGACTTCACATCCATCTGGTATACTTTGAAGTCTTGGTAGGCTGCATAGGCAAGGAACATTCTGATTGCCTCCAGCCTTGCTACTGGAGCAAAGGTTTGATCAAAGTCAATCCCTTCTTCCTGCCTGTATCCTTTTGCAACCAATCTTGCTTTATTCTTTACTATTATTCCATTTTCATCTAGCTTGTTCCTATAGATCCACTTAGTTCCAATTATATTGTGGCCTCTTGGTTTAGGAACAAGCTCCCAGACTTTGCACCTTCTAAATTGATTCAGCTCCTCTTGCATAGCATCAATCCAGTGCTGGTCTTGGATAGCTTCTTCAAACTTCTTAGGTTCCATTTGGGACAAGAAACTAGAATGCAAAACTGTGCTTTGATTTCTGCTTCTAGTTTGCACTCCTTGTCTTGGATCACCAATTATCTGATCAGTAGGATGATCTCTTAGATATCTTATAGCTGGAGGTAGATTCCCTTCAGGTTGTGCATCTCCAGCTTCTTCATTCTGCTGTTCCTCTTGGTTTTCATCAGCTTCCATTATCTCTTGTACTCCCCCTGGACAGCAGCCTTCATTTTCCAATGCTCCCTCTTCCTTTGAAGCTTCAGCAATGGAGAGCTTGTCCATCTTCTTGCTTATACCTGTTGAGTCATTTGATCTACAAGACAACTCACAATTGATTAATCTTGTTTCATCAAATACAACATGCACAGATTCTTCAACAACTTGAGTAGTTAAGTTGAAGACTCTATAGGCCTTACTATTTGTGCTGTACCCAACAAATATCCCATCCTGGGATTTGGCAGCAAACTTAGTCAAATATGACTTGCCATTGTTAAGTATATAGCATTTGCAACCAAAGATCCTAAAATAGGATAGGTTTGGTTTTCTGCCTTTCACAATCTCATAGGGAGTCTTTCTGTGGCCTTTGGTGATAGAAGCCCTATTGATGACATGACAAGCAGTGTTAACTGCCTCAGCCCAAAAATATTCTGGGAGAGAGGTGTCACTCAATAGAGTTCTACCAGCTTCAATTAATGTTCTATTCTTTCTTTCAGCAATACCATTTTGCTGAGGTGTTCTAGGTGAGGAGAACTCTTGGAAAATCCCAAAGTCTATACACAAGTTTGTTATGCTTTCAGATTGAAACTCAGTACCATGGTCACTTCTAATTTTGACCACTGTACTATTCAGTTCATTCTGAATTTGCTTTACAAAATTAAATAATACACTTGGGGTTTCAGATTTTTGTCTCAGAAAGAACACCCATGTAAATCTAGAATAGTCATCTACAACCACTAGAGTGTAGACCTTCCTACCTAGACTGTGAACTGGCATAGGACCAAAAAGATCCATATGCAAGAGGTATAAGCACCTCACAGAATCCTTGTTTTCAAGGCTTTGAAATGAGGTTTTTGTCTGCTTGCCCTTTTGACAAGCTGAGCATACCCCTTCCTTTATACACTTAACTTGAGGCCCATTCCTCACTAGTTCTTTACTAAAGAGTTGGCCAATTGTCTTGTAGTTTAGATGAGCCAATCTCTTGTGCCACTTAACACAATGAGAAGCATTGTCATCAGCTACAAGACAAATGGGGGATGCCTTATTCTCACATTCAAAATTAAGGCAATACACATTTCTCTTCCTATACCCAGTCAATATGATCTCTTGATCACTTGACCTTTTGATATGACATCCATCCTTACCAAATGAAATGTCATATCCTAGATCACTCAGCTGGCTTATGCTTATTAGATTATGTTTCAAACCTTTTACATAGGCCACTTGGGTGATAGTAATTAGGTTTGAAGAGATATTACCAAATCCTTTGATGACTCCTTTTTCAGATCCACCAAAGATCACTTTATGTCCATCTTTGACAGATGAATACTCCTTCAGCAGCCCCTTTGTTCCAGTCATGTGCCTGGAACAACCACTATCCAAGTACCATATAGGGGCATGGTAACTTGGATTCACCTGCAATACAGAATTACTTACCCTTAGAACCCAAGTAAGTCTTGGGTCCTTGGTTCAGGTTAGCCTTAATAAAGTTATCATAACCTCTTCTAACAGGTAGACTCTTATTCTTTATAACACTTGTGTTATACCAGCAGTCCAATGCAAAATGACCCCTCTTGCCACAGCACCAACATTCAAACTTATTGTATCTAGATCTAGATACATCCTTGTCAGAAGCATTTCTGTTCATTGCTGGTGCTGTTGCAACTTCACCTACTGATTTCTTAAAACCATAGGGTTTATGACTATAGGTAGGCCTGCTTGCCTTAACACCCTTGTTCTTCAGAACATTTGTCTTAATATGATCCTGAATGTCTTCATGATCATATATGTTAGAAGGCACTTTCTCCTTACCAAACCTTATGGGGACTGAAGGGTTTAGTGGCTGAATAGGGGCTTTGCCTTTCCTCTTGAATCTGCCAGCCCTGGAGTTACCCTTAAATCCTAATCCAGCCTTACCCTTCTGAGTGACAAATTCATCTATCAAGGGTAAGACAGATTTTGGCTTAGAGTAACTAGCCACTAAATCCCTTTCAATTCTAAGTCTGTCCTCCAGACTCTTTACTTGATCATTAGTATAATTAATTGTGCCCATCTGAATAATAGTTATATTCTTCAGCTTGGCAATTTCAGCTAACTTTTGATCAAGGACTTTTTCTAACTCAGTTGTTGCAACCCTTAGATCAGCAATTTCCTGAGCCTGTGATTTAACCAGGTTCTTGCTTTTCTTAAGGGCCTGCAACAGGTCCCCATACTTGTCTATCAATTGATAGACATCTCCTTCAGATCCAGATACATCTTCATCACTTGATGCAGATGTAGCTGATTCTTCACTTGTATTACAAACAGATGTACAAGAAGGACAGTTTACCTCATTAGAACCAGACTGATTCTGGCATAGGTCCTCTTCTGATCTAGTCATCAAACCCATGCATTGATGTTCATTGATGGAGTCTAGCAACTGCATAAACTCCTCTTCCTCAGATGCAGCATATAATCCAATATATGCTTCAGCTTCAGATCCTGATTCTGAAGTTGACTGGTCTGACAGACTTTTATCTTTCTTTGCTACAAAGGATTTCTCCTTCTTGCCTTTCTGATAAGTCTTCTTCTTTTCTGAAGATTCCTTCCTTTTGTCAGGACAATCAGCCACTACATGTCCAGGCCTATTGCAACAATAGCAGACAATCTTTGAAGTAGTGGCTTTGCTGGGCTTTGACCTGCTTTTCTCTTTCCTTGATGGCATTCTCTTCTGATAATAGTCATCTACTTGCTGTGATGAGGAAGGCCTAGACTTCCATTGCTTCTTTTTCAAGAACCTTTGAAATTGCCTAGTGAATGCAGCAAAGTCTGCATCTGAATCACAGCTGACTGAACCCTTATCTGAATTTTCAGAACTACCTTCTTCAACTTCCTTAGGAGGAGATGGTGATTTCCTCCTATTCTTTCTAGTGGCTTCAGCATTAAATGCCACAGTCTTTTCTCTATGCTCTCCTCTTGAGTTTCTTTCCTCCTCCTTCCTTACCATAAGTTGCATTTCATAGGATAGCAACTTTCCAAACAGAGTTGGAGGAGATATCTCTGCCAATTTTGCCACTTCTCTTATGGCACAGATCTTTGTATCCCAATCCTTTGATAAGGATCTTAAGAATTTGTCATTCAGTTCATAGGTACTAAAGACTCTTCCATAGGATATTAGCTCATTCACAATTCTATAGAATTTCTTATAGCACTCAGTTATGCTATCAGATTTTCCTTGTCTAAAACTTTCATACTCCTGATTTAGCATAGATTTTCTGTCCAGCCTTACTTCTTCAGATCCCTCCATGTAGACAATCAATGTGTCCCACATCTCCTTGGAGGTCTTGCAGTGAATCAGATTCTGAAATGTTGAATCATCTATGGCACTGACAATGATGTTCTGTGCCCTTTTGTCCATGGTTGCCAAGATGATTTCATCCTTGGTCATTTCAGAATAAGTCTTTGGTGTTTGGATATTTGCATCAAGAACAGATATCTTCATTAGTATGAAGGGGCCTTCCTGTACTGTGATGTAAATCCTTGGGTCAGATGCTTCCATAAACAATCTGACTCTTTCTTTCCAGATCCCAAAGATTTCCTTCTTGCATATGGGTAATTTCATTGACCCTAGCTCCTTATGATTCTCTCCAGAACCCATCTTCTTGATTCTTGAATCTGCCTATCAGATCTTCCTCAGACTGTTAAGTCCTTTTTGAGGAACCTCCCTTTGATACCACTTGATAGTTTAACTTTCAAGGCAGCCTAAACACCTAGAGGGGGGGGGGGGTGAATAGGTTCTGCTTCTCTTTCTAAAACTTCTAGGCAGAATTCAATTTAATAACTAATATAATAAACACAGCAATCACAGAAAACAAAAACATCACAGATTGCACTATGTTTTATAGTGGTTCCCCAAGGTCTGGGTACATCCACTTTCCCCCTTCACCTATCTAGCAGTATGCTAGATTCGGCCAAACTTCCACTTATCTCAGATCAATAGATCTTACAACTCAGAACCCAACTGGTTCCTACAACTCAGGCACAACTGCCCTACCTCAGCCTTGCCCCAAGGCCTACAACTCAGAGAATATCCTTCTCCTACACTCAGGCAAACAACCCTACCACTCAGAGTTCAACACTCTTACACTCAGCCTTTATAACATAGGCTTACAACTCAGATCTGTATAAACAAATCCTACAGAAATATAGAAAAGATTGTTTTAATTGTCTTGCCAAAGTTGAGAGAGAAAAGGCAATGACAATTCTTGATCAGCTGATGCAATCAACTGTTTCTTAGCCTTCTTCAAAGCTTCTTGAAAATGTACTTAGCTGAGTTGATTCCAAACAGCTTCTTGAGAATCCACTGGTGGATTCTTTCTTCTTCTTCAAATTCTGACTTGATCTCTCTCTATCCAGAACTTTGAATGATTCTTCTGAATTCTGATTAGAACTCTTCTTAGATCTATCCTTAGATAGTCTTCTTAGATCTCCCGGAGAAGATCTTCTTAAGTGCCTAGCACTTTCTTGAAATGAGTAGAATTGTAATCCTTCTCCACTTTCTGATCCAATGTATTTCAAAAGGTCAGTTCTATATGTTGTTTTTTTTTTCTTCTGAATCTGTCTATTTATAGACATTCTTCATGGTAACCGGCTGATCCGGTTTCTAACCGTTTTCTGACAACTCTGACAACTTCAGTTAACCGGTGATAACCCACAGCTGTCAAGTCTTCAAACAAGTCCTGTGCCTTAGTCTTGAATCACAAGTTGTTGAAACAGTCTGTCAGAAAGTGTCGAGACAATCTGTCTATTTGTGTCGACATAATTGACTTTGGTGTCGACACAGTCTTCAGTGATGTCGACTAAGTTGCCTTTGAGTCGACACAGCTTCTTCTGCAAATAACTTGATCTTGACTCTTCAGTGTGTCGACACAAGTCCTGTGTGTCGACACAATTGTTGTAGAATCATAACTTTAGTAAGTGTCGACTTAGCCTTCAGGTGTCGACACATTCATTTTTTTTTAACTCTGCTATTATGTGTCGACTTAATCACAATGTGTCGACACATTCTGCTGGTGTCGACTAACTTGAGGTCGACTATTTTCTTCTGTGTCGACACATTCAGATGATGTCGACAATCTTGAGATCAACTATATTCTTCTGTGTCGACACATTCTCCCAATGTTTGAGGTCGACGCTTTTCTTCGGTGTCGACACAATTTCCCAGTATTGTGTCAACTCTTTTTCTGTGTCGACACAAATTCCCAGTGTTGTGTCGACTTACTTCTTCTGTGTCGACACTTTTTCCCAGTGTAGTTGTAGACTAACTGCTATGTGTCGACACTGCTTCCCAGTGTTGTGTCGACTATTTTCTTCTGTGTGTCGACACTGCTTCCTTTGTGTCGACACTTGGACTTAGAATTTTTCTGCATACTTTATCAATTCTCCACCTGCACATGTCAACTTAAAACAACATCAAATACACCTTGATGTATATCATTGAGCTAAGTTGGGCTTCTTCAAATCAGGTACACATTTTCCAATGTACCCAACAATTGTAGTTAGCACTGCTCTTATTCCAAATACTTGTTCCATGTCATTCTTGGAACATCACATGTCTAGTTCCCATCATGTTTACGGGAACCTAGACTATCCTGCGAAAAAGAATTACCCTACCTTAGGAACCCAATATGTATTGGGTCCTAGGTTCTTGTCAGCATAAAATATCGAATGCCTTCCTACAGGAATCCTGTCAGGAAGGCTAGCTCTGCCCAGAGGATGTGGACATACCCTTGCCCTTGGCACAGAGGGATTGTGCCAACAATCTATGACAAAGTGACCCACCTTGCCACAGCACCAACACTCATGAATGTTGTATCGCCGTTTCTGACCTGATCTACTGACTGAGGTAGTCATGATCTTAGGTCTAAATGGGACATGGTAGGTTCTGCTCACAAAATTGCCTTTTCCACCGTGACACGTGGGAGGGTGGAAAGAGAGCATGTGGTGAGTGTCATGAGGCCTAGGAGGTGATGCCTTCCTTTCGGTCAGCACACTTCCATAGGCCCCATGGGTACTTACCGCATGTTTCCTGACCCCCCCTTTCCTGTGTCCTAGGGAGGTAAGTACGACAGTGAGAGCTGGTTCCTGCAGATTCATGATGAGTTGAGGCTGAGGCCGAGAATACAAAGGGTTCAGGATGATCCTTGGGTATTCTCTCAAGGGTAGCCATGACAGCTCTTGCACTGGGGGTATTTTCACCTGAGGGCCGATCACTCTTGCAGTGACCAAGGTTGTTCATGTGGTCATACCTGAAAGCATGACATGTGCCCTTCCTACTCAGGGTAGGGGGGTCTGAACACAGTTTCCCCATTTCTCCATGAATTAATGATTTGGGAGATCCACCCATTTTCTGCTTTTCTTTTGATAGCATCTATCTTGGAAAAGTTAGAAACTATCCTCTTCTCAGTATCTAGACGATTCTCTAGATCCGAGATCTTTGAATCCTTTACCTTGATGGATTCCAATTGGAGATTCATCAAGGTCCTTAGCTGAGCAATCTCCTTAGCTTGTTCCTCAACAAGTAAGTTGCTCTTCTGAAGGGCACTCTCAAGGGAATCAAGATTTTCAATCTTTTGATTGAAGCTATCCATATCCCTTGTATCACTGGAAAGACAACCCTCTGAACTATTCCTGTCTTCAGGAATTTCAAGAAAAGAGGGGCATGATGAAGAGGTTACCTGCTCCTGGCTTTGCTATTCAGGGTTACCGTCAAGATCGGCTTAGACTGTTGAGTCAGCTTCATCAGAACTACTTTCCTCAACTTCTTATTCAGTCTCTAACAAGGACACAGGAGCCCTGATACTGATATATTGATCATGCCCTTCATCTTCATAAATGAGGACCCCCACATAGGCTTCATCCTCTTGCTGATAACTGGTCCCTGCTTTCTCAGATCCCTCCATGAGGTCTGAGATGGTTTGCCACATAGACTTGGCAGTCCTACACTTGTCCAATCTTGAATGAGATATACCAGATCATACGTCAGTGATGATCTGATGAATCAACTTGTCCAAGTTGAACAGTGAGAGCTCGGTCTCAGACATCTCTTCGGGACTCTTGGGGATTTGGAGATCCTTTCCTGAGCCGGAAGCCATCATGGGAATGAAGGGACCCTCTTCCAAGATGAGTGATGCTCGAGGGTCGATGGCCTCCAGATGAAACAACACTCTCATCTTCCAGATGGGATAATACTCCTTTGTGCATGCGGGGAGTCTTAGGGGAGAGACCTCAGAATACAACACCATGCTTGAGTCAGATCTTCTTGTTGACACTAAAGGCAGGATTACACTCAAGGTGTTAACCTTTTTGATGAGCAACCTCGTTTTGATACCACTTGAAAGTCACACTAGTGCCAACTAACTTCACCTAGGGGGGGGAATAGGTGATGCACAGTCTTTTTGCGGAATTAAGATTTTACCTGCACAATAAAAGAAAACAAACAAAGCACAGAAAGACACAGACAGTTATAGTGGTTCCTCGATTTGGGTACGTCCACTTTCCCCCTTCGACCTATCTCCCAACAAGGGATGACTCGGTCACTTCACCAATAGGATTGAAATCCAATCCTCACACTAATGGAAGGAACCCTTCCACCCGAAGGAGTCACCACTCCTCCACCACGGGTTGCACCCAACCCTTACAATGAGGAACCAACGTTCCTTTACAAAAAAAGTAAAAATTGAATGTATAAAATACAAACTACTTTTGGAGCGCTAGGTGTCCCTCTTCGTTCGATGACGCGTTCTTGAAGAAGACGAAGAGTCCACGACCTTAGCTCTCACTTGGAAAGGATCTCCTCGAGATCGACGGCGGCAAAGATTGCAGTGACGATTCTTTCAAGATCGGCGGCAGCACAGATTGCGGAAGCGATTCTTTCGAGATCCAACCTTCATAACAAAGCTAGCAAGGTCTACCAACAGTCTTACTTGGATCGATCGTCTCAATCGATTCGGAAGGGGAAGGTATTCCCGTTCAACAAATCAAGAGACAAAGGATCTCAAGATAGACACGTGAGACGCATTGCTTGGCTAAGCTTCGGTCGCCGGGAGATCAGGAAGAGTCCACGATCGGCGGCGACGACAACTTGCTGCGCGGAGACGGAGGCAGAAGAGAATACACGATCCGCTAGGTCAAATCCGGCGGCGCTTTCTTTTCGTATGTCTTGATTGTCTACTGTTCAAAAATACACGATTATATATACTGTAGGTCATCCTTTATGACCGTTGTGGGCCCCACCAAAAGTAGCCCTAAATCTGGTTCAAAACAACGCCTGTACATTTGGTCCGGTCCAGTGCGCCAACGAAAATCGCCTAAGGCAAATTCGGCGGGAATCATTGGTGATTCTAGGCGAATCGTCGAGAATCACTAATGATTCCAGTCGAATTCTACTTAGAGGATTTCTAGCTGAAAAGCAAGCAATCAGGAGTGAATCGGCGAGAATCACAATTCATTCTCGATGAATCGGCGAGAATGCAAAGTCATTCTCGACGATTCGGCGAGAATCACTTAGTGATTTTCGCCGATTCTGCCTTAGCAGAATTCTGGACGGCGCTGAGACAGCTGGAAGCATTCGGCGAGAATCAGCTAGTGATTCTCGTCGAATCGGCGAGAATCACTTAGTGATTCTCGTCGAATCTTACTTAGACGAATTTGAATTTTCGTCTATCTTCCCGTGAGCTGGTCTTTGACCCATTCTTTCTCCTTGTCTGCTCTTGATCTATCACTGCCCTGTACTTGAAAGTAAGTACACTCCAATAGAGAGAGTACACGTAAGCCAACACACTGATCTGCTCAATGAGAGATTACGTTGCGCAGACCCGTGTATATTGACATACTGCACCCTGACATTGGTGTGTACTTAGCATGGAGTAACTGCAAGCACAACTTAAAGATATATCATCAAATACATTGTGAATTCATCTTAGCTTGACAGGTGGCTTCCTTAAATCCAGGTAATTGTGGATACAATACCCAACACAATGACTTACTTCTTCTCCTTCTTCAGTCCTGACAGCATCATCAACTTCTCTAGCAATAGCAACCAGCTTCTCTAAGATGTATCCCTCTATAGATTCATCTTCATTAGTGAATAGCCCAATATAGGCTTCATCTTCATCTTCCTCTTCTGACTCTGATGATGAGGAGTCAGTCCAGCTCTTTTGCTTCTTAGCAATAAAGGAGTTCTCCTTATTGCCTTTTTTCTATTGTTCCTTCTTTTCACCAGCACGCTTCCTTTTGACAGGGCAGTCGGCTATAATATGCCCTGGCTTGCTACAACAATAACACTATTTTAGAAGAAGCAAGTTTATTTGGTTTAGAGCCATACATGTCCTCTTTAGAGGTTTTCTTCCTGCCCTTAGAATAGTCTTCTTTGGGATAAGAAGAGGATGAGGGCCTGCTTCTCCAGTGCTTCGTCTTCATGAATTTCTGGAATTACCCAGAGAAGGCAGCAAAGTCTTCATCAGACATGTGGCAGTCTGATGTGCTGGTTTCTGAACTTTCTGAATCAGATTCATCATCCTTCCTTGGAGGAGAAGGTGTCCTCCAGCTTCTCCTTATGGCTTTAGCTTTGAAGGCCACTGACTTGACCTTGACTGCAGACTTGCTGATTTTCTCCTCCTCCTTTCTGGCTGTCAACTGCATTTCATAGGATAGTAGCTTTCCAAATAGAGTTGGTGGTGGTGTGTCTTCAAGTCTTGCCACTTCTCTGATGGAACAGATTTTTATGTCCCAGTATTTAGTTATAGACCTGAGAAACTTGTCATTTAATTCATGTGCTGAAGACTCTGCCATATGTTCTCAGCTCATTCACAATCCTAAAGAACTTTTCATAGCACTCAGCTATGATATCTGTCTTGTTCTGCCTGAAGCTTTCATACTCTTGATTGAGCATTGACTTCCTATCATCCCTCACTTCTTTTGTCCCCTCCATGTAGACAACTAGTGTGTCCCACATCTCCTTAGATGTCTTGCAGTGAACTAGGTTTTGGAAGTGGAGTCATCAATGGAACTGACTATTATATTTTTTGCCCTCTTGTCCATTGTGGCAAGGATGACTTCATCCTTAGTCATTTAAGAGTACGTCTTTAGAGTATGGATATTAACATCCAGAGCTGAGACCTTCATAGGGATGAATGGTCCCTCTTTGATAGTAATAAAAATTCTAGGGTCAGCTGCCTCCATAAACAGCCTAACCCTCTCCTTCCATATGCCAAACCCTTTCTTCCTACAAATAGGAAGCTTCATGGCCCCTAGCTCCTTGTGGTTCACTCCTGAACCTATAAGGGTTGTCTTTCCATGTTGACCTTGGAGATCTGCTCAGACTATTGAGTCTTTAACGAGTAATCTCCCTCTAATACTACTTGAATGTCTTGTTTTCATGGTCAGCTAAATACCTAGAGGTGGGTGAATAGGTTTTAGGCCTTCTTTTTAATTATTCAGACCTATATCTGATTTCGTATGGTTAGTGGTTAGTTGATTTGTGCTTTCAAGAACAATCACAGGCGTCACAGATAATTTTATAGTGGTTCCCCAATTATGGGTACGTCCACTGTCCCTCTCTGCCTTTCTAATAATGTGTTAGACAAGGCTCTTCACCAATTCCTCGGCTCCTTAAGAGCTTACAGCACGATCCCGCAGGATCACTCAGTCTTATACAAGACCTACAACTCGGGCACTAAGCCCTACCACTCAGATCCCAACTGGATCCTACTCTCATATCTACAACAGATCTTACCTCAGCCTTTATAGCATAAGCCTACACTCAGATTTCCTAAAGAATCCTACCCTCAGATCCCAGATTGGATCCTAATCTTAAATCTACAATAGATCTTACCTCAGCCTTTACAGCACAGGCCTATACTCAGATTACCTAGAGAATCCTACCCTCAGATCCCAAATTAGATCTTACAGAGAATGTCAAAGAGTTGAAATACTCAGACACCAGAGAATGTTCTTTGTGTCTGTCTTCCTAGACTGAGCGGATATCAGCCTTATCTTCTTCTTCACAGCAACAAGTTGACAAAGAAATCTTCAATTGAAGCATGGTTTATTCTGGAAGCAACTTGCAAGAAACTCGGCTTCTTCTTTTTCAGGAAGCAATCCTAATCTTGCTATCGCAGATGAGTATTGCAACAGCTAACTCTTTTCGTGTTCAGGTTCTCTGAACTGAACTTCTTCTTCTGGTTCGACAAGAAAGCAAGGAAGAAGATGACGTCCAGCCGCAAGAGTATTAATCTAGAGAACCCTAATTACGTCTCTTCTTGGTGATTGTGATTATTGTTGTTGTTTTCTCGATCTGATCCTAATCCTTTTATCGTCTGTCAATCAACATATCATTGAGCAGTGGGATCCACCAGAATGTGTGGCTGTGATATTTCCATGCAGCCACCTACTTTCCATTGACAGCTAATTCAACAGGTCTTTGCTTTGTGTGGGCCCCAACGATAAGTCTCTTTCCTAGTGCAGAAAATCATGACAACTGGCCCCCAGTGCCTCTAGCAGCATTCCCGCAATATTTGAACCTGCTTTGACTTTGTTGACTTTTGCTGACGTCACCATCTCTCTAGACTTAGACAAAATCAAGCATAAGTAGCGAAGGAGTTGAGTGAATGACCATCACTCAGTGCCAAAAGACTTAGACAGAAGGTGTATTCCAGAAATCCTCAGTTCGACGAACTAAGAACTCAGTTCGACGAAAAGTGAAAGCTCAGTTCGACAAACTCAGACCTCAGCTCGATGAAAAGTGAAAGCTCAAATCAATAAACTCAGAGCTCAGTTCAAAGAACTCAGAGCTCAGCTCGACGAAAGTAAAAGCAATTAATGCATTTGAAATTAGCCAAACTTCTATGTCAAGAAGAACACTAGCTCTGACTGACTAGGATTCAGTCAATGTTATAGTCCCATGGCATTGAGTTAGTAACCATCACTCAATGGCTAACTACTTAGACAGATTTTGTCTCATGGCGTTGAGTGAGTAAGCTACACTCAATGCCTAACTACTTAGACAGATTTTGTCTCATGGCGTTGAGTGAGTAAGCTATACTCAATGCTAACTACTTAGACAGATTTTCTGTCTTATGGAGTTGAGTGAGTAAGCTTCACCCAACGCCTGTAGACTTGGTCAAAATTCTACACAGAATTTTTGTGGCTTTGACTGATTGGGCAGAATTCAACGATTTTACTTACCTGGCGTTGAGTGAATAGACTTCAGTCAACGCCTATGGACTTAAGCAAATCTTCTGCCCTTCCAGCCACTTTTTTGAGTCCACCTGCCTAATCTTTGTCACAAGGACTATCCTGCACACATGAACATTTGAGTTCGACGAATTATTCTGATTTCATCGAGCTCCGTTCGATGAATAATGGTGATTTTGTCAAGCTCCATTCACTGAATAGTTATATTTATAAATTTTTGCTTTAGGATTGAGAATGACCTAGAGGGGGTGAATAGGTCCAATTTAAACTTTGGCTACCCCTTTTTTAAAATTAGAGTTATACTTTCTTTATGTTGATTAACACAGTCAGATAAACATGATAATCTTAACAGCAATTTAAAAACTATCACAGCACAACAATCACAGTAATCACAGCACAATGCACATAGATTTATAGTGGTTCCCCAATTTATGGATACATCCACTTTCCTCCTTCGCCTATCTAGCAATGAACTAGATCCAGCCAAACTTCTTATCCTTCTTTTACTCAGATCCTCAGATCTTACAACTAAGAGCCCAGCTGGCTCCTATAACTAAAACTATACAAGTCTTACCACTAAGATCACCAAGATCCTACACCTCAAGTTCTTCCCAAGAACTCTACCTCAGAATGAATCCACACTCTTACTCCTCAGGCAAATCCTGCCCTACTACTCAGAGAAATTCCTACTTCTCCTACCTCAGGCAATCTCAGCCCTATCTCAGCCTTTATAACACAGGCTTATAACTCAAAGAGAATGATTCTCCTACACTCATATCTACAGGTAGAGCTTATACAATTAATGAAGGTAAAAGAAATAGATTCAGAAAATGACACCCAACAAGAGAGAAATGAGTGACAGCTTCTTGATCTTATTCTTATGTGTTTGCTTCCTTTGATCTTATCAAGATAAATCCGATCCAACCCTTCTTAGCTTTTCAAAGCTTCTTGAAGTTTAAATTAGGATAGATCTAGGCTGGAGAATGTTGAAGATGATTCTTGATCCGGCTTCTCTCCACCTTCTGAATTATAGTTGATGCTTCTTAGATCTGTCTTCACCAAATTGTTCTTGTTACTTTTTCTGAAGAATTAATCACTTTAAATAGGCTCTGTTAGGAGTAATTGACTGATCCGGTTAATAACTGACATCTGACAGTTCTGACAGTTGTCAGTACCTCCATTTAGATTTATATACTTAGGAAACAAATCTGCTTGAAGTGTTGAAACTTGACTGTTGAATGTGTCGACACAAGTCCTGGGTATCGACACTACTCTTATAGTGGTGTCAACATACTTCTAAATGTGTCGACACAATCCTTCACCTTATCTCGACACAGCTTATGTGGAATGTGTCGACACTAGTCCTGAGTGTCGACACAGCTTACTTCCAGTCTTGACCCAGCTTATGAAGTGTGTCGACACTAGTCCTGAGTATCGATATATTTGTCTTCAGTCTTGACACTGCTTGTATAGAGTGTGTCGAAACTTGTCCTTAGTATCGACACAACTTCTCTTTGTCTCGACACAACTTGTTCAGTATGTGTCGACACTAGTCCTGAGCGTCTCGACGCTTTTGTACTTAGGTTTATTTGCCTGCACACATAAACTTATCATCCATCAAATATAACTATGTGTATATCATTGAGCCAAAAGGACTTCTTCAAATTAAGTACATTGTGACCAATGTACTCAATAATCTTCCCCTATTTGGAGAAGTCATAACCCCAATTCAATGATATATAACATAATACCAAAATATAATGATAAAAACATTAAGAATACAGTGCAATACTATATGTGAAACACCACAGATAAAAACACATATTTAAAAATA
Organism: Platanthera zijinensis; assembly: GCA_039513925.1. Lineage (NCBI taxonomy): Eukaryota > Viridiplantae > Streptophyta > Magnoliopsida > Asparagales > Orchidaceae > Platanthera > Platanthera zijinensis. The sequence continues at coordinate 98,874,745 of CM077084.1, forward strand.
ATAATGCTGATCAGAAGATAAGGCAAACAATTGTAATCCTAGTTAATAGCACATGAAATGTTGAGTAAGCAAAAAATTTCATTAATTGTTTATCACAAGGTTTACTGCTACAAGCTTTGGTTACACAATAGTTACAGATCAAGTTTTTCATATGAAATTTAAAAACTAAGAACATTCTAAGGCAGCTCTGGTTCTTTGATAACTACGTCTTTTCCATATTGTATATTTGCTTTCACCTCAGGCACCTTGTAATCAGCAACCTCCTTTCCTTTGTCATTCTTAGCTTTAGCTTTTGTAATTGCTTCTTCTTTCATCCTTTGTCTTTCAAAATAATGGTATGGCTTTGAGAAATATTTGTTGGGCTCAATTGACTTAGCAGGAATCTTTCCTTTATTCAGATCATATCTGAACTTCTGGATAACTTGCTGCTGCTCAAGATGTTTGTCTCATTCCTATTCATTGTACCATTTGCCCCTATCTATGACATTATCATTTACAGCCTTCCATGTAGTAAGAATTATTGATCTGGAGGTTGGAATCCATTGCTCAAAGTCTGGTCTAGTCTCAGCTTGTTCTCTAAACCTTTTCTTCGATAACTGGGCCTCTATCTCCGGAGCAGTAGAATACTTGTCCACTTTCTCACAGATTACATTCTGATCTATACCTTGAGGAGGACTGTACATATGTTGGACAGTAGCTTGGGTAGACTAAAAAGTAGCTTGTGTTGCAGGATGAGTGTACATGGTTTGCTCATGATCATAGATTCCAGTAGCATGAGGTGCTTCAAGTTGAGGTGGTTGACAACCAGACTCAGCATTTTGATCTCCATCATACCATAGGGGAGGATAGCCTAAAGTGTCTCTGATATTATTTGATATCTAGGTAGCATGTTCAGAACTGGTCTTAATCATTACCCTCTCCCCCTTTATGACTTCTTTTTCAATATGATCCCTTAAATCATTTTTGTGAAATCTCATTTGACCATTTAGATAATTAATTCTTGATGTTACTGTGTTCTTAACTCTTAGTAAATTGTTGTCCAAACTCTTATAAGAAGCCTTGATGTCCTTAAGCAGAGATTTTGAATGATTTTTCAGTTTGGTGTCTATATCTGTGGCAATGGAATTAAGTTTTGTTTCCAAAGCAGTTTTTTGATTCTTTATTTCTCCCAATGTTGTATCATGCATAACTATCATATTTTCATTCATTATATTCTAATTCTCAAGGACATAGCCTTGCTTGATTGCCATATCAGCCTCTAGTTATTTGGCTTCCTGTTATTGCTTGGCTAAGTAGATAACAACATTTGCTCCTTTCTCAAAGAACTCAGTCATATCTTTCTTTAATAAGTTTACTTCAAATCTTATTGACTTGATGTCATGTGCCAGCTGAAATTGCAACTCCTTGTTTCTTTCATCCACATACTTTTCTAGGTCTTGCCTTTGTTTATCAAGCATGGTCTGTAGTTAAACTAGCAGGGAGCTAGAAGCTATTTCAGGAGCTAATGCTGGTCCAGATTTGAGATACTTCTTGTAACTCTTACTTCCTTTTCTTAACTCAGATAGTTTTCTTTTCTTAAGTTGTGAAGCTTCCACTTCCTCAGAATTTGATGTGCTGACCATCTCAACAGAGTTTTGCTGATCTGTACCTTCAATATTTGTATTAAGACTTTCCAAAGGAACATCTGCATGCTGAATTTCAGCATCAGGCACCTCAATCTGGGAAATTTCAGCTATCTCCCCTGGATGTTAGATACCTTAGACAAAAGAATGTCTTCTTCAGTCTCTTTTTGTATTCTCTTCCTCCATCTCTTTTTCAGACATTTCATGTTCAGGTGCTTTTGATTTTTCTAGGTCCTGTACAACATCCATTATAATAGTAGTAGCTGTATCCATTGGCAATTCACAGAGGTTCTCCCCCTACATTGATTCTCTTTCTGGAATGTTCACCCCCTGCACCTGTACACTAGTTCCAAGTGAGTACCTTGGAGATCTGCCTTGTTCTTTCTCAACATCCTTATCAGAACTAAAGTTCACCTCTTAATCAGAATCACTAGAGGATACAACTTCCTCTACCACAGATTTCTTGTCTGTTACCTCCTTTGTCCTTTTAGGTTCTGGTGTCTCTTTAGACAAGACTCTGTCCCATATAGACAGAATTCTCAGGTCCATTCTCCTCATATGATCTATCTTAGATCCATTTTTCTGATTGATACTATCTGGAATGACCTTTACTAGATACAAACTAATTATTCTGCCCATATTGGGCTTCTGAATCCCTTCTGTAATTTTATCAAAGACCACCCTGTTCCAGTCAGTTGTGATTCTAAAGATAATCCTTGTCATCAGGCTAAACATAAATTTGGAAATCCTGTCATGTGCTCCAGTCTTGTAGAGGAGCACATTTCCAACTATTTTAGATAGAAATTTTCCTTGGGAATTCATGCCCTTCTTGTTTAAGGAATTGCCAAATCTAGCGGTTGGAGCTAGTCCACACCATTCTAAGACCTCAACAGTCTTGCTTGAATCCAGTTCATCTTCCTGTGCAGTTCTTGGAATCTGAAAGACTTTAGCTAGTCTTTTGATTGTGACCTTTACTCCTTCTCCATTAACACTTGATTTGAACTTTCCTGACTTAGGGTTTAGTGAGGCATTAGAGTAGAATTCAGATACCTCTCTCTTCCATATTTTGGTTGGTTATAAAAGTAGATACTCAAGACCTGCCTCATTGACAAGGTCAATCGCATTCTTTATATCTTCTGGAGCGGATACAAAGACGTTGTGCACCAGTCCGTATCCCTCGATGATATTGTCGTCCATCTTGGGTGCCATCCTTGTTGAAAGAGCTTGTGTTTGAGAGGAGTAGACTAAGGATTTCTAAGTCTCAACACACAGCGATTAGTCTCTCAAGATTTCTAGTAAGTGAAGTCGACAAATCCTTACACCTCCTATTTATAGTAACTGTCTTTTGAAGGTGAAAAGGCGCGCCGCATTTAGTAATTTTCTAACTATTGGGAAATATCTAGAGTCGACATGGGAAACCTACTTTGTCGAGATGTGTCGACTTAAGTCGACACAAGGTCCATGTCTTTTGACTCAGACCTCAAGGTCTTGACAACCTTATGTCTCGACAGTAAATTATAATGTCTCGACACACTTTCGCTAATCAGTGTCGGCACACTATCAAGTGTCTCGACACACGACTACTTATAGTGTCGACACATATTCTTGTGTCTCGACACAATACTATCTATAGTGTCGACACACACTGTGGCGTCTCGACATAATTTTTTGACTTAGACTAAATTTGTGTTCTGAATATAATTTCTTGACTTAGATCAAGTTTTTCGTGGTTATTAAGATTTGTAGACCTGATTAGTCATCTTTTTAAGAGTTGTACAAACTTTTGTTGCTACTAATTGTAAATATTTATTCAATGTTCAACATGCCTAGTTCAAATTTAAAGTAATTGAACTTGCTTTCATCTAGGGGTTTTGTAAAAATGTCAGCAACTTATCTTTCTGTTGGAGTATATTGTAAGCTTATATTTTCTTTTTCAACATTCTCTCTAAGAAAGTGATATCTAATTTCTATATGTTTAGTTCTACTGTGTAAAATAGGATTATTAGTAATAGAAATTGCACTAGTAGAATCGCAAAACATAACAAATTTACTTAGTTGTACACTGTAGTCCAATAGTTGATGTTGAATCCACAGCAACTGAGCACAGCAGCTCCCAGCAAATATATACTCAGATTTTGCTGTAGAGATTGCAACACTTGTTTGCTTCTTGCTACTCCAACTTATAAGTCTTTTTCCTAGAAACTGGCAAGTTCCAGAAGTACTTTTTCTATCTTCTTCACACCCTGTAAAATCTGCATCTGTGTACCCTGTGAGTTCAAAATCACTATCTCTAGGATACTAAATCCCAAGATTGGGTGTGCCCTTAAGATATCTCAGTATTCTCTTTACAGCAATATAATGAGACTCTTTGGGGCATGCTTGGCACCTAACACAGACACATGTTGAGAACATAATATCTGGCCTACTAGCAGTCAAATACAGGAGTGATCCAATGATGCCTATATACAAGGTTTCATCAACTGATTTCCTAGATTCATCCTTGTGTAGTGACACAGAAGAACCCATTGGAGTTCTCATGGTAGAAGAATTCTCCATACCATATCTCTTAATCAACTCCTTAGTGAACTTAGATTGAGAGATGGATATTCCATCCTCAGATTGTCTAACTTGGAATCCCAAGAAGAAATTTAGCTCACCCATGCTGCTTGTTTCAAACTTGCCTTGCATAAGCCTGGAAAATTTACTACACATCTTCTCATTAGTAGACCCAAAGATTATGTCATCTATATAAATCCGTACTAGGATGCTTGATCCTTTGATGTCCTTAAGAAAAAGTTTCTTGTTTATCTTTTCTCTAGAGAACTTGTTCTCTATAAGAAAGGTAGATAGGGTCTCATACCAGGCTCTAGGTGCCTGTTTTAACCCATACAAAGCCTTGTGCAATCTGAAAACATAGGTGTTGTGTTTAGGATTAACAAAACCTGGTGGATGCTCTACATAAACTTCCTCCTTTAGTGTACCATTGAACAATGCTGACTTTACATCCATCTGGTAGACCTTGTATCCTTTGAATGCAGCATGAGCTAAAAACAACCTTATGGCTTCTATCCTAGCTACAGGTGCAAAGGTTTGGTCAAAGTCTAACCCTTCCTATTGTCGATATCCTTTAGCCACTAAGCTAGCTTTGTTCTTGACTATAACCCCATACTCATCGAATTTATTTCTGTAAATCCACTTAGTTCCTATAACATTGTGATCACTAGGTCTAGGAACTAGACTCCATACTTTGCATCTCTCAAATTGATTGAGCTCTTCTTACATAGCCATAATCCAGTTGGGGGTCTGAATTGGCTTCTTCAAACCTTTTAGGTTCAACCTGAGAGAGAAAACTAGAGTATAAAACCTCATTGTGATGTCTACGCCTAGTAATTACTCCTAATATGGCATCACCTATTATTTGATCAATAGGATGATCTCTAAGGTGTCTAACTGCTACTAGCAGGTGCCTACCATCACCTAGTACTGTAGGAGGATTAGGATGATTCTCTTCCTCCCCCTGGGCAGTTCCTGTATCTTCTATAGGAATTTCTATATTGTCTCTAATGTGTAACTCTAGATCAGGTGAGTAGCTTATTTTTAACTTTTCCACTCTAGAGTCTACATCACCTAGACCAGAATTGTTAGAGATCTCATTAAATAAAACAGACGATTCATCAAAAACTACATTAATAGATTCTTCTACAACTTGATGTTTCAAGTTTTAGATCTTGTAAGCCTTGCTATGAAGACTATACCCTACAAAGATTCCTTCATAGGATTTCTCTGAGAACTTGGTTAGATAAGTTTTCCCATTATCCAATACATAGCACTTACTACCAAAATTTTTGAAGTATGACAGATTTGGTTTTTTGCCTTTCATTAGTTCATAGGAAGTCTTGTTGTGATTCTTGTTGATCAATGCTCTATTCTGAACATAGCATGATGTGTTTACAGCCTCAGCTCAAAAATATTCTGGGAGAGATATATCACTCAACATTGTTCTAGCTGTCTCAATAAGAGTTCTATTTTTCCTCTCAGCAACTCCATTTTGTTGTGGTGTTCTTAGAGAGGAGAACTCCTGAAGATTCCTAGTTCCTTACAAAAATTTGTCATCTTTTTAGATTGAAATTCTGTACCATGGTCATTTCTAAGTTTGACCACAGAACATCCCATCTCATTCTTAATTTGTTTGACAAAATCAGCAAGGATGTCTAGTGTTTCAGACTTTCTCCATAAGAAGAATACCCAAGCAAACCTGGAGTGATCATCTACAATCACATAGGTATAGGACTTCCTACCCAAACTAAGAACTTGCATAGGACCAAATAGATACATATGAAGTAAGTACAGACACCTCTCAGTGTCTTTGGACTGAATGCTCTTAAAGGAAACTTTTGTCTATTTGCATTTTTAACATGCAAGACATAAGCCTTCTTTGGAGCATTTGAGTTGTGGACTATTTTTAACTAAGTCCATAGAGAATAGTTTACTCATAGCTTTGTAGTTTAAGTGAGCAGCCTCTTGTGTCATTGTACATACAAAGAATCTTTCTCACTAGCTACAAGGCTTACAGGTGATTTTTCATTTATACTTAGGAAGTTTAGAAAATAAATGTTCCCACTCCTAGTACCTGATAAGATGATCTCTTAATTACTTGAATTCCTTATCAAACACTTATCATTGTGAAAAACAATTTCATACCCTATATCACAAAGCTGACTTATGCTTATCAGATTACGGTTCAATCCTTCCATATAAGCCACTTTAGTGATGGTAACTAGGCCATTAGAAATGTTACCATATCCCTTGGTGAGTCCTTTATCTAACCCTCCAAAGATGACTTTTGGTCCATTCCTAACTGGAGTGTAATCTCTTAGTAAACTCCTTGATCTAGTCATGTGCCTGGAACAGCCACTATCCAAGTACCATATTGGTCTATCTTTAGTACTTGGTTCCACCTGCAAACACAGATTTAGTTCACCTTAGGCACCCAAATAGTTTTCGGGCCTTGGTTCCTATTAGGCTTTGTTGTGTGAAACACAGCAGGCTTTCTAAATAAAGCTGGTTGAATCTTATATGAAGGGGCTGTTTGATTATACCAACAATCTAGGGCAAAATGCCCAACCTTCCCACAGCACCAACACTCAAATCGGTTGTATCTTTTCTTTAGTTGCACATTTAAAGTTATTCTTTTGTGCAACACGGAATTGTCATCCAACTTCCAAGATAGTGGTGCAAAATTCACAGCCTTACCTTTCAGATTTAGGTGAGATGCACTAGGACCAGCTCCAACAATTCCTTGGCTTCTTGGATTGATCACCTTTTGTGGTGGTTTTTGGCCTATATTGCCTTTAGATGTCTGATCCTTCCAGCAAGGCTCTTTATTGACCTTAGTGGTAGAGCACTCATACATCATGTGTCCAGGAACATATGATCTCAAGAATCTGTTAGAAGGCAGATACTTGACTGGTTGCCTAACTGGACCACTTGGAGCTTTACCCTTGGGTACAGACTTCTTTTTAAACTTTTTTTCTTACCATACCCTACACCACTTCTAAATGGTGCAGAAAAGGTATCTATGATAGGTAGCACTGACTTAGGTTTTGAGAATTAAGTCAGGAGCTATATTTTCTGGGTAAGCTTTGCTTCCAGATTCTTGACAGTCTTGACCTGTTCTACTATTACCTTTGCATGGCAATCTATCTTGTTAGTTAGTTCTATATGTTTCAATTTTTGTAGGTCGAAATTTATGTTGGCACTTTCCAACTGAAAAGATACTCCTCTCAAGGATTCTAATTCTTTGTCCTGATCCTTAGTAAGCTGTTTGCTTGCAATCAAGGCCTTTAGTAACTTCCCATATCTGTTGATAAGGGAGTTAAAATCAGCTTCAATGTCTGAATCATGTTCTTAATTACTAGAGGAGTGTGAACATGATTCATTTTCTAACGCAGAAAAAGAAATTGAGGCTAAACTATGAGAGACTGATTTTACCTTAGTAGGATCTGGACAATCCTGATCTTCTTCTCCTGGTTGGGTCTCCTCAATAGCCATCAGGCCCATAAAAGCCTCCTCCTCTTCTGATTCTAATGAATCAGACTCACTGTCAGACAATGTCAACCGTCTTTTTGCCAAGAGGCTTTTGTTAGCCTTCTTGTGTTGTCTATCTTTCAAGTTCTCTGACTTTTTCTCCTTTCTTTTTGCTGGGCAATCAACTATGACATGCCCTTTTCTGTTGCAATAATAACACACTATATTAGTCTTAATATATTTATTCTGTGAAGACTTATACCTGTCCCCAAATTTCTTCTTCCTGGGTTTCTCTGGATGATTGGTCTTCTTGAGAGAAGAGTCTCCAGCTAGACCCTTCTAGCTGCCCTGCCTTCTTCTCCTCAACATCTTCTTGAACTGTCTAGAGAAGACAGACAGTTCCTCCTCAGTAAGGTCTACTCCTGATGAGGAAGATTTTGAACACTCAGAAGTTATTTCCAGTCTTTCTATGAGTGTTGACTTCTCTCTAACTTTTCTGGATGACTCAGCCTTTAGGACCAAGGTCTTTTCTCTATTGTGTGCTCTAGCTGAATCTTCTTCAGACTTCCTGAGATTGAGCTATAACTCATGTGACAACAGCTTGCCAAATAGGGCCTGGGGGTCTATGTTGGCTAAATTCCCCATTTCTCTTATGGCACAGATCTTGATGTCCCTTTCCTTGTTCAGGGACCTCAAGATCTTGTCATTAAGTTCATAGTTAGTAAAGCTTCTGCCATAAGTCCTCAGGTTGTTCACAATTTTGAAGAACTTTTCAAAACATTCAGCCACTGTGTCATTCTTATCCTGTCTGAAGGCTTCATACTGTTGGTTTAGAAGAGATTTCCTATCATCTCTAACCTCATCAGTTCCTTCCATGTAGACAATCAGAGACTACCACATTTCTTTGGCTATCTTGCAAAAAATCAGATTCTGAAAAGTGGAATCATCTATTGCACTGACTATAATATTCTGTGCCCTTTTGTCCATAGAGGCTAGAATGATTTCATCCTTATCCATCTCCATATAAGTCTTGGGTGTCTTGATGTTTGCATCAAGAACTGAAACTTTAATGGGAATGAAAGGTCCTTCAATCACTGTGATGTATATTCTTGGATCTGCTGCCTCCATGAATAATCTGACTCTTTCCTTCCTTATTCTGAAGTTTTCTTTAAAGCAGACAGGGAGCTTAATGGAATTGTTTTCCCTCTGAGCCATGATATATCTTTCTCTGCAATCCTTTGGATTCTCACTATGCTGTTATGCCTTTTTCAGTGAACCTCCCTCTGATACCAATTGTAAATGTTTGCTTTAGGATTGAAAATTACCTAGAGGGGGTGTTGGTTCCCTAGTTTTTCTTTGGGCCATGTCATCTCAATTAGGATTAATTGACCCAAGATTTATCTATGGTCAATGGTTTGACTAAAGGTTAGTCAACCCTTAGAATAGGTTAGTGAGATTGGATTGGTATGTAAATTGGTTAAGTAGAAATGTGCTCGATGATAATCGATTGTCGCTCGACGATCTTTGATTGATGATCGACGATCTTAGAGTTATATGAACTCTGAAGTGGGATCGACGATCTGCTAGCTCAGATCGACGATCGTGTTGCCCTGGTCAACGATTTTTGTGAAGACAATTATTCTTCAGGTCGACGATCTGTTTGTTCAGATCGACGATCTTCGATCTCTGGTCGATGTTTTCTGTCTGTGTTTTTCTATATTCTTTTCCTTTGAATCATTGTTTTATTTCCTCTTGTTTAAGACATATTTTATTCAGAAACTCTGCTTAATTTAATGCTTATATTCTTTTGCTTATTTGCAATATTCCTTATGCATTAATTAAGAGATTTGGCTGAATAAAGTCGTTTGTTTTATTAGAGGAAATCTTGTTTTTCTACAACTGTAATATAGCCGTTAGGCCTTGTTTCTTGTACCAATTTGTAAAGTCAAATTGATAGGATATTTTAATATCCTTAATTCCTTTTTGGGAATGACAGAGAAGATTACAGGTGCAGTCTCTTTATTTGTTTTATTGTACTATTTTGGAAAGATTTTTTTAGTGCAGGGCTCGAGGCATTATTCAAAAGGAAAATACGTTTCTATATTATCAGAGCAGTCTACTGAAGACAATAATACACACAATACAATTCACATCAGACTCAGAACCAGAACTCTCAAGAGAAAAAGAAAAGTTCTTCTTCCTCCTGAGTTCATCCTGTCTTCAGGAAAATCAATTCTCTGTGCTCAAGCTCTCAATAAGAAGAACATCCCAGATTGCTGATCATTTTTGTTGCAAACTCTTACAGATTGCAAAAGCTGCTGAAGAAGAACACTCATAGAAATCTATAGTCTTCTTCAAGGTTGCATCAGCAAGACATTCAAAGCAATTTGGAGATCCTACACCCTGAAGAAAAGCTTCTTCCTGGATATTCTCTAAGCCAGGGGAGCTTTGATATATTCAGAGCTATCCACTAGCTTCTCTGAACACAGAGAAGACACTTTAATTCTTTTCCTTAACCTCCAGTAAAAGGGTTATTACTCCCTTCAAAAGTGAACTATTGGTGGCAGGGCACCTGATCAAAAACCTGTGTGTTTGGTTTTTAGGCACCTGATCAAAAGCCTGAAGGGTCTTTAGATCTACCTGAAGCAGATCTAGTGGTGGCAGGGCACCTGATCAAAAACCTGTAGTGGATTCCTACCAGGGTGGTAGAAGAGTGGATGTACCCAATTGGGGAACCACTATAAAGCTCTTGTGTTGTCTGGTTGCTTGTTTTAATTAATGCACTATGGTTGTGATAGTTTTAACTAGGGTACTAGTTGCTGTGTTAGGATATAAGCTCAACTGAAATTTCAGTTAGCATCTTCTTTTATTCACTACACTCAGTTAGGCTTTAAGTTTAAAGCTTTCAATTTTTATATTCCACAAATATCTCTTAGAGAAGTGGTTAGAGTCTCTCGCTTTTTGAATACTCTATTCACCCCCCTCTAGAGTTGTAAGTATCTTATCCCCTCACTTTCAATTGGTATCAGAGGGAGGTTGATTGGTTGTACAGGCTAACACCTGAACCATAAGATCTTGTGATAAGATACTTTGATACAATATACACTCACATTAGATTCACGGCCCAGTACAAAGATTACTCTAGCACCAGACCTCCAGTATGTAACTTAGCCAAGTTTGGAATCTGGAAGGCAAGAATCAGACTTTACATGAACTCTATTGATGAAGATATTTTCTCTTCTATCTTAACAGGGCCACCAACACCACCTGCTGCAGCTACTGCTACAACATCTGCAAATCTCAGTGCAGTGCCACCTCCTGACTATAATGAGACTTACAAGAAGGCCAAGATAGCTGATGCCAAAGCTATGAATATTTTGGCTCAGACTATGTCTGATGAGACATTCCAGAAAGTGACTGATTGCACCTTAGCAAAAGCCATGTGGGACTCACTGAATCAGATTGTAGCTGGTTCAGCTGATGAGAGGAAGGATAGAAGGTCCAACCTCATATCCCAATATGAGAACTTCAAGAAGGAAGAGGCTGAGACAGTAGAAGCCATGTACACAAGGCTCAGCTCCATTATCAATGAGCTGAGGACACTTGATAAGGAGATTACATTGACAGAAGTCAATGATAAAATACTGATATGCTTCCCCAGCACATGGGATCTCAGAATCTACCCAATCAAGGAGTCCAGAAGTACAATAGAAATTTCAACTGAAGCCCTCCTTGGCAAGCTCAAATCATTTGAGCAAGTACTGAAGACAAGTGAAGCTGAAGCTGAAGCCAAAGCACCTACTCCAACAAGGAAGGAGCAAACCCTTGCTCTTAAGGCTGATGATGAGTCCAAAGTGACTCAATCAAATGAAGAACTGATGGCACTCTTTGGCAAGAGGTTCTAAAAGATGGGCAGAAAGGACAACAGAAGAAAGTCATCAAAATATGATGACAAGCCAAGGTATGACAAAACCTCATCTAAAGAAATTATTTGTTATGGATGCAGGAAGCCTGGACACATTCTCCCTGAGTGTCCAGAGACAAAGCATAAGGAAAGAAGAAAAGAGAAGGAACATGAGAAGCACTATTCCAAGACATCTTCTCACAAATACAAGAAGAAAGAGAAAGGTCTTGTTGAAAAGACCTGGAGTGATTCTGAGGAAGACTCCTCTTCCTCCAGCTCTAGTGAAGATGATGAAGAAGATAAGAAAGCTAAGGAGATTTACCTTATGGCAATCAATGCCTGCAGTAGTAACTCAGCTGTAGAGATGACTGAAGATGAGGAGGATGAATTATCTGATGAAGACCAGGTAATTGCATCTTATGATTTTACTTTTGATGAGTTTAAGCATGAATTTAAAACTCTTTGCCTAGATTTACTTAGCTCAGAAAAGGAGATTAAGTTGCTTAGAGATAAACTAGCTGGAACAGAATCTCTATCTAGTGAAAACATTAGGTTGGAATCTGAACTCACTAGATCTTCTGAAGAAATTAAATTTCTCAAATTAGAACTAGCTAAAGCTAAGAGGTTAGAAGAATCACTTAATGGTAGAAGCCTTAAGTTGCTAGAAATCACAAGCACTGTCAACACTGGGACAGATAACAATAAGTTAGGCTTAGGTGCCTCCCCTAGTGAACCCTCATTGCTCCTTAAATACAATCTATCTACTCCAGTAAAGTTTGTTTCTGAAAAAGGAATACACAACACTGAGGCTGTTCAAAAGGCTAAGAAAATTTTAAATAAGATTAAGAGAGACAAAAGGAAACAAAAATTCATAGAAATACAAAAATCGTCGACCGCCCATCGACGATCGCTACACCCATCGTCGAACGACAACCGACGATCTCTGAACTCACCTGCTGGGTATAACTACTTAGCAATGAGGGATCGACAATCTCAGCCTGAGTCGTCGAACAGAGATCGACGATCGTGGAACCCATAATCCCATTCTGGCAACCAAGATCGACGATCTGGGTACCGATCGTCGACCATCGATCGACAATCAGAACTAAATTTTCAGAATTACAACAATGCTTATAGAAATAATAAGTTTAATACCAACCCTAGGTTTGCAAATTTATTTTCAAATTGGACTATCCCACCTGGGAGATCTCATCCCTTAGGATATCATCCACAACCTGCATACTCTTTTATTTCTAGTTTTTCCTATGTGAAGAACAATGGACCCAAGGTTACCTGGGTCCACAATGTCGAATTTTTCTTATTGCAGGTGAAGACCTATCCTATCACTCAGGACAAGTGGTATTTGGATAGTGGATGCTCCAAGCATATGATAGGAAACAAAGAGAACCTTTCAAGCTTAAAAGCCAAGTTAGGACCAAAGGTAGTCTTTAGTGATTCCAGTTGTGGTCAGACTGAAGGATATGGTAAATTTACCATAAGGTCAGTGACTTTCAAGAAGGTAGCTTATGTCACAAGACTGAAGCACAATCTCATTTCTGTAAGTCAGTTGTGTGATGTTGGCTACCAGGTTTGGTTTTCTAACACTCTGTGCAATCTTACTTTGAATAATAAAATTGTATTAGTAGGCATTAGGCAAGGAAACATTTATCTTGTAGATTTCAAATCCACCTCTTCTGAAATTTATTTATTTAATGAGGTGAGTAGCAATAATACATTGTGGCATAAAAGGCTAGGCCATGTTAACCTTAGAAATATATCTAGGCTATCTAAATACAACCTTGTTAGAGGTTTGCCCTCTTGCCCCTACAAGAAGGAAGGCCTATGCAAGGCTTGTCAACTAGGCAAGAAAACTAAAAATAGTTTCAAAGCTGTAAATAAAAGTGATTCACCAAGAATCCTGTACCAATTGCACTTGGATCTCTTTGGTCCAATAGTTGTACAGAGTCTAGGAGGGAAATTATATACCCTAGTAATTGTATATGATTACTCTAGGTTCACTTGGGTGTTCTTCTTGAGAACTAAATCTGATAACTTTAAAGTTCTTAATGATTTTCTACATTGTATACAGATTGAGTTCAATACTCACATTACCCTGATCAGAAGTGATCATGGGACAGAGTTTGATTCTCTTCTTATGCATGAATTATGTGAGAAAGAAGGTATCAGACATAGTTTCTCTGCTCCTAGAACTCCTCAACAAAATGGGGTAGTTGAAAGGAAAAAACAAAACCCTGATTGAAGCTGCAGGAACATTGTTAGCAGATGTTAATATGCCTCTATCTTTTTGGGCAGAAGCAGTTAGCACAGCTAACTATATACTGAATAGGAGTCTGATATATAAACTAAAGGGGAAGACACCTTATGAATTGCTTAAAGAAAAGAAACCTAAAATAGATTACTTTAGTGTGACAAACAAACTAAAACAAGCCGGAAGCGGTTTAAACTGAAACTTTATTATCCGAAAAAAGTATCTATTACAAAGGTATGGCCTCCCTTATATAGAATGGAGGAGAGAAGAGAGAATACAAATAAGAGATTTGGGACTAAAAAATTACATGACACAAGCGGACTGTACAGACACAAACCGCACAAGCCGTACGGTTAGATAGAGGGGCTAACCGCTTAGCAACTGACAGAGCAGAGAGGGAGATCGCCATGTGAGACCGCCAGACCGCCCGATCTCCTAGTCGCCAGTGACAAGCCGCTAGACCGCTTGGACTACAGATAGCAACACATAGCAACCAAACCACTGAAGGGAAACCGCCAGACCGCCCAGTCACTAACTCGCCAAGCCAGACCGCCAGACCACCCGGTCACCACTTCAACACTCCCCCTCAAGCTGGAGCATATATATCAATCATGCTCAACTTGTCACAAATATAAAAAAATGAGGCGAATACTGGCTTGGTGAAGATGTCAGCCAGCTCTTTATCAGAAGTGACGAAGGGAGTGCAAATTTATTCCTTCAAAATCTCTTCACGAATGAAATGACAGTCGACCTCAATGTGCTTGGTTCTTTCATGGAAGATCGGATTTTTGGAGATGTATATCACAGCCTTGTTGTCACAGAACATAGGTAGAGGATGGTTGAATACCTCTCCCAAATCCAGCATGAGAGCTCGTAGCCATTTTAACTCACAAGTGGTCGATGCCATACTCCGATACTCTGCTTCAGCACTGGATATGGAAACAACTGACTGCTTCTTGCTCTTCCAGCTTACCAGATTTCCCCCAACAAAGGTGCAGAAATCGGAGGTAGACTTGCGATCCCCTTTGTCATCAGCGTAACTCGCATCTGAGTATGCTTCAACCCTCTGATGACCATTCTTCTGAAAGAGTAATCCTTTCCCAGGGGCTGCTTTGACATACTCCAAGATCCACAAGGCGGACTGAAGATAGCACTCCCTAGGTGCTTGCATGAATTGACTCACCTTGCCCACAGCATAGGAAATGTCAAGCCCGGTCACTGTGAGATATATGAGCTTGTCAACGAGACGCCTGTACCGCGTAGTATCTGAAAGAAGAGGCGAATCATCTGCCCAGGTTTTGTCTTCTCCAATAGCCATAGGGTATCCGGCAAGTTTGGCTCCAGTCAATCCTGCTTCTTTTAGAAGGTCAAGGACATACTTACGCTGGGAGATGACTAAGGACTTGGGCTTCCGAGAGATTTCGATCCCCAAAAAGTACTTTGGAGAGCCCATATCTTTTATGACCAGATGTTGACGAAGATGCCGCTTTGTCAAGGCTACCCCTTCCTGGTCATCGCCAGTGAGAAGAATATTATCAACATACACAGCAAGAACCACCAGCCCCGAGGAGGTTTTGCGAATAAATAGAGAGTGGTCGGCAGAGCTGCGTGCAAAACCAACGGCCGCCACAATGTTGCTGAACTTGTCAAACCAAGCTCGAGGGCTCTGCTTGAGACCATAGATTGCCTTCTTCAGCCAGCATACACGTGTCTCCCCCTGAGCAACATACCCTGGAGATTGCTCCATGTTGACGGCCTCCTGAAGATCACCATAAAGGAAGGCATTCTTAACATCCAGCTGGGAAATCGGCTAATCTTTATTGACCGCCACAGAGAGAAGGACCCGTATAGTGCTGAGATGAGCCACGGGAAAGAATGTGTCAAAGTAATCCACCCCATAGGTCTGAGTAAAGCCCTTAGCAACAAGACGAGCCTTATAATGGTCCATAGTGCCATCCGGGCAAAATTTGACCACAAAGACCCAGCGACAGCAAACAACCTCAGTACCGAAGGGAGGAGGAACAAGAGTCCAGGTACCTCGCTCTATCAGGGTCACCATTTCCTCATCCATGGCCATCTTCCAGTGAGGAATAGCAAGGGCGTCCTGGTAGGAACGAGGTGTGGCAGTGGCAGAGATAGCCAGCGCAAAGGCCCTGCGAGAAGAAGTAAGACGATCATATGAAACAACAATAATAAGGGGGTGTAGGGTACACGTTCACACCCCTTTGCGAAGAGCTACAGGAAGATCCAGGTCATCGGGTTCCTCGACATCCAGAGCATCCGTGGCAGAGAGAGCTGGCTCGGGAGGAGAGAGCGATGACAACGTAGATGAGGGAGATGGAGGCAGAGAGAGAGGAGTGGACGGAGATGGAGTAGGGGTGGATATCGCAGGAGGATACGAGGGAACGAAGGGAATAACATGAGAATCAGAGACTGGAGGAAGAGAAGAGGAAGCTTGGGGAAGAGAAGAGGAGTCATCCGAGAAGTAGGAGGCATTCTCAAAGAAGGTAACGTCAGCGGAGACGAACTGCTTACAATGAACATGGTCAAAGCAACAATATCCTTTCTGAGTGGTGGAGTACCCCAGAAAGACACATTTGGTGGAGCGAGGGGAGAGCTTATCACGGGTGGCAGACGGGGCATGCACAAACGCAGTGCACCCAAAGATTCAGAGAGGGAGAGGAAAAGGCTCCTTGCCCGGATATAGTATGGAGAATGGGGTTTTCCCGTGGAGAACGGAGGAGGGAATACGATTGATGAGATAGTAGGCAAGGAGAACAGCATAGCCCCAATATGAGCGAGGGACATGCATCTGAGTCATCAATGTGCGAGCGACATCGAGAAGGTGACGGTTTTTGCGTTCTGCTACCCCATTTTGTTGGGATGTATAGACACAGCTCGTCTGATGAATAATGTCATGTTGCACACAAAAAGAGGATAAAACATGAGTCAAGTATTGTTTAGCATTGTCAGAGCAAAATATTTTAATAGAAACACCAAACTGATTTTTAATTAAATGATAAAAGGAGAGTCATACATCAAAAAGTTCAGAGCGATCTCGTAAGAGATACACCCAAGTACATCTAGAAAAATCATCAATGAAAGTTACAAAATAAGAACTACCCCGACCAATAGTGAGGGTAGGAGCAGGTCCCCAGACATCGGAGTGCACTAGATCGAATGGACGAGTGGAGCCCTGACCTTGCTTCGGCGGGAAGGAGGAACGGTGATGCTTGCCAAGTTGACAAGCATCGCAGTTGAGAGGAGTATTGGAGGGTGGGAGGTGGGGTAGAAGCTGATGTAGAAGCCATGGTGGAGGATGACCGAGACGGAGATGCCATTGGAGAAGATCCGTACAAGAAGAAGAGAAGGTGGACAAAGCGGAAATGTTGTCGAGGAAGTAGAGGCCGCCGCTCTCAGTCCCAGTAGCAATCGTCCGCTGGGAGCTCGGATCCTGAAAAGAACAAGAAGTTGGAGTAAACGTCACAGAACACTGAATCTGCTTGCATAAAGAGGTAACCGACAATAGATTGCACAGAAACTCTGGCACATAGAGAGTGTCCGCTAGTCGAAGGGACGGAGTAACATGAACCACTCCCGACCCATGAACCGGGGAGGGAGAACTGTCTGGAATGAGGACCGGGGGCAACCGATCATGCTGTTCGAGGAGAGAGAAGCACTGAGGATTACCCGTCATGTGATTAGTTGCACCAGAGTCAATAAGCCATTTACCTTGAGTCACCACATGGGCACTACCTGATGATGTGACCACGGAAGCAGACGGCTTGGAAGAGGAGGCGGAGGAGTCACCAGAGGGGCGAAGATGGGGATGCTTCGTCCAACAGCGATCGGAAGTATGTCCGGTGCTTCCACAGTGAGAGCAGAGGTAGCGGGAAGAAGTACGTCGGCCAGACTGGTGACTGCGGTTACCAGAGTCACTCCGCTGAGTTTGATGAGCATAGTTGTCTGATGGAGAAGGAGCGGGCAGAAGCAGGTGCTGAATGAGAGAGGTGACATCGGCGATGCGGGCAGCGGTGGTATCTAATGTAGGAGATTCCACCTCACCCAGAATTTGCTGGCGGATCATGTCATAAGTATCAGGAAGCCGGAGCAGATAACACACAACCAGAAGCTCCTAGAAGTGCTTGTATTGTTGAGCCAAATCCGCAGAAAAGGGGTGATTTTGAAGAATCTCGGCCCCAAGAGCCTGAACCTGTTGGTATTCGGCAGCAGGAGACAAGGAAGGTCGGGCAAAGAGGTTCGCATACAACGTATAGATGTGGGATGTCTGAGCCCCTTTGGAGTACAGAGCGGCCAGATAAAGCCAAGCGGCCTTGACCGTCTCATCATGACGGATGACGGGAAGGCACTCATCGGATAGGCTGTTAGCGAGCTAAGTATGCACAAGAGCGTAACTCGCATCCCAGTCATCAAAGAGAGGTGAAGTGGTAGGAGGAGGATCATCAATGAGAAGGTGGCGTTTGCATTGCGAGCGAAGGAGAAAGGTGAAAGAGACGCTCTAATCCGGGTAGTTGGAGCCGACTAGCTTGGAAACGGTGCCAAGGTTCCCGGAAGGAGTAGGAGGGAGAGGCGGAGCCGGATTAGCGACAGGGGTGGTGGCAGGAGTGGTGGAAGTAGAACCATCAGAAAGAGCCATAGGAGCGAACAATAGGAAGCCGCGCGGTTAGGCAACAAGCCACGCGGTTAGGCAACAAGCCGCGCAGTTAGGCAACAGGTCGCGCGGTTAGGAAGAAGGAGATCTGCAGTGGTCACGATGTCAGACACCAGCAGCTAGAGAAGCCACGAACAAGCCACAGAAGGCAACAAGCAGAGGGATAGAAGTCTAGCGGCTAGAAGACAGTCCGCTCGAACAGAAGCAACAGGCAAAACAAGGCACAGGGCAACAGGTCGTGGCGAACAGGGCAACAGGTCGCAGCGAAAAAGGCAACAGGTCGCGGCAAACAAGGGCGGCGACTAAGCACAGGAACAAAGAGGTCGCGCACACTGAGGGCAATGACAAGGAGAGAAATAGACCGCGCGGATAGGTCGCAAGCAAGCGAAGCAAGACGCGCGGACAGGGAGGGCGTACAATCAGGAGGAAAGGATCGAGTCCTCTGATATCATGTGAGAAACGAACTAAAACAAGCCGGAAGCGGTTTAAACTGAAACTTTATTATTCGAAAAAGGTATCTATTACAAAGGTATGGCCTCCCTTATATAGAATGGAGGAGAGAAGAGAGAATACAAATAAGAGATGTGGGACTAAAAAATTACATGACACAAGCAGACTGTACAGACATAAACCGCACAAGCCGCGTGGTTAGACAGAAGGGCTAACCGTTCGGCAACTGACAGAGGAGAGAGAGAGATCGCCATGTGAGACCTCCAGACCGCCCGGTCTCCAAGTCGCCAGTGACAAGCCGCTAGACCGCTTGGACCACAGACAACAACACATAGCAACCAAACCGCTGAAGGGAAACCGCTAGACCGCCCGGTCACCAACTCGCCAAGCCAGACCGCCAGACCGCCCGGTCACCACTTCAATATTTAGAATCTTTGGCTGTGTAGTTTACATTCACAATAATAACAAAGAATGCATTAGAAAGTTTGAAGCAAAGGCTTCAATGGGAATTTTTTATAGGATATTCCCAAATAAGCAAAGCTTATAGGGTGTTTAATAAATCCTCATTGAAAATTAAAGAGTCAGTGCATGTGTCTTTTGATGAAACTTAGATGTTTCACAGTGAGAAGGAAACTTCTTCCAGTAATTCTTTGCAGGTACCTGACTTATGCAAGAATTTGGATGAGCTGAAACTCACTCAGGAGATTCAACCTCAACAAACACCTTAGATAGTTGATTCAGACAGTGATGAAGACCTAGTAGAAGTAATTGCATCTCTGCCAACAGCCAATCTAATTCCACCTGAGGAATTGATTCCAACTACTGTTGAAGATCACATACCACCAACTGATTATGTCACACTTAGAGATCACCCTACATCTCAAGTGATTGGAGATATTTCAACTGGTGTGCAAACCTGACATCAACTAAGTCAAAATGTGATGCTTGCTTGTTTTCTTTCACAGATTGAGCCCCACTGGATCATTGTTATGCAAGAGGAGCTAAATCAGTTTGAAAGGTGTAAAGTTTGGAATTTGGTTCCAAGACAAAAAGGCCAACTGGTTATAGGCACTAAATGGGTGTTTAGAAATAAGTTGGATGCTCAAGGAACTATTGTAAGGAATAAAGCAAGGCTTGTAGCACAGGGCTACAGACAGGAAGAAGGCATAGATTATGATCAGACTTTTGCTCCTGTTGCAAGGCTAGAGGAAATAAGGATATTTCTAGCTTATGCAGCCTACATGAAGTTTAAGGTGTTCCAAATGGATGTAAAGAGTGCATTCCTGAATGGAGAGCTAAAGGAAGAGGTATTTGTTAAACAACCCCCTGGTTTCACTTCTTCAACTTATCCCTCACATGTCTTTAAGTTGGAAAAAGCTCTGTATGGACTTATGCAGGCTCCTAGAGCATGGTGTGAGACTCTAGCTAATTTCCTGTTAGAACATAAGTTTGTTAGAGGCACAGTTGATAGAACCCTGTTTATTAAGCACCACAAGGACAAGATCCTGCTAGTTCAAATTTATGTGGATGACATTATATTTGGTTCCACTGAACCCAAACTATGCAAAAGGTTCTCTGACCTAATGCATTCTAAGTTTGAGATGAGTAGTATGGGTGAGCTGTCTTATTTCATTGGTCTCCAAGTGAAACAAGATGCTGATGGCATCTTCATCTCCCAATCTAAGTATGCCAAGGAATTGGTAAAGAAGTTTGGGATGGCAGATGCCTCAGCAATACACACTCCTATGGCTACTAATGTAGTTATTGATTCTGATGAAAAGGGCAAGCCTGTTGATCAGAAAAATTATAGGGCCATTGTTGGTTCCCTATTATATCTAACTGCAAGTAGGCCTAATATAATGTTTGCCACATGCCTATGTGCTAGATTTCAGGTCAACCCCAAGGAATCTCACTTGACTCTTCTCAAGAGAATCTTAAGATACTTGAAGGGATGCCCTAATTTAGGACTTTGGTACCCAACTGAATCAGAATTTGAGTTGATTGGATACTCAGATGCTGACTATACTGGCTGTAGAGTTGACAAGAAGAGCACCTTAAGGACTTGTCAGCTCTTGGGTGAGAGATTAGTCTCTTGGTTTTGCAAGAAGCAGACTTCTGTTTCAACTTCACCTGTAGAGGCTGAATATATAGCAGCTGCTAGTTGCTGTTCACAGATACTGTGGATTCAAAATCAACTCTTGGATTATGGGTACACACACAAAAACACCAAAATTATGTGTGACAGTACCAGTGATATTTCCATAGCACAAAATCCTGTGCACCATTCTAGAACTAAGCACATTGACATCAGACACCATTTTCTTAGAGACTGTGTTGACAAGAATAAGATAAATCTCGAGTTTATACCCACAGATCTTCAGAGAAGTGATATATTCACAAAGCCTTTAGATGAACAGAAACATCTATTCTTTTTGCATCAACTAGGCATGATGAATGGATCAGACTAAGTGAAAAATCTGTTAAGTTGAAATCTGTTCTGAGATCGTCGAACGGTGTTCGAAGATAGTCGAACAAGTTGAGCTAGATCGTTGACCCTGGGTCTACGATAGCTCTTTGCGCTTAGAGACAGAAATCGTCGATCGATGATCGATGACTCTGCTTCGGAAATCGATCGTCGACCGACGATCGATGACTGATTCTCTTAATCTTCACTCAGAGATCGAGGTTTCTAGTTTATTTCAAACCGATCGTCTATCTAGGTCTGAAGATCGTCGACGGAGCTCGCCTTTTTGTATTCTGCTTCTAGGATTATTTCGAGCTCTCGTCCCGCATTTTCTCTTCTCTCTTCTTGCGATTATTCTCATTCCAGTTCTTCTCGTTGATTCCAACGGCGATTTCCTCTACAACTCTGTCCGTGATGAAGTTCGATGCTGGTTTCAGTGTTGATTTGGATTCTTTAAGCGACTGCGAACATGTTTTCCAGGAGATGCTGCAGTTGTGCGATGATCAAGGTCTTAAGAAGCTCATGTCCACAAAGCTCAAACTTAACCTATCAGAGATAAAGGAATGGGTTTATACATCTTCTTCTGATGACAAAGAGATGACTGGATCAATCAACGACGTGGAGGTAACTCTTACTCTCGAAATTCTGACTGAAATCTTTGAGTTAAAGAATGGCTCTGATGAGTATGAGCAAGATTCTATTGAGTATGGTAGGATGATGTTGGAGATGGGTCATGCAAAAGGCATTCCATCTAAGCTCCTGAAGGTAAATTTATCTGTTGGATTCAAGTTATTGGCTGATCTGGTTGGGAAAGTTTTGCTTGGAAAGCATTCTGCTCATGACAACATCAACAGGCAACAGTTTGCCTTTATGTCAGCATTAGTGAATAAGAAAGCCATCAACTGGTCTGGAATGCTGTTTGAATTGATAAGGAAAAAGAACAACAAGAAAGAGGTGACTCAAGGAAGGCTGATTGGGTTCTTTCTATCCAAGAAAGCTTCCCAACTGTTAGGCTCTGCTCCTACAGCAACCAATGCTAGCAAGAGGATTGATCCTTCCTTGTTCGTTAAGTGGAAAAGGACCATTCAGAAGCCATCAAAGGCTGGGTCTGCCCTTACAACATCTTAGGGCACAAGGGCTCTTGAAGCCGCTCCCCACCCTAGTGAAGAGATTCTTGCTTCATCCTCCCTGCCATCCACCTCCATTGATATTCATTCATCTCCAGTTAACCATCCATCACAATTTGCTTCCCCAACACCAGCTCATCTTGAGATACCAAACTTCAACTTGGATTCCATATTCAATCTGCTTACTCCATATCCTCATCCATCTCATCATAATTCTCCACTTGATGAAGCCCCTGCTCAGGAGAACATCAATCCTGATAATTCCCCATCCATCATTCCTCCATCATTTCAAATCACACCAGAATTCATTGCAAACATCCTAGAGCTTATTACTCCTTCCATCAAATCCATGATAACTGAAGTCATTGCCCCCTTGCTCTATCCATCTCATCACTTGCTGCCTCCATTTCTGCCCTATCAGTCCCTTCTTAATCTAGGGGCCTGGGTTTAGTTCCCATTGAACCCAGGCAGGGGGAGATGCTCAATGATGATGATTCAGGCTCTGCTTGGGCTCGTCAATTTGTGCATTCACCAGCAGTAGTGGAGCTAGAAACATGTTCAGATGCAGTTCCAGATGCAGGCATTCAAGATTCTGTTCAGAGGATAGTTGTAGATATAGATGCTCCAGTAGTTTTTGAAGAAGAACTGGATGCATTTCTTGATTCGGATGATGAGTCCTCTCTCTCATCCTGTGGAGACCATTATATCTGTTAGTCCTCCCCTTGTATATTTAATCCTCTTCAGGCCATTGTGTGCTATCAGAGACCAATGTGCCTTCAGTTTTTGGATAGTTTTATTATTTCAGAAACCATAGCTGAGGCTGTTTTTGCTTTCAAGCTTTGCCTTGAGGAGATTTCCACTCATGCAGTTACCAGATATCTAGAAGGTATTATTACCTCCTTTTTGGAAGCTGAATGGAATTCTGTAGAGTCTTCAGATATAGATGTGTCAGTTGCTGGTCCAGAGACTGCTCCAGAAGTTGAAACTGCTGTACCCTCTACCCTTTGGGATGATACCCCAGGTACAGACCTGGACACTCTCTTGGCTCAAGATATACTAGAAGAAGAAAAAGAAAAAGAGGAAGCTATGTTAAAAGAAATTGATGATCTCTATGCTAAACCTCAGTCCTCACACTCTGAGGATGAGAATGAAGATTCTGATAATTCAGATAGTAATAAGAAAAAGAAAAGGATTGCTCAAAAGAAAAGGAAGGTCATATCTCCAGTTCCTCCAAATCCAGACAATGATATTCCCTACTACATTTTGAAAGGAATTGATCTAAAATCTAAAAACTTTGAGGCTTGGATGAGGTATTCTAAAAATGAACAGAAAGCAAGGAAGAAGAGCAGGAAGTACTCTCCTCCTCCCAAGGGGATTCAGAGAGGTCCTCCTCCTCCTCCCTCTGCTGGTGCTTCAGGAAATGTTGCTCTCAGATCTTCTACTACTCCTGCAAGTCAACATCAATCATTTACCTATCAGAGGAAGGACAGGCAGCCTCCTCCCAGCAGTTTTAGTGATCAGAGGCAGTCTAAGCAGTCAAACATTCAAAGAGAGCAAGTTAAGGAAATTGGATATCAACAACCCACCTTCTCTCCTCCTCCAGCCTCTAGATCTCCTTCAAAAAGAAAATTGTCACCTTCAATGAAGAAACCTGCTCAACCAAGTCAGTAGATTTCAAAGGAAAAAGAGTTATATACTCTGACAAATCAAGCAAAAAGTATGCTGAGTATGCTCCTCCATCTAGTCTTTTAATTCAAGAGCCAACAGATTTAAATGTCAAACCATCTCAAGTGCAAACTGAGAGTTTTCTAACTCAATCAGTAAAATTCAAGACTGTAAATCCATTGGATCCAGTTGAAGAAAATGCCTATGAAAGTCAAGAGCTTTATCCTAACTTTAAAATGGCTAGACTTCTAGAATTGGTGGGAGCTGTGCAAATCAGGAAAGCTAAAGCAGAAGGCAAAGATATAACAGGATTTTGTACTATGTCAAAATAAAGAAAAAAAGAATTGGAGAGGTTCCAAGTCAGTTCAGAGGTTTTTGATGCTTCCAAGTATATGGAAAAACATCCTGAAGCTATTCTGCCTAAAGCAGGAGAACTAAAGATTATTGGAGAGCAGGACTTGAAGCTATCAAAGAAGGATGCATATGATCCTAAAAGAAAAATCACTTTCTCTCCTGCTACTTCTATTCCTCCTTCAGACTCTATTGATAATTGACTGTGATATTTATTTTTGACTATCTTATTTATTCAAATCTGTTTGCTGATATATCTATTGCTGTTTATTCTTATTGGCTTGTTCTAGTTTTGTTTTTGTTTGAGTGACATCACCCAAATAGGGGGAGATTGTTGGTTCCCTAGTTTTTCTTTGGGTCATGTCATCTCAATTAGGCTTAATTGACCCAAGATTTATCTATGGTCAATGGTTTGACTAAAGGTTAGTCAACCCTTAGAATAGGTTAGTGAGATTGGATTGGTATGTAAATTGGTTAAGTAGAAATGTGCTCGACGATAGTCGATTGTCGCTCGACGATCTTCGATTGATGATCGACGATCTCAGAGTTATATGAACTCTGAAGTGGGATTGACGATCTGCTAGCTGAGATCGACGATTGTGTTGCCCTGGTCGACGATTTATATGAAGACAGTTATTCTTCAGGTCGTCGATCTGCTTGTTCAGATCGACGATCTTCGATCTCTGGTCGACGTTTTCTTTTCTGTGTTTTTCTATATTCTTTTCATTTGAATCATTATTTTATTTCCTCTTGTTTAAGACATATTTTATTCAGATACTCTGCTTAATTTAATGCTTATATTCCTTATGCATTAATTAAGAGATTTGGCTGAATAAAGTCGTTTGTTTTATTAGAGGAAATCGTGTTTTTCTACAGCTGTAATATAGTCGTTAGGCCTTATTTCCTGTGCCAATTTGTAAAGTCAAATTGATAGGATATTTTAATATCCTTAATTCCTTTTTGGGAATGATAGAGAAGATTACAGGTGCAGTCTCTTTATTTTTTTTATTGTACTATTTTAGAAAGATTTTTTTAGTGCAGGGCTTGAGGCATTATTCAAAAGGAAAAGAAGTTTCTATATTATCAGAGCAGACGGCTGAAGACAATAATACACACAATACAATTCACAGCAGACTCAGAACCAGAACTCTCAAGAGAAAAAGAAAAGTTCTTCTTCCTCTTGAGTTCATCCTGTCTTTAGGAAAATCAATTCTCTGTGCTCAAGCTCTCAAGAAGAAGAACATCTCAGATTGCTGATCATCTTTGTTGCAAACTCTTCCAGATTGCAAAAGCTGCTGAAGAAGAACACTCATTCAAAATCTAGAGTCTTCTTCAAGGCTACATCAGCAAGACATTCAAAGCAATTTGGAGATCCTACACCCTGAAGCAAAGCTTCTTCCTAGATATTCTCTAAGCCAGGGGGAGCTTTGATATATTCAGAGCTATCCACTAGCTTCTCTGAACACAGAGAAGACACTTTAATTCTTTCCCTTAACCTCCTGTAAAAGGGTTATTACTCCCTTCAAAAGTGAACTATTGGTGGCAGGGCACCTGATCAAAAACCTGTGTGTTTGGTTTTTAGGCACCTGATCAAAAGCCTGAAGGGTCTTTAGATCTACCTGAAGCAGATCTAGTGGTGGCAGGGCACCTGATCAAAAACTATAGTGGATTCCTACCAGGGTGGTAGAAGAGTGGATGTACCCAATTGGGGAACCACTATAAAGCTCTTGTGTTGTCTGGTTGCTTGTTTTAATTAATGCACTGTGGCTGTGATAGTTTTAACTAGGGTGCTAGTTCTTGTGTTAGGATATAAGCTCAACTGAAATTTCAGTTTGCATCTTCTTTTATTCACTACACTCAGTTAGGCTTTAGGTTTAAAGCTTTCAATTTTATATTCCGTAAATAGCTCTTAGAGAAGTGGTTAGAGTCTCTCACTTTTTGAATACTCTATTCACCCCCCCCCCCCTCTAGAGTAGTAAGTATCTTATCCCCTCACTTTCAAGGGGGGGGGGGTGAATAGGTCCAATTTAAACTTTGGCTACCCCTTTAAAAAATCAGAGTTATACTTTCTTTATGTTAATTAACACAGTCAGATAAACAAGATAATCTTAACAGCAATTTAAAAACTATCACAGTACAGTAATCACAATAATCACAGTAGAATGCACATAGATTTAGGCTTCATTTGGTTCGGCGGTGGCGGGTCGATCCGGCGGGTGGAAACGGAGTGTTCGAACCGGAGGGGGGAGGTGGCTACTCCAAACGGAGTTTTTTGGGGGCGTTTCTCAAGGGGGGCGGGTGGAAACGGAGCAAACGCCGCCGAAGGTTCATTTGTTTTTCCTCCTTTCGGCGGCGTTTGCTCAAAACGGAGCAACGAAACGCCCAAACAAATGGAGCCTTATAGTGATTCCCCAATTTATGGGTACATCCACTTTTCCCCTTCGCCTATCTAGCAATGAACTAAATTCGGCCAAATTCCGTCTCCTTCTTTTACTCAGATCCTCAGATATTACAGCTCAGAGCCCAGCTGGATCCTACAACTCGGACTATACAAGTCTTACAACTCAGATCACTAAGATACTATACCTCAAGTTCTTCCCAAAAACTCTACCTCAGAATGAATCCACACTCCTACTCCTCAGGAAAATAATGCCCTACAACTCAGAGAAATACCTACTTCTCCTACCTCAGGCAATCTTAGCCCTACCTCAGCCTTTATAACACAGGCTTATAACTAAAAGAGAATGATTCTCCTACACTTAGATCTATAGGTAGATCTTACACAGTTAATGAAAGTAAAAGAAATAGATTCAGAAAATGTCACCCAGTAAGAGAGAAATGAGTGATAGCTTCTTAATCTGATCCTGATATGTTTGCTTTATTTGATCTTGTCAAGATAGATCTGATCCAACCCTTCTTAGCTTTTCAAAGCTTCTTGAAGTTGAAATTAGGGTAGAACTAGGTTGGAGAATGTTGAAGATGATTCTTGATTCGACTTCTCTCCACCTTCTGAATTATAGTTGATGCTTCTTAGATCTGTCTTCACCAAATTGTTCTTGTTACTTTTTCTGAAGAGTTGATCCCTTTAAATAGGCTCTGTTAGGAGTAACCGACTAATCCGTTAAATAACTGACATCTGACAGTTCTGACAGTTGTCAGTACTTCTGTTTAGATTTCTGTACTTAGGAAACAAATATGTTTGAAGTGTTGAAACTTGACTGTTGAATGTGTTGACACAAGTCCTGGGTGTCAACACTGCTCTTGTAGTGGTGTCGACATACTTCTAAATATGTCGACACAATCCTTCACCTTGTCTCCACACAGCTGACGTGGAATTTGTTGACATAAGTCCTGAGTGTCGACATAGCTTGCTTCCAGTCTTGACTCAGCTTATGAAGTGTGTCGACACTAGTCCTTAGTGTCGACATAGTTGTCTTCATTCTTGACACTGCTTGTATAGAGTGTGTCGACACTTGTCCTTAGTATCGACACAGCTTCTCTTTATCTCAACACAACTTGTTCAGTGTGTGTCGACACTAGTCCTAAGTGTCTCGACGCTTTTGTACTTAGCTTTATTTGCCTACACACATGAACTTAACATCCATCAAATATAACTATATATATATCATTGAGCTGAAAGGACTTCTTCAAATCAAGAACATTGTGACCAGTGTACTCAACAATATTCATTTCCTGTGTTCAGCATTCGTCTATCACTGTTCGACGAATAATAGTGATTTTGTCGAACTCGGTTCGATGAATTCTGTTGAACATGGTTTTCTGAAAGGATTTTAATTTGTTCTCTGGTTCATTATATGACAAAGCTTCAGTGTCTTTATCTGCACACATGAACTTGAACACACATCAAATACAACCATGTCTATCTCATTGACCTGTTTGACATCATCAAATCAAGGCCATTGGGATCAATGGACCTAATAGCTCTGCCCCTTCTTATTTTTCATGGACCTTCTCTAAACTTGTTGGTGAAGATAAATGATATATCTATTCTGGTTGTTCTTCACACAACTTATACTTCCTCTCCTCCTTCAGAAAGTAAGCTTTCTGAACTTACTAGTACAGGTAAAAATGGCATCAGCTAGTATGCTTCAAATCCCAGATCCTACAACTAGGGTTAGACCTTGGCTGCAACCTTTTTCTCAGAGATTAACTCTGTACTTGCTGATGTCGATGAAGAAGACAACAACACACTTTGTTGAGCTATTAGTCCAGCAGATTTGAACTTTATTTTTTAGCCTCTATAATAATGGCGAGGAAGAAGATGATGGGCAGCTGTATTTCCAAAAGCTTCTTTCTTCAATCAACGCTCTGCCTTTTCTATTTCGCCGCTCAACGGCTCTTTGAGTTGTAGGGCCCACACAAAGAGTTGGTCGTTGCAACCATGCATTAACTGCAAAAGTCTTATGGTAGGCCTACGATGCCGTTTGTTGCGTACTGTAGCCTTCCCGCAACATTTTGAATTTTGCTGACAATTGCTGACGTCGACACCTAAGTACTTAGTCAAAATCAAGCATTATAGCATAGGCGTTGAGTGAACAACCTTCAATAAATGCCCCAACACTTTGACAGATTCTTTGTCACTAGGAGTTGAGTGAGCAACCTTCACTCAACGCCAAAACACTTAGAAAAGTTTTCTGATATTAGGCATTGTGTAACACCCCAATTGGTACAGGAATTGGTCGACCTGGGTTCGACGAAGATCGTCGAGCGGGGCTCGACGAAGATCGTCGAGCGGGGCTCGACGAAGTTCGTCGAGCGGGGCTCGACGAAGATCGTCGAGCGGGGCTCGACGAAGTTCGTCGAGCGGGGATCGACGAAGATCGTCGGGCGGGGCTCGCTGAAGATCGTCAAGCTGAGCTCAACAATTCTGGCCTGCCATCAGCCCAAAGGCGGAGCGGGCTGGACCTTCTATTATATGTTATTTAACGGATGAGGTCGTTATAATTTGGTATCAGATTATCTCGGTCTTACGCTTTCGAATTTATGGTCGAATTCTTTTGTGGGGTGGCGAGCATGTGTAAGTGTGACCCTCTTTAACATAAATGAACTCAAGAATGACCACTCTGGAATGCAAATACACTTGTTTGAGGAACCTGCGCGTTCCTATATTGTTGTTGTTGCTTTTACAAGGTCGTTAAAGTGTGTCTTGTCCACCTATAGGTGACTCGAAGTGGTGCTGGGCAGTCTGAGCCCCAGCATTCTGATGAGAGTACAACACCAGCTGAGGTGTCTACACCTCCTCCTTCTGCAGAGACAGTACGTTTAGTTACTGAGGCACTGTTTGTAATGATTCATGCACAGCCTACTAGGCAGGCGCAACCTGCAATGGTGCCAGAACAGGTTGGTGTGAGGCCAGAACCTCTTGAGGTTGTTGTTGATCCTCGAGCAGCTGAACGGCAGTTGAAGAAGTTTATGAGTTTCAATCCTCCTACGTTTATGGGTGTGGGATCCCCAATACAGGCGGAGGATTGGTTGTAGCGCGTCAAGCGAATATTGACGGTGATAAGGACGGAGAAAGATCAGAAGGTCACCTTGGCCACCTTCTTGTTGGAAGGAGAGGCTCGACTATGGTGGGATGAGATAGAGTTGCACCACTTTACGGGCAGACAACTAACAGAAGTCTCGATAGAGGATTTTTCGAGACTATTCTTGGCAAAGCATTTTCCAGCAGCACAGCGCATCGCCATGGAAAATGAGTTCCAGCGGCTAACTCAGGGAGAAAGTAGTGCCGATACCTACTTACATGAGTTTACACGGTTGGGACGCTATGCGGGGTCTATCTTCGCTGATGAACAACGTAAAACCAATCGGTTCTACGAAGGGTTGCAGGATGTGTTGAGATTCCTGCTCTCGAGTTCAGTGAACCAAGGGTTTTAGGCGTTGGTGGATATGGCGTGTGCGTTGGAAAAATATATGAAGTGGGTGCAAGGAAAAAGGGACTTGGCTGTGACAAAGTCCGAGTTCAAAGCGCCGCATTCTGGCAAATCGAGCTACCAAAGGAAGTGGGGAAAGAGATCCAAGTCTTATGGACAGGATCCTTCTACAGTTGCGTCGGGAGCAACTTCGAGGCAAGAGTCTCGTAACTGCTATACTTGTGGTAAGGTGGGTCATCTAGCCAGTGATTATCGGGTTGGTCCGCCAAAGAGTGAGAAGAAGACGGGAACGTCGTATGCTCAAAAGGGAAAGGCAGTGGTGGAGTCCTCTGCATCCCAAGCGCAACCCCGAGTATATAATCTTGGCCAACAGGAGGCCATAAAGCAAAGTGATGTCGTCACAGGTACGGTCTAAGTTATTGATTGCTTATTTTTCATATTTCATATCTTGTATGTAGCTTGTGTATGATGTGTTTTTTTAGGCTTTGTCCTAATTCGGAACCGTCCGGCAAGAGCACTATTTGATACGGGTGCTTCACATTCATTTCTATCTAAGGACTTCGTAGCACGAATCGGAGTACCTAGTCATATGACGACAGATAGTGTGAAGATGTTATTACCAAATGGATGTGTGATGCTTGCGGATAGGACTTGCTACGTGGAAGTACGAATAAGAAGTCGGGATTTCGACTTGAACGCATCTGTGCTACCAATATCGGAATTTGATGTGATCTTTGGTATGGAATGGCTCTCAGAGCAGCGTGCCTTTATTGATTGCAACTCTAAGGAGATCACACTAGGCCAGAATACCGAGCATGAGACTAAATTTGCTGGTATGCGAGGAGCGAGTGTGATCTTGATGTCTGCCCTCTAAGTCGTCAATGCTGTTCGAAAGGGTGCGGAGTTATTCTTCATGCTTATTCAGGCTGTTGAGCCAAAGGACATTGTGAGTGACGTTCTGATTGTATTGGAGTTGACGATGTGTTTCCTAAAGATCTTCCTGGGTTACTGCCCCAGCGGGAGATTGACTTCGCTATTGAGCTGGTGCTAGGTGCGAAACTTATGGCCCGCTCGCTATATCGTGTAGCGCCAAAGGAAATGGCAAAATTGAAAGTTCAACTACAAGAGTTGCTGGAACAGGGATATATACGCCCAAGTATGTCACCATGGAGCGCACCTGTTCTCTTTGTGAAAAATAAGGATTGTAGTCTACGGTTGTGCATCGACTATCGTGAATTGAATAAGCTGATAGAGAAGAATAAGTATCAAATACCTCGAATTGATGACTTGTTTGATCAGTTAGTGGGATCAACCATCTATTCTAAATTGGACTTAAAATCTGGTTATTACCAGTTGAGAATTCGGGAAGGTGACATTCCCAAGACAACGTTTGTAACACACTACGGTCATTACGAGTTCACTGTAATGTCGTTTGGGCTATGTAATGCACCATCGGTGTTCATGGACTTAATGCACCCCACTCTTAGAGAGTACCTGGATTTATTTGTGATCGTCTTCATTGATGATATCTTGGTGTACTCTCAATCTGAAGCAGGCCATGTGAACCATTTACGGATGGTGTTGCACACCCTAAGGAGAAACAAGCTCTTTGCTAAGTTCTCAAAGTATGAGTTCTGGCTATCGTCAGTGGCTTTTCTTGGCCATGTGGTGAGTGGGGAGGGCAATGTGGTGGATCCATCAAAGATAAGAGCCATACAAGAGTGGTCGGTGTTGTCTTCGGTGGCTGAAGTCAGGAGTTTCCTTGGACTAGCGGGCTACTACATACGTTTCATAGAAAACTTCTCACGGATCGCTTTGCCTCTTACCACATTAACGAGGAAGGATCAGAAGTTCGTCTGGACGCCGGAGTGCGCGCGAGCTTTTGAAGAGCTAAAGAGTCGTTTAACCACGATGCCCGTTTTGACGTCACCATGTGGTATAGACGGCTATGAGATCTATAGTGATGCGTCAGGGAGCGGCTTAGGATGCGTTCTTCTTCAGTTTGGAAAGGTGATCGCTTATGTCTCATGCTAGTTGAAAGTGCATGAGTGAAACTATCTCGTCCACGACTTGGAGTTGGCGGCGGTGATTTTTGCACTTAAATTATGGCGTCATTATTTATATGGCGTAAAAGTGGATATATTCACGGGCCACAAGAGCCTAAAGTACCTTTTGGATCAGAAGGATCTCAATATGCGACAATGAAGGTGGATGGAGTTCCTCAAGGACTATACCTTTGATATTCATTTTACTCCCGGGAAGGGAAACGTTGTCACAGATGCCTTGAGTCGTAGGACTCCAACAAGGGCAAATTGGTTGCAGATGCATGATGAGCATTTGATCCAGAAGATGGAAGCATTAGAGATTTCTTGTGTTGACAAGAATTCCACAACAACTGCATGCTTGAACTGAATGTAGGTACAGTATGACCTTGCGGACAGGGTTTGGCAACCAACGGAACTTGATGAAAGTTTGCAACGCTATGCAGTGGATGGGTCAAATGGACAATTCTCCTGGGATGATAGCCTTTTGTAGAAAGATGTTCGTTTGTGCGTCCCAAGTATGCGTAAGCTAAGAGAAGAATTGATGTATGAGGCTCACTTTACGAAATACTCAATTCACCCAGGGAGCACCAAGATGTACAAAGACATGAAAAAGCTGTTCTGGTGGCCGGGTTTAAAGAAAGACATATCACATTATGTGGCTAAATGTCAGACCTGTGCATTAGTGAAAGCTGAATGCCAGAAGCCTGGAGGTTTCCTGAAGTCGCTACCTATTCTGGAATGGAAGTTTGATGAAATTTCGATGGATTTCGTGCATGGTTTGCCAAGATCTCAACGCGGTAACAATTCTGTTTGGGTGATTGTACATCGGTTGACTAAAGTAGCTCACTTCATTCCGAACAAGAGGGACGATTCCATGGAAGTCTTAGCGAAGCTTTATGTTGAGAAAATAGTACGATTGTACGGTGTTCCCCGTAACATCGTAAGTGATCGAGACGGGTGATTCACTTCGAATGATTGGAGGCTAATCCATCAGTTTTTGGGGACAAAATAACGTACAGTATGACCTTTCATCTACAAACGGATGGCCAGACGAAGAGGACCAATAGAATGATGGAGGACATACTCCGAATGTGCGCCTTGGATTTCGGGAAGAGATGGGAAGACCATCTATATATGGTCAAGTTCGCCTACAATAATTGCTATCAAGCTAGTATTAATATGGCACCGTTTGAAGCTTTGTAATGGAAGGAAATGGCGTACACCATTAGCTTGGGCGGAAACAGGCGAGTCAAATCTCTACAAGCATAAAAAAGTTGAAGAAGTTAATGCGACAATATGCTCTATCTGGGAGAGGCTACTAATAACCCAAGATAGGCAAGTCAAATACTACAACGCCAAGCTCCGGAATATGGAATTTGCGGTTGGCGATTGAATATATTTGAAAATTAAACCCTTCAAGGGCATGTCAAGTATTCGGCGCTTGAAAAAGTTAAGCCTGAGGTATCTTGGTCTGTTTGAAGTGGTGGAGCGAGTTGGAGAAGCTGCCTATCGGCTAGCTCTTTCGACAGAATTGAGTGGGTTGCATGATGTATTCCACATCTCAGTGCTTTACAAAGCCGTGAAAGATACAGCTCAAGTAATTCCAAATGGTCGTGTACCGGTCGAATTTGGGCTAACGACGAAGATTAGGCCCATTCGGATCGAAAATAAAGCGGATAAGTAGCTGCGGAATAAGATAATCGGGATGGTCAAGGTCCAGTGGAACAATTGTGGTCATGAGGAGCTAACATGGGAGAGAGAGCAGACCATGCGAGCTGAATTTCCTGAATTGTTTGTCTAAATCGGTATAATAGTTTTTGTTTTATTTTGTACATAGCATAAAATGTTGTAACAATTTTTTGTTGAAGAAAAGTTCTGTTATAACATCTTGGTTGCTGTTTTCCGCGTGCTGTCTATAAATTTCGTGACGAAATTTTTTGTAAGAAGGGGAGGATTGTAACACCCCAATTGGTACAGGAATTCGTCGACCTGGACTCGATGAAGATCGTCGAGCAACGAAGATTATCGAGCAGAGCTCGACGAAGATCGTCGAGCGGAGCTCGACGATTCTGGCCTGTCATCAGCCCAAAGGCGGAGTAGAGATCATCGAGCTGAGCTCGATGAAGGTCGTCGAGCTGAGCTCGACGAAAAGCATCGAGCAGAGCTCGACGATTTTGGAGCAACTCGTGTCAGGCGGATTATTTGCGGCCACTGAGCGGTGAATTAATTTCAACCCGAGTCATTGCTTGGTTTTATTGATTTTATTGTGTGGCCGGGATGTAATCCGAGGCCTCTTATGCAGACAGATAGAAAGGAGAAAATCATTATTTCCTTTTGTTTTCTCTCTCTTCCCGAGTTCTGGAGCGGAGAACTCTTGGCTGGAGCAAGGGTTTGTTGAGGTTGCTGACTAAGATATTATGGTCGAAAGCAAGATCTGAAGCTATAATCGCGAAGGGGAAAGTGAGGCATTCATTTCCATCCGCGTAGAAAAGTTGTATCATGGCGCCAAGAGAACGTCAAGGGTAACGATCTTCCTTCTTGGACATGTTGAGGGATTTCCATTGGGTTGATTCTTGAAATCTCCAAGAAGTCTTGCATATAGATTCAGAAATATGTAGTACAAAATAGGCATGCTGTGTGAATCCCATCTGGACAGGTTGGTCTGGATTGGTGATGTTTTATTTTGCACACCGGAGAAGACTCCGCGTATAAACGAGTATTTTGTGGAGGCGGTGGGTTGTGCCTGTGAAGTGGAGTAACAGGAAGTACTGGAATGGAGTTCTAAGAAAATACCCACGTAATTCTTGTATTATATGCTATGGAAAGACCAGTTTTCTGGCACTGCAGGATGCTGCAGGGTTTGGGTTGAGTTTGGGTGCAGAAAGAGAGCTTCTGTAGATCCCGCCAAGCGATCGCGATGAACGCTGACACTAACTCCCTTTTAGATTGTGAAGCCAGTCCTTAGTGGGCAGTATGGCTATTGTGAGCTGCGAGCTCTTAAAAGGCTTCGTGCCGAATGGATAAGGGGAAGTCGACCCACGTCAGTTGTGGCAATTTGAGCAACGGGTAACGGCTGACCTGTCTCCGCGTTATGGTTGTCTGGCATGAGTGCCTGGAATAGTGGCGTTAGTTAGGTTCACATAATGAGAGTCTTAGGCCTGTGCTCCATTAAGACTAAATTCTTTGGCTGTCGGCCATGGAGAACAATGCTCAAAGTTTACCATTGGGTTTGAGGCCTGAGAATGGTGGTGGGACCCTAGTTTTTCGGTACACCGAGAATGTGCCCTGAGTGCACGAAGCGTCGGGCCGCATGGCCGACGTTTGTGATATATTGATTGTGAGTGAGTGCACATCCTGTAATATATCTGCTTGTGAAATGCTATGCATGCAGGGAAGGAAAACCACTGCCCCGGGAAAGGGGTAGGGTCATTATAAATTGGTCAGCTAAATGTTGATCGTTGCCTTATTTGCCACCTTTGTGGTGGGCTGTCCTTGTGCAGGTGCTAGAGAGCCGAGAGGGAAATAGTGGGTTGAAGCCCTTGCTGCTATTGCTGGCCCTCGAAGGCTGAATGAAGAATTTTACTGTTTTCATGTGTGGCTGGCTTGCGTGCCGATGTTTGTAATCCACACCTATAAAGCTTACCTGTAAGGACCTAAGGCCAACTTGTTGTGTATTTTTGTTTACATTCCTTAGAGTTATATATAAATGTGGTTGTTTATATATATAGTGGACATTCATGATTGTTGGAGTTCAAAGAACCATAAATCTTCCATTAGCATGCTCTGGGTTAGGATGCGAATAATAATTGGTATTAACATGTAACCTCGCCGCCTGTTTGTGGCATATAGTGTGAGGCCCCAGCCAGACCTTCTATTATATGTTATTTAACGGATGAGGTCATTACAAATTGAGTGAGCTATCTTCACTCAATTCCAAAACACTTAAGACATAATCTGGCAATAGGCGTTGAGTGAGCAACCTTCACTCAACGCCAAAGCCCTTAGACATGTTTCTGTCACTTGGTGTTGTGTGAGCAACCTTCACTTAACGCATCTATCCTTGGACAGTTTCTCAGTTGATTAGGCATTAAGTGAATATCCTTTACTCAACGCCTTTGTCCTTAGACAAAATTCTTTGTTGGAAACATAGTGGCTCTGACTGAACAAGGGTCAGTCAACGTTATATCCTCATGGCGTTGAGTGAGCTCGCCTCACTCAATGCCTGTGTACTTAGTCAAATAACTACACAAATTTTATGTGTCTTTGATAGGATGAGTTATACTCAACGAATAAGTTGTATGGCGTTGAGTGAGTAGACATCACTCAACGCCTGTAGACTTAGCCACTTTTTCAGCTTGCCAATAGCTTGGCTTTGACTATGCATGTTGTACTCACAGCTTTTAGTCACCTGGCGTTGAGTGAGTAGACATCACTCAATGCCTGTGGACTTAGTCACATTTTCTGCTTGCCAATAGCTTACAATACACAGAAACAGGAAATCAATTTTATTAAAGAATGAATCAAAACATGTATATATCAATTACAAAAACTTGTAATCTCCGTAACGCCGAAGATCGGAGGCGGTGAGGAGAAAAACTCTTGGGTTTTCTATACCGACCCGCTCCACGGACTAGTTGGCTCTCTCCTTTTCTCTCCAAGAAAATTCTTCGAGCCGGCTCTTCACCTCCACACAAGGAAGGGTTTTAGAGCCCCGCTAGGTCCTCCGATCTAGACGTCCCAAACCTCAGGACGATTTACCGCGGAATCCTACCCGAATTCCGACGACACTTATCGATCGATTTTCCTCACTACAAGCTTAAGAAAAAGAAATGATTAACAAGAATACAAAAGTGAAAACTCTAAAGGTTTAGTTCTCTATCTTGAAGATTTATCCGGGGAGCGATCTGCGGCCGTTTCTTGAGATCTTCGTATGCTAGCAACCGGTCGGCTCTTCGTAGTCGATGTAGATCTTGGATCGCCGGAGTCTTTCGATTATGTACGTGAGGGAGATGACTTTCTTCTTCTTTGATGAAGACGATTTGAATGGACGCAAGGAGGCGGCTGAACCCTAGAATCCCAAAACTTCTATCCTTTTCATCTTGGTCATGACTGCAGAAAAACGAGGTGTCTTTTATACGTCTTTGTGAAAATAAGATATTGTCGGCGGTAAGACTAGCACCCGGCGGTAGGTTCGCACGTTTCGTTCTGCCAGCTGTCCTACAAAAAAGGAAAAATATTCAAAATGAATATTTGTCATTTCATCATTGCTAGCATCGCGCGGTTACAGCTATCGCCACGCGGTAATATAAGGCACGACGATTCTAAACAGTCATGTCGATACTCGTCGAGGGCTAGGGCGGCGCGATAAGTCTAGCGTCGTTCCGATAACTTCTCGAGCGCATTATCATTTTAATTCTGATTCTAGCGCTAGCGATAGGACTATCGCCTGGCGGTAGGTTCCCGAGAGCTCTGTCAATTTAATCCTCAGGTTAGCGCCTGTGGTAGTACTAGCACTGTCCGATAGCTTCCCAAGCGCTCTATCGAATTAATCCGCGGCTACCGCCCGACGGTAGCTTCTATCGCTCGGCGGTAGTAACCATAGGAGTCTTCTTTTTCTTTGCTTGCACCTATCAACCTGCACACTATAAACATAAGACGTGATCAAATACAACCTAGGAGTTGATATTCTCAAACACAGGAAATGTGAAACATCGGTTCCAACAAACAACCCTTTTTGATAATATCAAATCTTGTTCATAAGAAATAACAATAAGATGTATGTTAAAGTGAATATATATAACAGATAATCTTGAAAGTTAAGGTTTCAGGTCTCTATATAGCTCCCTTACACGCACGCTCCCCCTATCTACATGTTCGACTTGCTCCCATATCTATGTGCACACATTATTAACATGCTCCCCCTACATGTGACCTATCTTAACCCGTGAATCATACTCATGAACAATCTATTCTCCCCCTTTGATAATATCAAATAGAGGCGGGCAAGGCCAACTAGACATGCGGGATGAAAAATAGTAGATATGATGAGCGTTAGGCAAATAGCAGATAGTGCACACATAAAGTAAAGTTAGACATGATAAGCATAGAGGTGACTCAAAACAAAATACATATCAGAGAATTGTAAGCACATGGGTCACAAAATGGAGCAAGGTACACAGACAGAGAAGTTCATTTTTCAGAGTTAATATGAATTGGACAGCACAGACTAAACTAAGCACACAGCGAGTACATCTACAATGTTACAAGAGTTAGGAAGTAGATCAAGTTGAACAAACATTAAAAACATCATGAGTGTAAATCGTGTGCTAGTACGTATTATGCTAAAAAGAGATAGTGTAGTTGCAGTCCAATTCTTATGTGCGGAAGTCTTAAACAAGGCAATGACATGTGTTCTTGTAGCATCGAAAGCGAGATAACACCAAGGGAAAAATAGCATATTGTACATGGTTATCTCGATCTTTTAGGAACCTAACACAAGAGAAATAGGGTGAATAATCACCTCACATGTCAATCAATGTCATACACAAGAGAAAACTAGGGGCACTAAGCTAAAGATAGAGCCGATGCACAAGATCAAAATGACTCTTTAACGTGGTGCTCATCCTCACAATGCTCATAATGACTTATTAGATGGAATGAGTAGTGTTTGGGGGGTCCGTGACATGAGATGTGATAACTTGCATAGTTTTATTTTGTTTGCGTAGAGCTATCACTTTGATCATCATTTTTTTAATTCATGGAGCCCCGAGTCAATCGAAATCTATCCACCTAGATAGATACAATTTAACTTGGGCACATACGACTTTTGTACTAGAGATTTGGCCTGAAGTTTCACACCTAGTATAATCACAAATGTATCGTGACATTGATTATTCAATGTATTTCAAGCGTGTTAGAATATAGTGTCACGATTTATAACATGTAAGCTTAGCATTTTTTTCCTTTTCTTGAGTGCACCGGCTAGGGATGTGTGTATCATGTGAAGTCATTCCCCTATCTAAGTCCTCACACTTACTTGGAGACATAGTGAACAAACACGACCTTGTCTTGTCGCACTCAATAGCTAAGCATCTATAGATTCAACCCACTATGACCGGAGGTCAATGTTTATATAGATTAAGAGTCTGAACTCAAACATTGTACGTACGCGTTATGGTCTAAGTCAAAGTCATGTGAGCCAAATAGCATTATAAATCAACAGCAGTTTTTTATATCATTTTTTAAAAACTATTACAGAAATATAAAAACGTTACAACGAAAACAAATGCATGTTTTTGTTTTTTGTTTTTTTTAAATAAACACACAAGAAACGAAGTAACAGTACATAAGCAACACAAAACAATGACTATGACGAAAGATCCAAAACACCCAACTCGAGTCGTAATAACGAGAAGCGCACATCTGGGAGTGGTTTTATGAAAATGTCAGCTAATTGGTCGTCTGCTCCAATGAAGCTCACTCGTACGTTTTCCTTTTTAATATGATCTCGAATGAAATGGTGATGTACGTCTATATGTTTTGACCTTGAATGACGCACTGGGTTGTTCGTCAAGTCTATATCACTCTTGTTGTCGCACCAAAGATTCATATTCCTAAAGATTGTGCCAAAGTCCTCCAACGTTTTCGACATCCATAGTGCTTGTGCGCAATAACTTCTTAATTCAATATATTCAGCTTTAACGGTAGAAAGTGCAACAAAGTTCTATTTTCTATTTGACCAGGAAACTAATGCAGGGCCTAGGAAGTGATACATACCACTTGTGCTCTTGCGATCAAGTGAACATCTGGCATAGTCTGAGTTTGAGTACCCGTGAAGTGTGAAATCAGTGGTGTGTAGGTACCAGAGTCTAAGGTTTTGCGTGCCAATCAGATACCTAAAAATGTGCTTTACGGCTTTCAAGTGTGGCTCCTTAGGGTCAGCTTGATATCTAGCGCAAAGACACACCGCGAATATCCTAGAGGCACTCAAATATAACAATGACCCTATCATACCTCTAAACATGGTTTGATCAACTGAAATTCCACTCTCATCCTTCCCTAATTTGAGAGACGCACTCATAGGAGTTTTAACTTATTTCAGATTCTCAAACCCAAAGTGCACAAGCATATCCTTGACATATTTTGATTGGCCTATAAATATCCTGTCATTGCGTTGAGAGATCTAAAATCCTAAAAAATAAGTAATCTCTCCTACTAGGCTCATTTCAAACTCAGATTACATTAGGGTCACAATTTCCTTACATAAATTCTCATTTATTGCCCCAAAGATGATGTCATCCACATAAATTTGTAGAATAATTAGATCTACAATTTTGTTTTTTTTACAAATAAAGCGGTGTCCGCACTACCCATCCTAAAGCCATGATCTATGAGAAAAGTAGTGAGCCTATCGTACCAAGCACGGGTTGCCTACTTCAGTCTGTATAAGGCCTTCACCAACTTGTATACGTGGTTTGGGTAGGTGGCATTCGTGAATCCGAGTGGTTGCACAACATACACCTCTTCCTTAATATATCCATTCAGAAATGCACTCTTAACATCCATTTTATATAATCGAATTTGTTTATAGTTGGCAAATGCAAAAAACATACAGATGCACTCAAGACATGCAACCAGTGCAAATGACTCCTCAAAATCCACACGCTCTATCTGAGAATACCCTTGAGTCACCAACCTAGCTTTATTTCTTGTTATCCTAGACTCACCATCAAGTTTATTTTTGAAAACCCATTTTAAGCCTATGACTGGATGGTTATCTGGACGCTCCACTAAAACACATACCTTACTTCGCTCGAATTGGCTTAGCTCCTCATTCATAGCCAAGAACCATGATTCATCTTTTAAGGCTTCTAAGACGTTCTTGGGTTCAATATCAGATAGGAAACACAAGTTTGAAAATGATTCATGAAGTGCAGATCGAGTTCTAACTCCATGAGATGGCTCTCCTATAACTAGTTCGTGTGGATGTTGCTTCGAAAAATTTAAGTTACTAGGAGGCCTATATCCTTATACAAGAGTTGGTGTTTCACTCGCCATGACTCTCTCCTCACCCTTATCCCCTATCGGTACATTCTCATCAACCTCCTCTTCATTCGGCTTGGGCTCGTTAGTTGGGGAATTTTCATCGAAATGCACATGAGCCGATTCTTCAACCATGATGCGCGCCGCGAGCGCCTGTTTTTATTTTAAGAAGAGGGTAATAAAAGAAATGGAAGAAGAAGAAAATAAAAGATATAAAGAAGAGCGGAGCTCGCGGTCGATATTTCATTTTGAACGAAAGGAGGCAAGTGCACCTATCGTGTGTAGTACAGGATATTCTGGTGTGGAATATCGGGGTCGTATTATTCTCGGGGTCGGCTTACCTATTTCTACTCTTTCCATGAAAAGGCTATTATTTTATAGATGATATTTATATTTTGTTTATAAAAAAGGATGGCAGACATAAAAATATAAATAAAGTGCAGAAAATTAAAGCAGAAAATAAAGCAGGAAAAAATGCAGAAAAATAAAGCAGGAAGCCGATGAAGAGCTTAGCGCGACGATATTAAAAAGAATTTGAACTAAAATGAACTTTTAATAAAAAGAGATCCTAAATTTAAAATTAATTAAGGTGGAGACTTGGCCGTGGAGGTTCCAGAAGAATGAGCTCACTTATCTCTAGGACTATCGCTCACCTGAACGCTAAGACTATTCAGCCGATCGCTAGACCGACGAAGGATTCCTCTTAACGCCCACATTACGCTAAGAACCCCGCTATTTGGTGGGGAACCCAATCCGGTAGAGTTACGCACCTCCTCTCTCGAGGGTTAGCGCGGAGCTCTCTTTGCCCAAGGGTGATCGGTCCATACGTGCGGCCTCTCGGCGTTGCGTATGGATAACGAAAATAGAGCCCGCACATCGATATGCGGTCCTACGCGTCGTTAACCCGGGGCAAACCTTAAGTAATTTAATTAAATAGAAAAAACAGGACCTTTAATTATTTAAAGCTATTTTATCTGTCCCAATGCTCTTCGATATTGAGGGCTAAGAGCGGTTAGCCACTCATCGGAATGGGGACGC
Organism: Platanthera zijinensis; assembly: GCA_039513925.1. Classification (NCBI taxonomy): domain Eukaryota; kingdom Viridiplantae; phylum Streptophyta; class Magnoliopsida; order Asparagales; family Orchidaceae; genus Platanthera; species Platanthera zijinensis. Next base: position 98,917,315 of record CM077084.1, read on the forward strand.
TTATGCTAGAAAGCTGAAAATGAAAGCAATAAAAGAAAGCGGTAAATGAAAGCTGTAAAATGAAAGTAGTAAAGGAAAGCAGTAAAGAAAGCAGTAAATTACGAGTCCCGACTCAAATGAGTGGGAGGGAGAAGAAAGCATTAAATGACAAATCCCGGCTCAAATGAGTGGGCGGGGGTAAATCTATCTCATACACGCACGCACTCTACTTGAAATAAAAACACACGCACTCACACAAAGTTTCCTACTCAAGTGAGTAGAAGAAAAATTAAAGCAATAAAAAGACAAGTCTCACTCAAACGAGTGGGCGGAAAATGAAAGCAGAACGTCATTTAACTCTTAAAGAGTAGGTGAAAATAAATGCTCGCACGCACGCACACATACAAAAAATAAGAAAAACTAAGTTACTGAAAAATTAAAACAACTGCATTTCTACCGCTAGAATGCGGTAAAAATGCATAAAAAGAGAAAATAAAAATTAGAAGATCAAAAAGTTTTGAGAATAAAAAGCTAAAACAAAGTGAGTGAAAAATTAAAATGATGACTTTTTCATTCTTATAACTTTATATAAATGGATAAAAGGTGAAAATAAAACTAAAAAAGAACGAAAAGTTTTTACAATCCTAAAAAATTCTAAGTTAAAGAAAATGAAAACAACACTTCTTAAACCATTTTTATAAAACTATAAGAATGAAAGCAAACCTAAAAAGAGAAATCTAAACCTAAAGATATGCGGTGTAAGAAAAGCAAACGGGCAGCATAACGACTAGAAATGTAGTAAAATTCCTAAATCTAAACTAGCACTACACCATATCATGCATATGGTAGCGCTTAATTTGTAGCGGTTATATAAACGCTAGTAAATGATATTTATGGTAGCGTTTATAACCGCAACGGTAGATAAATAAACGCTACTATAATATATCATTCCTACAGTATTAGTTATTTTATCGCGGTTACAAAAACGCTACTAATAAGAATTTTTGATTGCGTTTACAACCGCTACTATATATTATAAATAATACCACACCCTAATTTTTTCCCAAAATTTTCCCTCACACTTTCCCCATTTAGATTTTCTGATCTATATTATAAAGTGTATATCTTTTTTACTAGTATGAAACATGTATACAAGGAGCGGACCCACACGGCGACACTCCCGGGCACATGCCCGAGTCTAATTTTTGCGGAATTGAAACTTATTATATTCGTGCTTGTAATTTTGAGAAAGTTATGTAATATGATGAGTAAAATATAATATCTATAAACTATACTATATTAAAAAGAAGTATTGTGACAAGATAATTGGGCAAGCTAAAAATTTTTTGGGGATAATTTACACCATCTGATCAACGTGATAATGATCAACGTGATAACCATCACCCCGTGCTATTTTACCACGCTGCTCATTTCAACCCCATAAAAAACCTAACGCGATAAATCCATTCCCCGACAAATAGAGCCGCCGCCCCTCCCGCTCACGAATACAAGCTGTCGCCTGCCCCCGCTCTCCACTACACGATGTCGCCCATCTCGCTCGCGACTACATGCCGGCGCCCCTCCCGCTTCCGCCTCCACGCCTCTGATCTACATCACGCAACTGGTGTCGCTGACCTTGAGGAGCAATCCTGCCTCCGACCATCTCCACAGACTGGCGCCCCATCTGCTTACAGGTTTATATGAGTAATTTCTACTCTTCTTCATCTTCTCCCCATTCCCCTGAGCTGAAACTAGTCGCGAAGTCCGCTCCTTCGTCAAAGCCTCGCTTCAGCAAGCTTCTCTTCAGCCAGGTTCACTTTTAATGGCCTTCGAATTAGTTTTTCTGTTCTTTCAAAGGGGATTTTGTATGCACTGAAGCGTTAATGAAATGACTATTGATGCTGTCAGCTCACAATTTGAGTGAAAATTGAAGGAAATAGTAAAGAACCCCCCTAAATTAGGAAGCTCAATAGTTTTATAATATGTTGAATGTACTAAAATTTATTTATAGTAGTTAGGATGTTCAGCATTGAAATATAGAGTACATTGTTTCTCAACATTGTTTTAATCAGTTTTTTGGGCTTACTAAGTAGGAAATACACCAGAAAATTTTAGTCTTCGGGTTTGTCTGGCACTGTAGTGGCAGTCGTGAACGTCCAACCTCACCTAAGGAACTTCATCTACTTTTTTGTTCAAAATTAGTTCTTTTTCTTGGTGACGGTCATAACCATTGTCATGCCAAACACATTTTATGAGGGAGTCATTTTTGTCTAAATTCACTCGAGCAAAAACGTCGTGCCAAACGAATCGAGTCTTAGGCGCATGCTATACTACAAGGATGACATAAATGAGACATTAAAAGAAAAGGGATAGATACTACTCTAGAGGGGGGGGTGAATAGAGTAATCAAAAATTGCACTAGCAAAGTTGACTGTCTACTCAACTCCCTTGGAGTCAATTGCGGAATGAAGGTTATAGATATTTGAGAAGTAACCCTAAAGCCTAACACAAGTGTTGTGCACAAGAGGCAGCCAACTGTAATTACAGTTAAGGCTTGGGATCCTAAATAGCAACTAGCAATCCTAGTTAAAATCTAATCACAGCCAATCAGCACAGAGAATTAATTAAACAACCAGACGACACAAGGGAATTTATAGTGGTTCCCCAAACAACTTGGGTACGTCCACTCTTCTACCAACAAGGTAGGAATCCACTCAGGTTTTTGATCAGGTGCCCTGCCACCAACAAGATCTGCTTCAGGTAGATCTAGAAACCCTTTAGACTTTTGATCAGGTGTCTAAAAACCAACACAGGTTTTTGATCAGGTGCCCTGCCACCAAGGTATACTTTTGAAGGGAGTAATAACCCTTTACAGGAGGGGGAAAGGAGGTTAAGATGTCTTCTCTATTTTACAATAGATTAGAGAAGCACAAGAACTTACACTGAGCTAGAAAGCTCTAAAGAGCCAAGGCTCCCCCTGGCTAAAAGAATGTCCAGGTGAAGTCTTGCTTCAGTGCAGAAAACACTTCAGAAAATCTGAAGGAAAAAGCTACAAGAAGATAATAAATATGAAATAAAATTTCTTCTTTAGGCAGCTATCTTCTTCTTCTTCTTCTTCAAAAAGCTCTGAGTGAAAATCTTCCTGGAGGCAGGAGAACTCAGGTTGAAGAAGAGTGAAGAACTAAAACTTCTTCTCAGTTGGATGTGAACGAGCTGAGAGCAGTTGTAAACTGTAAGTTGTAAGCTTGAATGTTGCTGTTAGCTTTTTAACTCCTTTTTCTGAATAAACTGGTTTTTTGGTTATATGAACTAGTTAATTTCTTTCTCCAAAGAGTTCTTTATATAGCATCAGCAGCAACGACTCTAATTTGAGTTTGAATATTGTCTTCTACTGAAATCTGTAAGCTGGGCTGCAAATAGCATAAAGCAAAACAAAACACTGCAGACAGATATCCTATAAGAGGATAAAGCTTTCTAAGAAGCTGCAAGTAACTCTGATAAAATAATACTAGAGAAAGTCATATCAGAAGAGACTCTTTACGGCCAAGGAAGACTTTTTGAGTCTAACGGCTATAAAGGACAGCTTGGCAGATAAAGCAGAAATCATATCTCAGCTAATAAGACAAACAACTTTGTCAGAAAAAGATTGGCTCATGCATAAGGAATGGAGCAGATATTGCATGGAAATAATATCATAAATTTATTCAAATAATCTTTTATAAAATATGCCAAAATAAATATGAAATAAATCACATCATAGAGGACGACAAAATTATTCAAGACATACAGCAAAACGTCGAACGACCCTCGGAGATCGTCGACCGAAGCACGGAGATCATCGACCTATCAGACAGATAGTCGAATGATCCAGATAGTCGAACTATCAAAGAAGATAGTCGAACTACCACAGCAGATAGTCAAACTATCAGGACAGATAGTCGAGCTATCAGATAGTCGATCTATCAAGACAGATAGTCGAACTACCAAAGAAAGCAGATAGTCGACCTATCAAACAGATAGTCGAACTATCAAACACAACAGATAGTCGACCTATCAAACAGATAGTCAAACTATCAAGCAACACAGATAGTCGACCTATCAAACAGATAGTCGAACTATCAGATAGTTGAACTATCCAAGCAGATAGTCGAACTATCAAACAAAACAGATAGTCGACCTATCAACAGATAGTCGAACTATCAAACAACACAGATAGTCGACCTATCAAACAGATAGTCGAACTATCAGATAGTTGAACTATCAGAACAGATAGTCGAACTATCAAAGAAAACAGATAGTCGACCTATCAACAGATAGTCGAACTATCAAACAACACAGATAGTCGACCTATCAACAGATAGTCGAACTATCAGATAGTTGAACTATCAGAACAGATAGTCGAACTATCAAAGAAAACAGATAGTCGACCTATCAACAGATTGTCGAACTATCAAACAACACAGATAGTCGACCTATCAAACAACACAGATAGTCAACCTATCAACAGATAGTCGAACTATCAGATAGTTGAACTATCAGAACAGATAGTCGAACTATCAAAGAAAACAGATAGTCGACCTATCAACAGATAGTCAAACTATCAAACAAAACAGATAGTCGACCTATCAACAGATAGTCGAACTATCAGATAGTTGAACTATCAGAACAGATAGTCGAACTATCAAAGAAAATAGATAGTCGACCTATCAACAGATAGTCGAGCTATCAAAGAGAACAGATAGTCGACCTATCAACAGATAGTCGAACTATCAAAGAGAACAGATAGTCGACCTATCAAACAGATAGTCGAGCTATCAACCAAAACAGATAGTCGACCTATCAACAGATAGTCGAACTATCGAAGACAATAGATAGTCGACCTATCAAGCAGATAGTCGAGCTATCAGGAAGATGATCGTCGAACGGCTGATCGACGATAGTCGAGCGACGTTCGACCATAGTCGAACGAAAAATAACTTAACCAAATTTTCATCTAGAAAAGTGACAAGACTAAACTAGAGCAAACTAACTAAATAACTAACCTTTGACCATAGATAAATCTTGGGTCAAGAGACTAAAAGAGAAGACTGAACTCAAATCAAAACTAGGGTACCAACAATCTCCCCCTATTTGAGTTAAGTCTCTCAACAACTAAACACAAAACTAATTACTGAAAATAAATAAAAATGCATGAAGGAAAAAAATAACTAAGCAGATAATATCAATCAATCAGATAAGCAAATAACTGACAATTAATGAAATATTAAGATGCTTCAGAATTAGGTTTAGGTTCAGAAGAACTAGAAACAAAAGTAATCTTTCTAGAAGGATCTAGATCTTCTTTCCTTGACAGCTTCAGGTCTTGTTCTCCAATGATTTTCGATTCTGACGCTCTTGGGACAACTGCTTCAGGATGCTTTTCCATGTATTTAGAAGGATCAAATATCTCAGGTCTAACCTGGAATTTATCAAGCTCCTTCATTCTGAATTTTGACATAGTGATTAATCCTGCAGTGTCTTTGCCTTCAGCTTTAGCTTTCTTAATTTGAGCTGAACCAACAAGTTCAAGAAAATGAGCCATCCTGAAATTAGGATCAAGCTCTGGGCTTTCATACACAATTTCAGAGGTTGTATCAACAGGTTTCACAGCTTTAAACTTAATAGACATGTCTAGTAGACTTTCAGCTGGATCTTTATCCTGAATAACTATATAAGAAGGAGAAACAAACTCAGCAAATATCTTGCTAGATTTTTCAGAGAAAATAATTCGCTTACCTTTTGAAACAGCCTTCACAGCATGATCTGGCTTTGGAGAGGTTGAGCTCTTGAGTTCTTTGGAAGGAGGAGGAGAAAAAGTTGGTCTTTGATACACCACCTCCTTTACTTGTTCCTTAACATCAGCATCAAGTCTTTGATAGCCAGATTACGTTTTACCTTGATATCCTTGAGAACTTCTCCTTTGTGATGACTGAGATGGGTTGAACCTGTCAGACTGAGCAGCAGGGTTTGTAGATAGGTTTCTAGAGGCTCTTGCACCAGGAGGTGGAGGAGGAGAACCTCTAGGAGTCCATCTTGGGACAGGACTATCATACCTCTTTGACTTCTTCCTTTGCTTCTGTTGATTTTTAAAAAATGCCATCCAGTGCTGGAAATCTTTAGACTTAGGATCAATGCCTTTCAGGATATAATAAGGAGTATCATTATCTGGATTTGGAGGAGGAGGATCCACAGCTTTCCTTTTCTTTTTAGCAGTTCTCTTTCTCTTAGACTCATCAGATTCATCAGAATCAATCTCATCCTCAGAATTTGAAGAAATGGTAAGATCATATGGATCAATCGCTTCTTGCACAGCTCTTTCCTTCTCTTTTAGGGCAGCTTTTTCTAATTCTTCTTCCATGGCATCCTGTGCCAGGAGAGCATCTAAATCCAATCTAGGGGAATCATCCTATACAGTAGACTTTTTAATTTGAACATCTGAAGCCTTTTCTTTTTCATCAGCAACTGTCATGGTGACCAGTTCTACTTGCACTGCTAGCTAAGCTGGCTGAGCAGCCTCAGAAACTTGAGCAACTGGTTCTGGTTCAGTTTGAACTTCTGTAGCTGGTTGGTGATCAGGCTCTTGAACATCTAATACTTCTTCCATTTTATCTATAATATTATGAATAAAATTTTGCTAAATGACATCGAATCATTCCTTCCAGGTATTCCCAAACTAGCATATCAGTTATCAAGTCTAAAAAGTGAGTAAAAGGGATACCTTCAGAATTGTCCTTTGAGTGTCCTAACTCCCATAATTCATCTAGAAAGGAAGTGATAACTCCTTCTAGGTATAGGGCGACCAGGGGAGTGGAGCATTCTTCTAAGCAAACTTTGACAATGAATTCAGACTTCAGTATAACATCAGAAATTTCTTTTTCAGACAATGGAGGAGGAGCTGATTCTTCTATTTCTTTCTCTGCAACTGCAGGAGGATCTGCTGGAGGGGAGGCCAAGGGCTTCTCAGAGAAATCTTCATAAAGCATCTCCCCCTGCCTGGTTTTAGTGGAAACTGAGACCAGGCCCCTAGATGAAGAGGGCTCAGCAGATTTTGAGAGTGCTTGGATAGCAGTAGTCAAAGAAGAGATGGAGGATGCAAGGGGAGCAATTGCCTCTTCAATCATGATTTTGATTGAGGGGGTAATTAACTCCAAGATGCTAGAAATGAATGCTAGAGTGATTTCAAATGATGAAGGGGGAATCTCAGTAGATGGATGATCAGCAGGAATGGTGTATTCTTGATGAACTGGAGAATGAACTGGAGATGGAGAGTGAACTGGAGAATGATGGGTGGATGTAAGATGATCAATGTTATCTGAAGAAGGAATTGGAGACTGAGGAGGAGTAGAAATCTCAGAAACCAATAAATCAAAACTAGGATGAGATATCCTAGCAAGATGATCAGGGAGAGGAGATGCAGGAGGTGATGCATGGAGAATTGTAGATGAATCAGGAAGATGAGAGGCAGAAGGTCGTACTTCATTTGAAGTTGATGGAACCTCAACTGAAGTAGACGGCAATGCAGATAAAGAGGATGGAAGGGAGATATTTGCTGAGCCAGTTTCTTGAAGGGGAGGAGCGACTGAAGCAGTTCTGGTGCTCTCAGATGCAGCTGGAGCAACCCCTGCTGGAGCGGGCTTCAGAAAAGTTCTTTTCCACTTGGCGAACAAGGTTGGATCCATCTTCTTGCTGGCATTTATGGAAGTAGCAGCTGAAACTAACAAATGGGGATATTTCTCCTTTAGAAAAATCCCAACCACCCTACCCAGGGTCACTTCCTTCTTGCTGTTCTTTTTCCTTATTAAATCAAACAATACTCCTGCCCAGTTAATCTTCTTTTTGTTCACAATTGCACACATTAGGGCAAATTTTTGCCTTGTAATGTTGTCATGGGCAGAGTGCTTTCCCAGTAGCACTTTTCCGACGAGTTCAGCAAGGAACTTAATCTTAAACGGAAAATTCACCTTAAGCAGCTTAGAGGGAATGCCTTCGGCATGTCCCAACTCTGTCAGCATTCTCCCAAACTCTGGGGTATCTTGCTCGTAATCTTCTTCCCCATTTAACAATCCAAAAATTTCAGTTAAGATGGCGGAATTCAAAGTTACCTCTTCTCCACCAATTGTTCCGGTCATTGATTCGTCATTGGAGGACGAAGTAAATGCCCATTCTTTGATCTCGGGAATGTTTATCTTTATCCTGGAGGACATGAGCTTTTCCAAACCTTGATCTTTGCATAGATTGAGAATTTCCACTATAGCAGATTCGCAGCAACTGAAAGAATCGAAATCCACACTGAAGCTTGCATCGAACTTCACCACTGTTAGGAGCGCTGGAGCTATCGCCATCGAAGGGGCTGGAGAAGACGAGGGAGACTGCGAAGGCGAAACGACAGAAATCGCGAGACAAAGAGCAAGCAGGAAGACGGAATGCGAGAAGACGCTCTCCGTCGACGATAAAAAGAAAGATCTCTTAACCTAGGTCGACCATCGGCTTTATATTAAAACAACGATCGTCGATCTATTTAAAAGATACTGGAGACGATGGTCGAAATGTCGTTCGACGATCGTTCCAGAAGCAGAGTAGTCGATCCATCGTTCGACTATTTCTGTCTTCACAAACAACAAGCTGTCGTCAATCATAGATCGACGATAGGCTCGACTTGTTCGATGATCTTCGAACGTCGGTCGACGATCTTCAAGCAGATAAGCTATTATCAACCATAGGTCGACGATAGGCTTGATCCGATCGACTATCTTCAAACGTCGTTCGACGATCTTCAAACAAGTTTCAACAAGGCAGACGTCACACTTAGTCTCTTCCATTAATCATGCCTACTTGAACCAAAAAGAACAGATGCTTCTGTTCATCTAAGGGCTTGGTGAATATATCACCTCTCTGAAGGTCTATGGATATGAACTCAAGGCTGATCTTGTTCTTTTCCACACAATCTCTCAGGAAATGGTGCCGGATCTCAATGTGTTTCGTTCTAGAGTGGTGCACAGGATTTTGTGCAATAGAGATAGCACTGGTACTATCACACATGATTTTTGTGTTCTTGTGTGAGTATCCATAATCCAAAAGCTGGTTTATATCCACAGGATCTGTGAACAACAACTAGCAGCTGCTATATATTCAGCTTCTACAGTTGAAGTTGATACAGAGGCCTGCTTCTTACAGAACCAAGAGACCAATCTCTCTCCCAGGAACTGACAAGTTCCTGAGGTACTTTTCCTGTCAACTCTACAGCCAGCATAATCAGAATCAGAATATCCAACTAATTTAAATTCTGACTCAGCTGGGTACCAAAGTCCTAGATTTGGACATCCCTTCAAGTATCTCAAGATTTTCTTGAGAAGAATCAGATGAGATTCCTTGGGGTTGACCTGGAATCTAGCACAAAGGCATGTAGCAAATATTATATCTGGCCTACTTGCAGTTAAATACAATAGGGAACCAACAATGGCCCTATAATTCTTTTGATCAACAGGCTTTCCCTGATCATCAGAATCTATAACTACATTAGTAGCCATAGGTGTATGCATTGCTGAAGCATCAGCCATCCCAAACTTCTTTACCAATTCCTTGGCATATTTGGATTGGGAGATGAAGATGCCATCAGCATCTTGCTTTACTTGGAGACCAAGAAAGTAAGACAGCTCACCCATACTACTCATCTCAAACTTGGAATGCATCAAGTCAGAGAACATTTTGCACAGTTTGGGATCAGTGGAACCAAAAATAATGTCATCCACATACACTTGAACTAACAGGATTTTGTCCTTGTGGTGCTTGACGAAGAGGGTTCTATCAACTACTCCACTAACAAAGTTGTGCTCTAACAGGAAACTAGCTAGAGTCTCATACCAGGCTCTGGGTGCTTGTTTAAGTCCATAAAGAGCTTTTTGCAACTTGAAAACATATGAGGGCTGAGTTGAAGAAACAAACCTAGGTGGTTGTTCAACAAATACCTCTTCCTTTAGCTCACCATTTAGAAAGGCACTTTTGACATCCATCTGAAAAACTTTAAACTTCATATAGGCTACATAGGCTAGAAAGATTCTTATTGCCTCTAGCCTTGCAACAGGAGCAAAGGTTTGGTCATAATCTATACCTTCCTCCTGTCTGTAGCCCTGAGCTACAAGCCTAGCTTTGTTCCTTACAATGATTCCATTTGCATCCAACTTATTTCTATACACCCACTTGGTGCCTATGATCAGTTGGCCTTTAGGTCTTGGAACCAAAGTCCACACTTTACATCTTTCAAACTGATTGAGTTCCTCTTGCATGTCAATGATCCAGTGGGGATCTAGCTCAGCATCTTTAATGGTGAGGGGCTCAATCTGTGAAAGAAAATAAGCGTGCATCACATCCTGTCTTAACTGATGTCTTGTTTGAACACCAGCTGATATGTCTCCTATCACTTGAGATGTAGGATGATCTCTAAGTGTGACAACATCAGCAGGTGGGATGTGATCTTCAGCAATAGTTGGGATTAATTCCTCAGGAGGAATTTGATCTACTATTGGTGGAACAACAACAGCTTCTACAAGGTCTTCATCACTGTCTGATTCAGTGATATGAAGAGTTGAAAGATGGAGAATTTCTTGAGTGACATCTTTGCTAGATTCGTGTACCTGCAATGAACTTGAGGAAGGGGAAGTTTCCTTCTCCTTGTAAAACATCTGAGATTCATCAAAAGATACATGCACAGACTCTTCAATTTTAGAAGATGATTTATTAAATACCCTATAAGCTTTGCTTACTTTGGAATATCCAAGAAAAATTCCCATTGAAGCTTCTGCTTCAAACTTTCTAAGGTATTCTTTATTATTATTATGAATATAAACTACACAACCAAATACTCTAAAATAATTTATTTTAGGTTTCTTTCCTTTAAGCAACTCATAAGGAGTTTTACACTTAAGTTTGTGTATCAGACTTCTATTCAAGACATAGTTGGTTGTACTAACAGCTTCTGCCCAATAGGAAAGAGGCATATTAGCATCTGCCAACAATGTGCCTGCAGCTTCAATCAGGGTTCGATTCTTCCTTTCAACTACCCCATTTTGTTGGGGAGTTCTAGGAGCTGAGAAGCTATGTTTGATACCTTCTCTCTCACAGAATTCTTGCATGAGATGAGAGTCAAACTCAGTACCATGATCACTTCTGATCAAGGCCACATGAGTAGAGTACTCAGTCTGCACACATAATAGAAAATCTGTAAGGGCTTTGAAGTTATCAGCCTTAGTTCTCAAAAAGAACCCCCAAGTGAATCTAGAGAAGTCATCTACAATTACTAGAGTGTAATACTTCCCTCTTAGACTCTGTACATTTATTGGGCCAAATAGGTCCAAATGTAATAAATATAGGATTCTAGGAGAATCACTTTTATTTACTGATTTAAATGAATTCTTGGTTTGCTTGCCTAATTGACAAGCCTTGCATAGGCTCTCCTTCTTGTAGGGGCAAGAAGGTAAACCTCTAACAAGGTTGTGCTTAGATAACCTAGATATGTTATTGAGGTTAATATGGCTAAGCCTTTTATGCCATAAGGTATTGTTATTTATTACTTCATTAAATAAGCAGATTTCAGAGTGAGTTGAATTAAAATCTACTAAATAAATGTTACCTTGTCTAATACCTACTAACACAACATTATTATTTAAAGTAATATTGCAAAGAGAGTTAGAAAATGATACCTGGTATCCAACATCACATAACTGACTTACTGAAATGAGATTATGCTTCAGTCCAGTTACATAAGCAACTCTCTTGAATATTATAGCTCCAATTGTCATCCTGCCATAGCCTTCAGTTTGACCACAGCTTGAATCTCCAAAGATCACCTTTGGGCCAAGCTTGGCCTTGAACCTTGACAGATGTTCTTTATTTCCTATCATATGCTTGGAGCAACCACTATCCAAATATCACTTATTCTGAGTGATAGGATAGGTCTTCACCTGCAAATAAATCAATTAAACATTGTGGACCCAGGTAACCTTGGGTCCCTTGTTTTTCACATAAGAAAAACTGGAAATAAATGAATAAGCAGGTTGAGGGTGATAACCTAATGGGTAAGATCTCCTAAGTGGGATTCTCCATGCAGATGATGGGTCAATGAACCTAGGGTTTCTATTTACATTCGGGTTTCTAAAGTTCTGGTTGAAGTTTTGAAATTCATGTTGAAAACGTCGATCAGCGTTCGACGATGGGTGCCCAGATCGTCGATCTCCGTTCGACCACTGGGCCTGCGATCGTCGAGCAGCATTCGACGCTCTTTGTATTTCCTTAAATTTTTGTTTTCTTTTCTCTCTCTTAGCTTTATTTAAAGCTTTATTAACCTGATTAACTTGCTCAGTGTTCTTTATCCCATCAGCTGAGATAAAGTTCACTGGAGTTGAAAGATGGTTTTCAAGAATGATTGGGGGTTCACTAGAAGAAGCTCCTAAGCCTAATTTGTTATTGCCTGACCTAGTGTTAGACATGCTGGTTATTTCAAGCAACTTAAGGCTTCTACCATTCAGAGATTCTTCTAACCTTTTGGACTTAGCTAATTCATTCTTAAGGAATTTTATCTCTTCACTAGAATTAGTGAGTTCTGCTGTTAACCTGATGTTTTCATTAGAAATTAATTCAGATTCAGCTAGTTTATTTCTAAGCTCTTTTATTTCCTTTTCAGAATTAATTAAATCTAAACACAAAGATTTAAAATCTGATTTAAATTCAGCAGATGTAAAATCGTAAGAAGACAATACCTCATTTTCTGTTGGCATTTCTTCATCAGAATCTGAACTCTCTGCAGCTGATTGATTGCTGCAGGCATCAATTGCCATCAGGCAAACTTCCTTTGCCTTCTTTTCTTCCTCATCCTCACTGGAGCATGAGGAGGAAGATTCATCATTAGAATCGCTCCAGGTTTCAGCAACAAAACCTCTTTCCTTCTTTTTGTTCTTGTAGGAGGATGGCTTGGAATGCTTCCTGTGCTGATACTTGTCTTTCCTTTTCTCTTTATTCTTTTCCTCTGGACAATCTGGAAGAATATGTCCAGGCTTCCTGCAACTATAGCAAATTATTTCTTTAGTAGGAGTACGATCATACCTTGGTTTTTCTTCATATCGTGAAGATTTCTTTCTGAATTCTTTCCTTCCCATCTTGAGAAACCTTTTGGCAAATAATACCATCAGTTCCTCATTGGACTGGCTTCCTTCAGAAGCATCAGCAGCTTTGAGAGCAAGGGTTTGCTCTTTTCTTGTGGGAGTTGGAGTCTTTGCTTCAGCCTCAGCTTCCCTGGACTTCAGCACTTGCTCAAAGGACTTGAGCTTGCCGAGAAGGGCTTCTGTTGAGATTTCTGTTATGCTTCTGGCCTCCTTGATAGGCCAGATCCTCAGATCCCATGTGCTAGGGAAGCACATAAGAATCTTATCATTGACCTCTGTCAATGATATATCCTTGTCAAGAGTCCTCAGCTCATTGATGATTGAGCTGAGCCGGGTGTACATAGCTTCAACTGATTCAGCATCAGTTTTCTTGAAGTTCTCATACTGGGAGATAAGGTTGGACCTTCTGTCCTTCCTTTCATCAGCTGAACCAGCTACAATCTGGTTCAGTGTATCCCACATTACTTTTGCTGAGGGACAGTCAGCAACCTTCTGGAATACTTCATCAGACATTGTCTGGGCCAGAATGTTCATTGCCTTAGCATCTTCTATCTTTGCCTTTTTGTATTCATCATTGTAATCTGGAGGAGGCACTGCACTCATATCAGTTGATGATGAAGGAGTAGCTACAGCAGGTGCCCTTGGTGGTCCTGTCAAAATAGAAGCAAAAATACTCTCATCAATAGAGTTCATATATAATTTAATCCTTGCCTTCCAGATGCTAAACTTAGCTAAGTTGCATACTGGAGGTCTGGTGCTAGAGTAATCCTTGGACTGGGCCATGATAGTGAAAGTGAATATCTATAATCCTTGGTATCTATCAGGATCTTGTGACTTAGGTGTTAGCCTATACAGTCAGTCAACCTCCCTCTGATACCAATTGAAAGAAAAGGGATAGATACTACTCTAGAGGGGGTGAATAGAGTAATCAAAAATTGCACTAGCAAAGTTGACTGTCTACTCAACTCCCTTGGAGTCAATTGCGGAATGAAGGTTATAGATATTTGAGAAGTAACCCTAAAGCCTAACACAAGTGTTGTGCACAAGAGGCAGCCAACTGTAATTACAGTTAAGGCTTGGGATCCTAAACAGCAACTAGCAATCCTAGTTAAAATCTAATCACAGCCAATCAGCACAGAGAATTAATTAAACAACCAGACGACACAATGGAATTTATAGTGGTTCCCCAAACAACTTGGGTATGTCCACTCTTCTACCAACAAGGTAGGAATCCACTCAGGTTTTTGATCAGGTGCCCTGCCACCAACAAGATCTGCTTCAGGTAGATCTAGAAACCCTTTAGACTTTTGATCAGGTGTCTAAAAACCAACACAGTTTTTTGATCAGGTGCCCTGCCACCAAGGTATACTTTTGAAGGGAGTAATAACCCTTTACAGGAGGGGGAAAGGAGGTTAAGATGTCTTCTCTATTTTACAATAGATTAGAGAAGCACAAAAACTTGCACTGAGCTAGAAAGCTCTAAAGAGCCAAGGCTCCCCCTGGCTAAAAGAATGTCCAGGTGAATTCTTGCTTCAGTGCAGAAAACACTTCAAAAAATCTGAAGGAAAAAAGCTACAAGAAGATAATAAATATGAAATAAAATTTCTTCTTTAGGCAGCTATCTTCTTCTTCTTCTTCTTCAAAAAGCTCTGAGTGAAAATCTTCCTGGAGGCAGGAGAACTCAGGTTGAAGAAGAGTGAAGAACTAAAACTTCTTCTCAGTTGGATGTGAACGAGCTGAGAGCAGTTGTAAACTGTAAGTTGTAAGCTTGAATGCTGCTGTTAGCTTTTTAACTCCTTTTCCTAAATGAACTGGTTTTTTGGTTATATGAACTAGTTAATTTCTTTCTCCAAAGAGTTCTTTATATAGCATCAGCAGCAACGGCTCTAATTTGAGTTTGAATATTGTCTTCTACTGAAATCTGTAAGCTAGGCTGCAAATAGCATAAAGCAAAACAAAACACTGCAGACAGATATCTTATAAGAGGATAAAGCTTTCTAAGAAGCTGCAAGTAACTCTGATAAAATAATACTAGAGAAAGTCATATCAGAAGAGACTCTTTACGGCCAAGGAAGACTTTTTGAGTCTAACGGCTATAAAGGACAGCCTGGCAGATAAAGCAGAAATCATATCTCAGCTAATAAGACAAACAACTTTGTCAGAAAAAGATTGGCTCATGCATAAGGAATGGAGCAGATATTGCATGGAAATAATATCATAAATTTATTCAAATAATCTTTTATAAAATATGCCAAAATAAATATGAAATAAATCAGAGCATAGAGGACGACAAAATTATTCAAGACATACAACAAAATGTCGAACGACCCTCGGAGATCGTCGACCGAAGCACGGAGATCGTCGACCTATCAGACAGATAGTCGAACGATCCAGATAGTCGAACTATCAAAGAAGATAGTCAAACTACCACAGCAGATAGTCGAACTATCAGGACAGATAGTCGAGCTATCAGATAGTCGATCTATCAAGACAGATAGTCGAACTACCAAAGAAAGCAGATAGTCGACCTATCAAACAGATAGTCGAACTATCAAACACAACAGATAGTCGACCTATCAAACAGATAGTTGAACTATCAAGCAACACAGATAGTCGACCTTTCAAACAGATAGTCGAACTATCAGATAGTTGAACTATCCAAGCAGATAGTCGAACTATCAAACAAAACAGATAGTCGACCTATCAACAGATAGTCGAACTATCAAACAACACAGATAGTCGACCTATCAAACAGATAGTCGAACTATCAGATAGTTGAACTATCAGAACAGATAGTCGAACTATCAAAGAAAATAGATAGTCGACCTATCAACAGATAGTCGAACTATCAAACAACACAGATAGTCGACCTATCAACAGATAGTCGAACTATCAGATAGTTGAACTATCAGAACAGATAGTCGAACTATCAAAGAAAACAGATAGTCGACCTATCAACAAATAGTCGAACTATCAAACAACACAGATAGTCGACCTATCAACAGATAGTCGAACTATCAGATAGTTGAACTATCAGAACAGATAGTCGAACTATCAAAGAAAACAGATAGTCGACCTATCAACAGATAGTCGAACTATAAAAAAAAACAGATAGTCGACCTATCAACAGATAGTCGAACTATCAGATAGTTAAACTATCAGAACAGATAGTCGAACTATCAAAGAAAATAGATAGTCGACCTATCAACAGATAGTCGAGCTATCAAAGAGAACAGATAGTCAACCTATCAACAGATAGTCGAACTATCAAAGAGAACAGATAGTCGACCTATCAAACAGATAGTCGAGCTATCAACCAAAACAGATAGTCGACCTATCAACAGATAGTCGAACTATCAAAGACAACAGATAGTCGACCTATCAAGCAGATAGTCGAGCTATCAGGAAGACGATCGTCGAACGGCTGATCGACGATAGTCGAGCGACGTTCGACCATAGTCGAACGAAAAACAACTTAACCAAATTTTCATCTGGAAAAGTGACAAGACTAAATTAGAGCAAACTAACTAAACAACTAACCTTTGACCATAGATAAATCTTGGGTCAAGAGACTAAAAGAGAAGACTGAACTCAAATCAAAACTAGGGTACCAACAGACATTTTCAAATTATTATAAAGAGAATGTCCTTTTAAGGAATGCATTTTTTTATATCTAGAATTTAAATGGGTATATACATCTCTAGTTTTGCAAATCATATAAGATGGCATCATGAAGAGATGTGAGCAGAGCATTCTTTTTATAAGATGAAGCATATAAGCAATTTGTTATTACATACCTTGTTGGTTAGCCATTATTACATCACATAGTCTCTCTTTGGCATGATGGTGGCACTCGTGAATGTGGTGGTTATGAACCGTCGTTCGTGAACGCCCGACCTCACCTAAGGAACTTCATTAGTTCATTCCCTTTTATGTTCAAAACCAGTTTTCTTTTCTTGGTGACGGTCATGCATTCTATGGCAGTGGCATTTTGGTACCACTTAAGACTTTTTTTAATCTTTCTTGCATGTTTCTAACAACAATTATTCCAAAGCCATATTATATATTTATATGATGAATAAGATAGATCTTTTTTTATAATTTTTGATAATGAGTTTCGAGCATCCATGGAATGAAATTGTTCTCGCATATGATGTCTATAAAAAGAAAGTAATAATCATATGGGCAATTAATTTTTAAAAAATATATGTTTAATCAATCTAGCAATTTATATGTAATATTCATCTTATACCTTTAGTAATATACATATAACTAACCTTTAAAGTCTATAGAATATAAAATTTTGATATATGAACAGAGAATTAGTTACCAAATAAGAAATTAAGGCATAGATAAAGAAGATATTAATCAAGCTAGTTGTCAACAAACAAACGAGTATGATGACCATACTACTACCTAGAATAAAAAGGAATTACATATAATAAGTCCATGAATTCTACCCTTACATACGAGTTTACCAACATAAAAAATGAAATTACTAGTAGGAATTGCACAGTGGAACGCCGCCGTGGATCTTCGGCTGCTTTGCCACCTGGCATTATGCGAGACACCCTAACAACAAATCCATGGCAAAACCGTGCATCCCGACGACCGTTTGTTGATTGTCATCACAATATGGTGTTTCGTGGACGTGAGTCACCACTTCCAGACCAAACAGACCCTTATAGAAGACCTTAAAACAATTATTTCCTCTTTTCCTAGCCTAATACAAAATTGTCTCAGAATATTCAGATAAATTCTTTTTTGTCTCCATAAAATGCAGAAAATGAAATCAAGGATGGCGAGTAAACTCACACGATTACTTCAATGCTGCCATCTCCAGCTTCAGAAAGCATGAAATCTCCTAAAAAAGAACCATCACCAGCTCCATCTTTCACATGAAGGTGTGTTCTCTTCCAGTTCTGTACTCTATTCTCCCATGCAAAGCTTCCATAACCATACAATAATATTTCTCTCATTGGCTCATTGTTCTATGTTGAACTGCAATGAAATGAAGAAGTCAAATTGTGTTACACTTTCCTCAAGAAAATGCATATTTCTGAAAATGTTGATAAACTTACGGGGCGTGCATGATCCTTGAAAACTCGCCTGATCAGCAAAATCTTGTGAATGCGCAGCTGGAGGAGCAATTGGAAAGTCATGATCATGACGTTTAACCTGTAACAATCTGGGATTTGTATCAAATGTTGATGCATATTAGAATCCTTTATGGCAAGTTTTATACCTCTGTAAATGTTAAACGGGGAAACTAGTGTTATTTTCTGAACTAGGATGATATAGACTAGAGTTAAAATCCCCTTGATTACTGTAAGATTCCTGCAAATCATGTTTGTTTTGAATGTTGAATTTTGAGCCTGGGAGAATCCAATTAGCACTGCTGAAGCCAAATTCATGATCCAGGTCATCAGCTTCATCTTCTTCTTCATCACCTTCTACTCAAGCACTACCTGAGAAATGAAACAACTTTTTATGTATTTGTGTAGCAATATATATATGGAATATTCTACAAATAACCATGCTTACATTTAAAGCTTACCTATATTTTGAGTTATATAATTTTATGTTTAGGGTATACACACATTCACGCGCGCACACACACAAACATATTCATTAGTGAGGTGCGAGTACAAAACACAATCTTTTCTCCATCCTTTTGCTATCAGAGTCATTCAGTTCAAAACCCCACCATCACCTCCATGAATCAGGCTCTCCTGTTAGGGATTTTGTATGCCTTCAAATTAGTTTTTCTGTTCCTCACCCTTATGCGAATATATCCTTTTCTCTTGATATTATACTTGTCTTAGTTATTTAATGTAATGTTTCTCATTTTTAGCTTCTTCTCCTCACCCTTCTGTGAATAATTAACAATTATTACCTGGCGGTTGTTTTGCTAAAGCAATTCATAAAGCATCATTGCCTGCCTTCTTTCTTCAACTCTGTTGTCAATACAATGGAGGTATATATAATTATATATAATGAATTATATGTGATGATGATTTCAATGTTGAATTTGTCATTTTCTTTTGTTATGAATCTGTTGCAGACTTTTGGGAACCATCTCGGCCTACTACCCAGCATGAAGAGACCTCTCACAATCCTTGATGATGTTAGTGGAATTATCAAGCCATGCAGGTACTTTCTTTGATGGTGGATTAATTTCTGATGCGTAGAGTAGTTTAATTATCAAACTGAACGTATTAATTGTACAGGTTGACTTTGCCTTCATACTTTATGCAAACAAAATATTACAGGAAATATCTTTGCGTTCATATATGTTCTTCATCTCAAATAATTTTCAATTTGCTAGCAGTTTCTAAAACCAGCGCAAAAAAATTAAGGGAATGACTAATTGGCAATATAGTCATTGATTGGCTTCAGATTCTATCTCCTGGTATGAAACTCTTATGCTTAGTGATATTTTTTGTTGAATTTTTTTGGCGGTAAGGCGACATGTTTGTAATTGACAATCTTGATTATGGTGTAGGGAGTGTGCTGAGCTTATGGTGGGATTTCATTCTTCTGCACGTGATGGCAAGCCGATCGACCGTGATCTACCGGAAGTATTCAAAAGAAGGTGTCGCTTTGAGGTCTCCGACCACAAACTTTGTGAAAAAATTGACGGATGAGCAGCAAATTTCTTATTTTGTTGATTCTATTACCAATTTGAGTATTTTAGATGTATGATTTGAGGAGGAAAGTTTAATTTTTTTTGTCATCTAGTTGATGATAATATATTTAATTGAATTAATTTTCATTTGAAATTTTAACTCTTGGCTTGAGAATGACATTTGAGTGTTGGAGATGTAATTGAATTTTGGCTTGGGAATGGCATTGATATTCACATTTATATTCACATTGGAAATTTTAACTCTTGGTTGTGAAATCACGTTTGTAATTGAATTTTGGGTCCACTCTTGCCTCCAAATTGAATATTATTGAATTTTGGGCCCATTCTCGGAATTCTTGTATTGATCATCATAATCGTTGTCATTGAGAATAAAACCCGTTGTTATATATGAGAATAATTGCTACCATAAAAAATCATAAATGTTGCCAAATACAAGCATAAACGCTACCATAGAGCATCGTAACCGTTGCTGTAAAATGGAATAATCGCTACCATTGAAAATCATAATTGATACAATAGATATACATATAGTAGCTGTTGCAAGAACGCCATAATACATTGGGTCACCGCTACCATACCCTACGACCACGGCAGCAGATGCAACACGCACACAACCGCTACTGTAGCCCTACAGTAGCGGTTTTTTCAAATATAGTAGCGGTTTTAAGCGCTACCATATGCATGATATAGTGTAGTGTAGTTATAAAGCTATAAATGAAAGCATGAAACATAAAAGAAAAGGAACAAACACTAAAGATCACTCAAAGTAGGCACTCAAATGGATTTCCAAACGACATAAGAAGAGAAAAATACATTTTATTAAGCTAAAAGTGATTACAAGAAAATTAAAACAAGAAAGCTTAAACAAACTAAGAGAGAGAGAGGGAGAAATTCTCCTTACATAGCATGGAATCCAAATGGGCAGCACCTCCCCTAAGCAAAATGGACCAAAAAAGTGGACAGGAAAAGCTTTCTGAAAGCTTTTATTTATAGACAAATTTTCTGGTGTGACACGCCCTAGTCACGAGCGTGACAGGGGGCGTGACAAGGGAGGTGTGTTTGACTTGGCAACTTCGGCGAGCTGGCATTTCTTCTGGAAGCTTCGGTACGGGACACGTGTCCGTCATAGGCGTGACGGGGGATGTGACAGGGGGCGTGACTAGGCAGCTGGCAGTTTTGATGTTGGCAGCAGCTTATCTTTGGCTGGGTTGACTGAGTTGACCGACACGGGCGTGACAAAAGTGTCACGGGCGTGTTGGCTGGGCGTGTCGGGGCATGACAAAGCAGCTGGCGTTGAGTGGCGACGGCGTTGAGTGGCGTTGAGTGTCGACGGCGTTGAGTGTCGACACGGGCGTGTCGATCTCGGACACGGGTGTGCCAGGCACTGGTTGACGATGGCGTTGAGTGGCGTCGAGAGGTGAACAGTGAAGGCATTGAGTGGCCTGAAACGGGCGTGTCGGTCATGTGACACGGGCGTGTCAGGTCAATTTTCTGAATTTTTCTGAAATTTTTCTAAAATCAAAATAAAATAAGTTAGAAATAAAATTTACAAAATATGAACAATTTATTGAATAAAACAAACTAAAAAAGACAAAATTAAACTAAAATAACATAATAAAAACATAGAAAAACACGTATATTTACAACTCATCAAACCACTAAGGTCCTCTTATTGTAGATCCTATAGGCCCGACTCTTGCACAAGTATCCTAAAAAGGTACCTAGATCAGATTTTTGTCAAATTTTCTTCGATGATCCTTAGTATTTAGAATGTAGCGCGGGCAACCAAAGACCCTAAAGTACGATACAGAGGGTTTCTTTTCGAAATACAGCTCGTATGGAGTTCGCTTTAAAGTGGGCGAATCATGACTCAGTTCATCACGTAGCTTGTCGTGTTAACCGCTTCAGCCCAGAAAGATCGTGGTAAGCCGAACTCGATGAGCATTATGTGGGCTAATTCTTGAAGAGTACGGTTCTTTCTTTCTACAATCTCGTTCTGTTGTGGAGTGCGAGGGGCAGAGAATGCGTGCTTAATTCCTAAGGTGTCACACAGGTTTGAGAAGTCCTCATTTTCAAACTCTCCTCCATGATCTGATCTAATTCATTTTATTTTTAGTTCCTTCTCATTTTGAAGTCGTGTGCAAAGATTTGAGAATTCGCTAAAGGTGTTAGATTTATTCGCAAGAAAGATCGTCCAACAATAGTGTGAATGATCATCTATGATAATGAAGGTGTATCGTTTTCCACCTAGACTACATGTACTAAGGGGTCCAAACAAATCCATATGAATGATTTCGAGTGGTCTAGATGTGGAAACTTCAGTTTTGCTCTTGAAAGAGGTTTTAACAAATTTGCCTTTTTGATAAGGAGTGCATAAGACATTTAAACTACCGCTTAAGTTAGGAAGTCCCCGAACAAGTTTATTTTTTGATAGTTTTACAATAAGATTACTTCCAGAATGTCCTAGTCTCCTATGCCAAAGTTCTAATTCCTCATTCTTAGTAACTAGGCATTTCAAATTAGATGCATATATATCATCAAAACTAACAGTGTATATATTATGAGTTCTATGAGCAACAAGTAAAACACTAGAAGTTTTGGAATCTATAATTTTTCATGTGTTTGTGGAAGATTCAAATATCACATTTAGATCTTTATCACACAGTTGACTAATTGAAATAAGATTGTGCTTAAGGTCATCTACAAATAGAACATTTGAAATAGAAAATGCCTTATTACATATGGTGCCGATTCCCAGTATCCGTCTTTTGTTGTTGTCCCCAAAGGTCACAATGCCACCCTTCTTCTTATCCAGGCTAAGAAACTAGTCTTTATCTCTCGTCATGTGCTTGGAGCAACCAGAGTCCAAGTACCACATATTCTTCGTGTCCTTAGCCTGCCACACATTCTTGGGTAAAGTTCTAGTTACCCAAGTTGTCCCACCCATATGATAGGTAGAAGACTTTGGTTGCCAGACTTGCGTATTTTTCTTGGCACCTTTCCTCAGACACGAGCCAGAAGTGTGACCAAACTTATGACAGTTTGCACACACAGTGTAAGAAGTCGACGCTGCCTTTATCGGGTTGCTCGAGCCCGTGTTTGAGGATGGGGAAAGCCTTTCAGACTTTTTGACCTTATTTGGTGAGTTTTTATAATTGGGTCTAAAGGTAGCTTGATAATGATTTCCACATGGTGGGGACATTGGACATACGTATCCTAGTCCAAACTTCCCAGATCCATGACACTGTGCACCCAACAGCATATTTAAAGACTTTTGGCCTATTCCAAATTTTTGGATGGCACAGTTAAGATCATGGATCCTCACCTTTAGGGCTGTGTTTTCAGTCACAAGCATTACACACCGATTGGCAAATTGTTTTTTGCCTTCCTCTACCTTGGCAAGCGACAAGTGAAGTCTCTTCTCCAAGACAATCTTTTCATTTATGAGAATATTCGTTCTCACCGACGAATTGGAGAGACTTGCCTTTTGTTCTTCAATCATTGTCATCAAGTGAGAGCACTCTAGACACTTGATTTTTTCTTTGCCACTTCTAATTACTTCACTTTTTAATTTTTCTAAGTCATTTTCAATTTTCTTATTCTCGGTTCTCATGTACTTTTTCTCAGAAATAACACTTTCTAATTTATAAACTAAGTGGTCATAAATTTCAAGAAGTTCAGTATAAGTAGGTGGGGTTACCTCAGTGTCGCTCTAGACACTGGACTCATCGTCAGATTCTTCTTGATTCTTTCCCATGAGGCATAGATTTGCCTCGATTTCACTGCTAGAGTCTGTGGTGCTTGATTCATCAGATCCAACCTCATCCCAGGTGAGCGCCTTCAACACCTTCTTCTTCCCTTTGTGTCGGCTTTGCTTTTCTTTTTCCTCCTTCTGGAGTCTTGGGCATTATCTCTTTAGGTGCCCAAGCTTGTGGCAGAGATAACACTCCGGCTGGGACTTCTCATCATTGCTTTCCGTCTCTTTTGATGGCTTGTTCTACCTTCTGTCTTCTCCAGCTCCTCTCTTCAGGAATTTCTTGAACTGTCCCTGCTTCTTGGGATTCTTCATGAATTTTTTAAACTCCCGAACGTAGAGGCTCTCCTCCTCATCTTCCTCAGAATCTTTAGCAGATTTTCTCTCCCTTGCGTCCTTCAGCTCCAGTCCCTTCTTCTTCATTTCTCTGGGATATTCCTCTACTTGAATCTTCAATTCAAGTTCGTGTGTCTTCAGATTGCTGATGAGGCTCTCTATCTCTAGGGTACTGATTTCATGAGACTCAGCAATAGCTATCACCTTTGGGTTGAAGCGAGGAGGCAAAGATCGTAGGATCTTCCTCACTAGGTCTCCATTTGGAAAGCTCTTTCCGAGAGATCTTGAGGCGTTAACGATCTTGGTAAAACATGTGTACATGATGTCCACATCCTCGTTGATCTCCATTTGGAACTGTTCATATTCAGATTCGAGTCAGAACAGCTTCGACTCCTTCACCAGCGAGGTACCTTCGTGAGTGAGCTCAAGAAGACGCCATATATCATAAGCAGTCTCGCAGTTACATATTCTATTGAATTCAGTTTTGTCCAAGGCGCGGAATAATGAGTTCATAGCATTGGCATTATTCGTACATCTAAGCTTGTCTGCATCATCCCACTTATCACGTGGTTTTTCTATGATGGCATCCCCAACCGTGACAGTGGGTGCAGTGTACTTTGTCTCTATTATGGCCCATACGTCAATATTGTGAGTCATCAGAAAGATTTTCATCCAAGTCCTACAGTGACTGTAATCACTCCCCATAAACAGTGGAGGTATACTCACACCTTGTCCATCATTGAATGCGTGAATGGATTTGTCCATCTTACTTTAGGTTTTTAAGCCTTTTTGAAGTAACCTACCTCTGATACCACTTGTTGGATCTCGTGGCCAACCTTAGAGGGAGTGAATAAGGTTTTATGCGTTGAATAGATAATCAAATTCTTTTGGCCCAGGAAACCAAGCTCTGGAAGCTACCGCGGGGAGTTAGGTAGCTAACGCGCGGCGGTATGTCTCAGAGCTCATTTTCCTGGACAGACTCCTTCTTGGAGATCTACGCGTCCTTTGGAGA
The DNA here is from genome assembly GCA_039513925.1 of Platanthera zijinensis. Classification (NCBI taxonomy): domain Eukaryota; kingdom Viridiplantae; phylum Streptophyta; class Magnoliopsida; order Asparagales; family Orchidaceae; genus Platanthera; species Platanthera zijinensis. The sequence continues at coordinate 98,942,238 of CM077084.1, forward strand.
ATCACTATCAAACACTCTTAACACAAAAAACAATATACAGAACCATGAAATCAATTATATTAAAGACTGAATCAAAACATGTTTATATCAATTACAAAAACTTGTGATCTCCGTAACGTCGGAGATCAGAGGCGGTGAGGAGAAAAACTCTTGGGTTTTCTATACCGACCCGCTCCACGGATCGGTTGGATCTCTCCTTTTCTCTCAAGGAAAAGTCTTCGAGCGGACTCTTAACCTCCACACAAGGAAGGGTCTTAGAGCCCCGCTAGATCCTCCAATCGAGACGTCCCTAACCCCGGGATGATTTACCGCGGAATCCTACCCGGATTCCGACGACCCTTACCGGTCGATTTTCCTCACCACAAGCTTAAGAAAAAGAAAATATTAACAAGAATACAAAAGTAAAAACTCTAAAGGTTTAGTTCTCCCTCTTGAAGATTTCTTCGTAGAGCGATCTGCGGCCATTGCTTGAGATCTTTGTATGCTAACAACCAGTCGGCTCTTCGTAGTTGATGTAGATCTTAGATTGTCAGAGTCTTTTGATTGCATACATGAGGGAGACGACTTTCTTCTTCGTTGACGAAGACGATTGGAACGGATGCAAGGAGGCGGCTGAACCCTAGAATCCCAGAACTTCTATCATTTTCATCTTGGCCATGACTGCAGAAAAATGATACGCCTTTTATACGTCTTTGTGAAAGTAAGCTACCGCCGGCGGTAAGACTAGCGTCCGGCGTTAGGTTCGCATGTTTCGTTCTGCCAGTTGTCCTACAAAAAAGGAAAAATATTCAAAACAAATATTTATAGTTTCATCATTGCTAGCGTCGCGCGGTTATAGCTACCACTACGCGGTAATATAAGACACAACGATTCTGAACACTCGTGTCGATACTCGTCGAGGTCTAGCGTGGCGCGATAAGTCTAGCACCATTCTGATAACTTTCCAAGCACTTTGTCATTTTAATTCTGAGTCTAGCGCCAGCGATAGGACTATCGCCTGGCAGTAGGTTCCCAAGAGCTCTGTCAATTTAATCCTCAGGTTAGCACCTGTGGTAGTACTAGCGCTGTCTGATAGCTTCCCGAGCGCTCTGTCAAATTAATTCACAGCTACCGCCCGATGGTAGCTTCTATCGCTCGGCAGTAGTAACCATAGGAGTATTCTTTTTCTTTGTTTACACATGCCAACATGCACACTCTATCAACACAAGACGTGATCAGATACAACCTGGGAGTTGATATTCTCAAACACAGGGAATGTGAAACATCGGTTCCAACACTAGATAGGGAGTGAACCATATCTGTACCAGGCTGATCCTGGTAAGATTCTTCATCTGTAATGGTCATCAGCCCATAATATCTGGAGTCAACTTCCTCATTATCATCCACCTCTGAATCACTGTCTGTATGTGAAAGAGGGGCCCTGATCTCTATTCTTGCATCTGGATAGACATTATTTGTATCACTATCACTGAATACAGAGGATAATGGTTCTCTGATTCCTATCCTAGCAACAGGATAGTCTTCATCATCTACAATAGCTGCCAGCAGCCCATTGTAGTACTTTTCCTTCCTGCAGATTTGAAACTTCATTGAGCTCCACTCCTTAAGGTTTATTACTAGACTCACATGCACAAACTTTTTTAGCTATCCTTGGAGGTCACTCAGACTGTTAAGTCCTTTTTGAGTAACCTCCCTCTGATATCACTTGAAAGATTTTAATTTCAAGGATAACTAAATCACCTAGAGGGGGTTAGTTTATTTAAGTCCTTTTTAGCTATCCTTGGAGGTCACTCAGAATAGGTTTCTTAGTCTCTAGTGACTTTCTTTTATTTTCTTCTTTTAATTGTTTTGTGAGTTAGTTTATTTGGCTTTCAAGAAACACAACCTGTTATAAAGAAACAACACAAAAAAGCACACACAGAATATATAGTGGTTCCCCAGATTATGGGTATGTACATTTTCCCTCCCACCCTTCTAACTTCTAGTTAGACAAGACACTTCTCAAAAACTCAGCTCCAAAGAGCTTACACCACAGATCCCTTAGGATCTCTCAGTCTCCTCCAAGACTTACAGCTCAGGCACAAGGCCCTATAACTTAATGATCCACTGATCACCTACCTTAGGCCCAAAGGCCCTATAACTCAGGCTGGGAGGATAGCCCTACCTCAGATCCAAAGGATCCTACAGCTCAGGCACAAGTGCCCTAACACTCAGAGAGTATGACTCTCCTACCTCAGGCTCTAAAGCCCTACAGCGCAGTGATCAAATGATCACTTACCTCAGATCTAAGCTGGATTCTACAACTCAGATTCACACTTGAATCCTACTGCTCAGGCCAAAGCCTTACACTCAGATTCTCAACAGAATCCTACCTCAGATAAACAAGTGATCCTACACTTAGATCCACACTTGGATCCAACACTCAGCCTTTATATATTCAAGCTTATAGTTCAGATCTGTAAAGATCCTATAGGGTGTAAGTGAGTGTAGTTGATTTAACTCCAGCAAAAATTCTCTGAGCTTTCTTCTTTCTGAGCTGAGATATTCTCTACTCTAACTTATTCACAATAATAGGTATAAATCTTCTTGGGGTGGAAGAACTTGCAGATCAGCTGCTCTGCACTTTTTTGAACTAAGCCAGAAGCTTAGTCCTATCTCATTCATAGCCCCCAAGATTATATCTTCAGGACTTGAACTGTGAAGTAACTGTAGCTAGGGTTTCTCCCTTTACTGCAATCTTAGCTGAGACAAACTCAGCCCTAGCTTCTTAATTGCAGAAACCAGATGGCTCTGCCTCTTTTTCTTTCTCAAGGACCTTCTCTGAACTTGCTAGTGAAGATAAATGATATATCTGTTCTGGTTGTTCTTCACACAGCTTATGCTTCTTCTTCTCCTTCAGAAAGTAAGCTTTTTGAACTTGTTAGTGCAGGTAAAAATGGCACCAGCTAACTTGCTTCAGATCCCAGATCCTGCGGCTAGGGTTAGACCTTGGCTGCTATCTTTTTCTCAGAGATTAACTCTAAACTTACTGATGTCAATGAAGAAGACAACAACACACTTTGTTGAGCTATTAGTCCAGCATATTTGAACTCTGTTCTTCAGCCTCTACAACAATGGCGAGGAAGAAGACGATGGATAGCTGTATTTCCAAAAGCTTCTTTATTCAATCAACGCACTGCCTTTTCTATTCCGCCGCTCAATGGCTCTTTGAGCGGTGGGGCCCACACAAAGAGTTGGTCATTGCAACCTTACATTAACTGTAAAAGTCTTGTGGTAGGCCTGCGGCACCGTTTGTCGTATATTGTAGCCTTCCCGTAATATTTTGAATTTTGCTGACAATTGCTGACGTCGGCATCTGAGGACTTAGTCAAAATCAAGCATTAGAGCATAGGCGTTGAGTGAGCAACCTTCACTCGACGCCCCAACACTTAGACAGATTCTCTGTCACTAGGTGCTGAGTGAGCAATCTTCACTTAACGCCAAATGTAACATCCCTTTTTCAAATCAGACCCCCCCTAGGTGTGGCTTTGAGCATGACTCAGTCTTGGCAAGTCCTTAGTGAGTCTAGGAAACCAAATGACTAGTTGAGGCTCACTTGGGCTGCAAATAGTAAAATCTTAAAACCCTAATTTTTGGTGGCCTGGTGAGTTCAATCTGACTCCAAGGCATTCCTAGACCTATTATGAGATCAATGGGTCACCAAGACCCATTGGGGGCAAATCTGGTGGCTAAGTTGACCCAAGTCAACTCAAGCCCTAGTTAGGCCAAGGTGACCTTCCTTTGAGACAATTCACCCTCATTATGTCAAACCCACCCTACTTAACCATACCTAGGCCTTAGAGGAGGTCAATGGGTCACTAGGAGTCCTTTGATGGTGACCCAAAAGGTCAAGTTGACCAAGTCAACCCTAAGCCCAAATCAAGTCAAACCTAGTTCAATTAGGTTAACTCAAGCTCAAGCCCTCATGTAGGCTCATGAGGTAATAGTAAGGGATAATATGGCTGCCTATAGCCTAAACCCTAGGCTAGTCAACATGGTGACTAGGAGAGAGGGTTAGGTCAATTTTTGGAAGAGTAATATAGGAGAGAGAAAGTGAGAAAAGAGGATTATTTTTTTGGTGAAAGGGAGAGCCTCCATTCTCTTTTGAATTATGAGGTATTAATATTAATTATGGGCTGCCTTTAGGCTTTTAGGGAGAAGAAATCGTGAGGGTGACTAGGAGAGAGAAAGAAGTGAGAATTTTGATATATTTAGGAGAGAGAAAAGGTGGTGGAGAGGTGAGTGGGTGTTTTGAAGTGTGAGGAGGCATGGGGTCAGCCAAAGAGGGGCCCACAGCCACCTAGTGGCTGACATCTCTTCCCCCCAACCGTTTCCCGGCCACCAAGGGGTGGCTCCACCTCTCTCTCTCTCCTCCCAACCTTTTCATGAAGAGGCACTTGCCCCTTGATGAAAACCGCCCCCCCTCCCCTCTCCTCTTATATATGCTCACTTAGGAGAGAGGGGAGATTGTTTTCGAAATCAGAGCAGGAGGAGAGAGCCTTGCCGGAGCCACCAAGGAGGAGAAACGCCGCCACCGCCGCCACCATGACGTCGCGCCGCTCAACCCGCATCCATGCCCGAACTCAGGTCCTCCTCCTCTCCTTCTCTCGTGCTTAGATCGTAGAGCATGTTAGGTGTAGGTTTCGGGCTCAACCAAGCCGGTCGTGAGGTGGCAAAACCAGGAAAAAACACCATTAAAATGGAGTTTTTAGAGTTCTCGGGTGAGGCGGCGCCGCCACCTCCGGCCGCCCCACCGCCGGAAAAGGGCATCCCCCACCACCAGGGACTTAGGGGAGAAGTTTCCTGGTGGTTGCACCGCCTCGGGTCGCCGGAAACGGCCCCGTATTCCTCCTCCCCGACGGTTTCCAATTCTGCCTTTTGGGGAAGATGAAGTCCAGATACCGTTGGATCTACTTTAAGATCCGTGCAGCCCAATATTAAGATTTAAATGTTTATTTAAATTCAATTTTCTGTATTTTAATTTTACAGAATCACTGTAAACAAAATTTAGGCCCCTTATGGGCACCTGATGAAAAAGTTGTTAGCATGAAAGTTGTAGACATTTTAATTACCTACAGTTTGATATGTGGTGGGAAAAATTTGGTAGAGAACTCTGCCCTGTAGAGTCATTTGAATGTAGGTGTGTCCTAATAAATAGGGCAGAACCCTTGGGAAATTTATTTAGGTCCCTTGGAGGTATATTCATCAAAACTGGTCAACATAAATGTTGTAGGTATTTTGAATACCTACATTTTGATATGTGATAGGAAAAATTTGGATGAGTAGGCTGACCTGTAGAGACTTTTTAGTGAAGGCTATACCCTACAAGCTAGGGCAGATCACTGTAGGAGAATTTTAGGGCACCCCTAGGGATTTTCAGGGGATGTGACCATCAGAGAAGTTGTAGGTATTTCAAATACCTACAGTTTGATATGTGATAGGAAAAATATGGATGAGTGGACTGTCCTGTAGAGGCTTTTTAGTGAGAGGTATACCCTACAAGTTAGGGCAGTTCACTGTAGGTGAAGTTTAGGGCACCCCTAGATGTTTTCAGGAGAAGTATCCAACAAGAAACTTGTAGGCAATCTCAAGATCTACAGTTTGATATGTAATGGAAAAATATAGGACAAGGCTACAGACCTGTAGGGCCATTTTCCTAGGGTAGGTCCTATATGTAGGGCAGATTTTAAGATGGATCCCCACACTTAACCCTTGGTCCAAATCCTTTGAATTTTGGACAGGGGCTTAATATAACCTAAACCTAGCTCCTATAAAAATTGGAGGCCATTTGGAATAGGGTAGCTTAGGGTTTTGCCCTAAACCTAGGAAAGCTAGGGTTAGGACATTGAAGGGTCAAATGACCTCCATACCCTCCCAAGTTTTGGTGAGGTGTCCCTGGTGTATATATCTAGGTCTGGTTCAAATTTCAACTCATTTGGTTGAGTTTTGAACAGGAACCATTAAGCCCTAAGTTGGACCTAGGGAAAGGTAATATGGGAAAAAGGGGACTTGTGGCAATTGGGTGGTCAACTCACCTCAAAAGAGGTTGAAGTTGTGACCAATGGGTTAGGATGATCCTAAGAACCTTTGGGGAGCAAAGGAGATGTGTTAGGGTGGATTTACCCTAGGGCCCAGGTACAAACCCAAAGTGAGGACTTTTGGGGGTTTGTGAAGGACATAGGGGCAAATGCTCTTGTATGGCCTTGATATTTGGTGGAGAGGTGGTTAATGAATATTTAACCCTCTGGTTATAATCTTAGAGAATTTTGAGGTAGCTAGGTACCTCAAATCCTAAACCCTAGTTTTAGGGTAGAAGGGCCTTTAGGGTCAAAACAGTAATTGAACTCATCTAAAAGCTATGAAACTTGAGTAGAGTGAGTTTTAGAGTGTTCTAGACACATGGTAATTTTCCTGGAATTTTATGATTAATAAAAGTTATACTTCATGTGTTAAATGATTATTAGCCGATTTGTTGTTTTCAATTGTTTGGTGGCTTTAATTTAATTAAAATCAGTTAAAATTCTGGATTTAGATCTTGCTGATTAGAACATTGATTCCTGAATTTTTATAAAACTTCATGTTGAGAGTTTGTAGAGGTTCATTCACAATCTTTTAATATGGGCTTTAGATTGTAAAAATAAATTAGGGCTTGTTAAATTGCTGGAAAATTATGACATCTGGAATTTAAGGTTTTTAGGCTCTTGTATAGCACTGAGAATTATTTAAGAATTTTTAGGGTTGCTGTTATAGTACTTGATTCACAAAGCCGGTTAGATTGTTAATTAGTAAATGATTTATTATAATTTAATTTCCAGCAAGAAAAATATGGAATTCTGTAAATGTTGTTTTTAATATCATACCAGCACCCTGTAATTATTTCAAGATTTTTGGAGGAATATTTTATATAGATGCTTCAATAAACAAGAACTAGATGATTTTATTACTAAATTATATTTAGGCCCCTTGGACATCAGTGTAAATTATCAAACCTTGGAAAAATAGATACTTAGGCCTACTAGTATTTACCATAGAACTTTGATGTTTTGAATCAACTAAAATGACATATCTCATGTTCAAATGATGATATTAGGCCCTTAAGAATAAATAAATAAATTATCTGATTTATTAGGAAAATATTTAATGCTTTGGATTTAGGCAAATCCTGTTAGGATAGACCCCCGATAAATAATCTGAGGTATTTGGTTGAAAAGTAGGAGTCGAGTTTTCATGAACATCATATAGTACAGGTTGGTCAGTAGATAATAACCATGAGGAAATGTGTAAACAGGGTTAGGTTGTGTTGACTTAAGGATAGGTCATGTTGGTGGATTCCTAGAAGAGAATGGATCACCTAAGGAGGTTTCAAGATCTGGTGAGAATCGAGTCAGTAAGTGTTAGAAGGTGCGCGGGTCCGACGAAAGATCGCCGTCCCCGTAAGAGTGAAGAGTCAAACCCACCCTAGGTTTAGTTTGATGCAATTTATAGAGGGAACGGGGAAGGGAAAAACAACCAATAATAATAAGTGCCTTGCGAAAGGGAACTTCGGGCCGTAATGCCGCCGTCTTGGTTCCTAGTGCCCTTTGAGAGCCCTTCACAGGGTATGCCGGGGGCAGTCCTGGGCTAACGTAAATCTTAAAACAAACGAAAGAGTAATTAGCCTAATAGGGATTCACATTGCACACACTCATTAGTTAGGGTTGGTAATGGTTAAGTCGTCCCGAGGTGTTCAAGGGGGCGCCATCCCGCGGTGCTCAAGGGATGAGGTTTGGAATTGAGCCGGACGGTTTAGTCCGGGGAGCTTAGTCTCGGTTTGTGGTTGAGCCGGACGGTTTGGTCCGGGAGCTTTGCTCTTGACTTCTTATATTAACTGCTGCATGTGCATAAAAATAGGAAAGATTAAGGTGGTGGGTTCTCGATATCGGGGAGTTCGATTGCACCGACACCGATATCGTTGACTCGGCAAGGTGACTAGCACTTAGCCAAGGTTAAGTCCGGCGGTCCAGTCGGCAAGAGTACGCAGGAGTCCGCTTTGTGCACCAAGCGTTGAGGGCGTACGATAGGTCAGACCAGTGGTGCTTTTACTGGTTTTGAGGTGGGCGAGGCCCAACCCACCGCTTCCGTCTGCCACTACGGAGGTATCCTGGGAGGTAACGGCTCTGAAAGGGGGAACTAAAGGTTTGTGTACACAAAGTCGTGTGTGTGAGTTGCACTGCATGAACATCATTAACCCACCATATAGTTGCATACATAATCATTCAAAACAACCTTGACACCTAAAGTATAAGTGGAATGGGACGCTTATACTTTAGGACTTGCAAAACGACCCCTTGGTCTATAAGCTTGTGTGGGCAAGTTTATAAATCAAAGGTTAATTTCAATATATATATATTTGCTGCTGTTTGATAACCGACACCCCAACGTATAAGTGGTATGGGACACTTTATACGATGGGAGCCTTGCAAAAGATCCCTTGGCTTATGTGTACTCACATAAGTGAAGGTTTAAATTACCTTACTTATTTTCCTTCTTGTCTGACCTATTACAACACTTATTATTAATTGCTCCCCGATTACACAACTGCAAGTTAGGACCACCGTCATTTGTTTTTGACTACTCTCCACCTTCATGTCCTTCCCTTTCTTCCTCTCCGCTCGGTGCCTTAGAGCATGGGGGAAGGGGTGGGGGACGATAGGACTTAGTCTTTTTGACTGACGGGCGACCGAACACCATTACAGGGGAACGTGGAGCGCAGCACGGAGGAGCAGCCTCGGAGGTCCGTGCACTTGGAGACGGGGCAATCTAGCACCGGAGTCCAGACTGCCGGGACTGTGAGTCCCGATCTTTAGTACGAGTGTTAGTTTATTTTCAGCATGAGTGATCTTGTAGTGAGGACTCTGATGTACCGGGCATAAGCCCTTTATTACTCTCATTACTCTGATGTTATTTCTGTGGACACTCCCCTCGTGGAGCTTATTTATATTATATGTGATTTACTTCTATTGTGGACTGCATTTCTCTTTACTGTTCTACTTGCTACTTGATTGTGATCGAAAAGGCCGGCAGAATCGGCGCGTTGTAGTGACTACCTTCCCGGGTGCGAAGGTGTCACCGCAAAGCGGCGGTTCTGGGCATAAGACCCCGGGTTTTTAAAAAAAAAAAAAAATGGGGTCTTACAAAGTGGTATCAGAGGCGGTAATCACGATCGAAAAAGTAGCAGTCCACAAACCCTGGGTCACCCCCGCACGAGTTTAGTTTGGGGACAAACTAAGCAGCGGAAGCAGTGGTGTGCCCATATGGTGATCACATATAAATTGTCCATCTTATTAAGTTAAAAGTTTTTTTTTTTTCTGACGATGAATTTTTCATTGCGCAGCCCCCAGTGCTGACTACACCACAGGGTGGAGCCCAGCAGATTCCGGGAGTTGTCCCACCACCACCGGTTCCTGCTCAGTTCCTGCAGACCGATATGGGGCAGACGTTGACTGCCATCTTGGATGCCTTCCGGGCCCAGCAGGCCCCGGCTCCACAGCAGATACCGGGAGCCAACTGGCTCAGCATCTTTCGAGGACTTTCTCCCCCGTCCTTCTTGGGGACAGAGTCAGCAGTGCGGACAGAAGAATGGCTGGACATTATGGAGGAAATGCTGACAGGGATACGGAGCCCGTGGGAGGAGAGAGTGCCATTGGTTGTGTCCTGCTTAGAGTCCCACGCCAAGCGGTGGTGGAAGACGGTTCTGGACTCTACTTTTGCTGAGAGGGTGGCTGTAGAGGTTTCGTGGGATGAGTTCAGGCCCATGCTGTTGGAACATTTTGTACCGCAGTCGGCCCGAGACGAGTTGGAGGACCGCTTCTTGCAGTTGAAGCAGGGTACCAGGACGGTGGTGGAGTACCATCGAGAGTTCAACCATCTAGCACGTTTTGCAGACTCTTACCAGCTAGATGAGGCAGCGTACACGAAGAGATTCTACAAAGGTCTGCGGGAAGACATGAGGGATGCCCTTCTCTTTGTATCGGACGGGCCTATCACCCGTATTCTGGAGATGGCAAAGAGGTTAGAGGCGGATTGGCACACCACCAGAGGCCGGAAGCGGCCAACGGAGGATCAGAGCCGGGGAGCCCGGAACGACCAGCGACGAGGCCGTGTGACAGAGGCACAGAGGGTGGAGGGTCAGCCTCGACCGGAGGAGAGGCAAGAGCTGAAGGAACAGGTGATACTGGCCCCGCAGCCTATTCAGATTCGGGAGATACCAAGACCCCAGTTGCGGGATGTGCAGAGACCGGGAGGTGGAGCTTACACTCGGCCGGAATGCTTCCACTGCCATCAGGTGGGCCATATCAAGAGGAACTGCCCCATGAGGGGGGTACCTCCTCCAGCACCGCAGGTTGCCCCACCTGCGCAGTATTTTGGAGGCCGAGGACGCGGCCAAGGACGTGGCTATCAGGGCGGAGACCGCCGACAAGGAAGAGAGCAGGTTTATGCGTTGGATCTGGCTCAGCCTCGACACCCTGAGGAGGTGATCACAGGTACGCCAGCTTGTTTTTTTTTTTAAAATGTTTTCTTGTTTCTTTTGTTAAATCTCATAAAATTAGAAGACTGTAAGCTAGGAAAGAAAACTATAGTTAGGCTTCTAAAAACATTTTTTTTTTATTACCCCAGGCATTGTCTTCGTCAGCGGCAAGCCCGCATATACACTATTCGATACGGGCGCGTCACGCTCATTCGTATCAGAATCCTTCATTGACGGCTTGGCAGGTGTGGAGAGATTCATCGGCTTGGCATTAAGGGTACGACTAGCTGACGGGTCCGAGCTACACACCACTGCGCATTGCAACATGGAGGCACAAATTGGCGGGAAAGCATTCGAGGCACCAGCCGCAATCCTGAGGATGCCTTCATATGATTTGATTTTGGGCATGTCATGGTTATATTGGAACCATGCCCTAATTGACTGCGTGGCCAAGAAGATTATTCTGAGGCATGGAGATTCTTCCGTCGTAATAGAAGGTATAAGACATGCCTCCTTTTCATTTTTGTCATCTATTCAGGCCGTCAAGGCCCACATACAGGGCGACGAGATTTACCAGGTTTTATTCGAGATGGCGGAGGCCAATGTTCCTGTAGCGGAGATTCCTGTTGTGCGAGATTTCGAGGATGTTTTTCCCGAGAAGTTACCGGGGCTACCCCCGCATAGGGAGCAGGACTTTCAGATTTTGCTGGTGCCAGGGGCTAAGCCAGCATCTAGAGCCCCCTACCGGATGGCCCCAAAGGAGCTGGTGGAGTTTCGGAGCCAATTACAGGAGCTGGTAGAAGCCGGTTATGTCCGGCCAAGTTCTTCGCCATGGGGAGCCCCTGTGTTGTTCGTCAAGAAGAAGGACGGGACACTTAGGCTGTGCATCGATTACCGGGCGTTGAATCGACTGACGGTCCGGAATACCTATCCGCTGCCAAGGATAGATGAGCTATTCGATCAGCTGGAGGGAGCCCACTTCTTCTCAAAGTTGGACTTGAGATCGGGCTACTACCAGCTACGGATCCGCGAGGAGGACATCCCAAAGACTGCTTTTAGTAGCAGATATGGCCTATACGAGTTTACCGCCCTTTGGGCTCACGAATGCGCCATCAGCGTTCATGACTCTCATGAACCGGGTCTTCGAGTCTTACTTGGATGTGTTTGTCATCGTCTTCATCGATGACATCCTCATCTATTCGAGGACCGAGGAGGAGCACTCGAGGCATTTGGCACTGACACTACAGAGATTGCGGGAGCACCAGTTGTACGCAAAATTCAGCAAGTGCCAGTTTTGGTTGAAGGAGGTGGCCTTTCTGGGTCACATTATTAGTGGAGCTGGATTGGCGGTGGATCCGGCAAAGGTTCAAGCAGTCCGAGATTGGCCCCGGTTGAAGACAGCTACAGATGTTCGGAGCTTCTTAGGACTTGTCGGTTACTACCGGAAGTTCGTTGAAGGATTTTCTAGTCTTGCCCTCCCACTCACGTCTCTGACGAGGAAGGAGGTACCTTTTGAGTGGACCCCGCAGTGCGAGGCGGCTTTTCAGGAGCTGAAGGAGCGACTCACCTCGGCTCCTATATTAACTCTCCCTTCGGGGAAGGAAGGATTCCAGGTGTATGCAGACGCCTCCTACCAGGGCTTGGGAGCTGTTCTGATGCAGAATGGGCATGTCATTGCTTACGCTTCTCGCCAGCTAAAGAAGCATGAGCAAAACTACCCGGTGCACGATCTAGAGATGGGAGCGGTTATCTTTGCGCTGAAGGTCTGGCGACACTATCTCTACGGTGTCCATTGCGACATATTTTCAGATCACAAAAATCTGAAATATGTGGATACGCAGAAGGAGCTGAATATCAGACAGCGGAGATGGGTGGAGTTTCTAGCCGATTATCAGTACGAGATGCACTACCATCCGGGTAAGGCAAATGTTGTAGCTGATGCTCTGAGCCGACGAGCTGCCACATCAGGAGCAGGGTCCCAGAACATGTCTTTGGAGTTATTGCGGAACTTCGAGGATATGCACATTACCTTGGTATCGTCTGACGACACCGATCTGTTCGAGGAGTATTTGGTTGCGACGAGTACCACTGATGATATACGAGATAGAGTCAGAGTTTGGCAGAGGCAGGATGCCAAGTTGGAGCCAATTTTCAGGGCCTTGGAGGCAGGCTCAGCTGGGGACTATACGATGCGAGGCGATCTGGTGTGCTTCAGGGGCCGGACATACATACCGGATGGAGGGCAGATACGGGAGGACATCATGTCTGAGGCTCATCAAAGCCGATATTCTGTACATCCCGGGATTACGAAGATGACGGCAGATTTGAAGAGGACTCTCTATTGGCCGGGGATGAAGAAGGACATCACTCGTTTTGTGACCCACTGCGAGGCATGTCAGCTGGTGAAGGCCGAGTGCAAGAACCCAGCAGGATTACTACAGCCACTCCCGGTGCCGGAGTGGAAATTTGAGGACATCGCGATGGACTTCATTCATGGCCTACCTCGATCACGGACGGGAAACGATTCGATCTGGGTGATCGTGGACCGTCTGACGAAGGTGGCTAGGTTCATCCCGATCAGGAAGGATGACTCTGTTGGAGTGTTGGTTCGGAAGTTTGTGGAGCAGTTTGTCCGTTATCATGGCGTGCCCCGGACGATTGTATCAGATCGAGATGGTCGGTTTACATCTAGAGAGTGGAGATCAGTGCAGGCTTACCTCGGCTCCCGACTGACCTTCAGTACGGCCTTCCATCCCCAGACTGACGGGCAGACGGAGCGTACCAACAGGACACTGGAGGACTTACTGAGACTGTGCATTGTGGATCGTGGAGAGCCCTGGGAGCGGATGTTGCCGTTGGTAGAGTTCTCGTATAACAATAGCTATCAGTCCAGCATACGGATGGCCCCTTACGAGGCTTTATATGGGAGACGGTGCAGGACACCGTTATCTTGGCTACAGGATGAGGACCCGAAGATTCTAGATTCAGAGTTCGTGGAAGACACCGAGGCTCAGGTCAGACTGATCCGGGATCGGATGTTAGAGGCGCAGAGCAGACAGGCCAAGTATTATGACGCTCGGCATCGTCAGGTGGAGTTCCAGATCGGGGATCGGGTGTTCTTGAAGATTCGGCCGATGCATGGAGTTTCACGAGTGCGAGGTCAGCGGAAGAAGCTCAGTCCGAGGTACATGGGGCCCTTCCGGATCCTGGAGCGGATCGGCCCCTTAGCTTACCGGTTGGAGCTGTCACCGGAGCTGGCCGGCTTACACGACGTCTTCCACGTATCTTCGCTCAGGAGGGCTCTACTACGCCAGGAGTTGCAGATTACGGCCCCGGATGGGCCGGTAGCTCCAGACCGATCCGTGCAATTGGAGCCGATACGGATTGACGACAGGGGGATACGGGTCTTGCGCCGCAAGAAGATCCCGCTAGTCAAGGTCCTGTGGAGGAACCACGGGCAAGAGGAGCATACTTGGGAACCCGAGGACCTGATGCGGGAGAAGTACCCAGAGTTATTTAGTCAGGTGCATCTCCTAACTCCTCAAGAGATTTTATTTGTTTTCTTTTTGTCTTACTAGTAGAATCTTCTAAAGTTAGAGGCTAGTCTTTTGTTTATTGGGGCTAGCCCTTGCGTATTAACTTTGGCTAAGCAATTCAACCAACATGGATGTTACAAGCTTAAGATAACTCGGTAGAAAAGCCTCCATAGACTTAACTTTAATTTCGGGGACGAAATTTTTGTTTTGTTTATTGGCATTTGTAACATCCCTTTTTCAAATCAGACCCCCCCTAGGTGTGGCTTTGAGCATGACTCAGTCTTGGCAAGTCCTTAGTGAGTCTAGGAAACCAAATGACTAGTTGAGGCTCACTTGGGCTGCAAATAGTAAAATCTTAAAACCCTAATTTTTGGTGGCCTGGTGAGTTCAATCTGACTCCAAGGCATTCCTAGACCTATTATGAGATCAATGGGTCACCAAGACCCATTGGGGGCAAATCTGGTGGCTAAGTTGACCCAAGTCAACTCAAGCCCTAGTTAGGCCAAGGTGACCTTCCTTTGAGACAATTCACCCTCATTATGTCAAACCCACCCTACTTAACCATACCTAGGCCTTAGAGGAGGTCAATGGGTCACTAGGAGTCCTTTGATGGTGACCCAAAAGGTCAAGTTGACCAAGTCAACCCTAAGCCCAAATCAAGTCAAACCTAGTTCAATTAGGTTAACTCAAGCTCAAGCCCTCATGTAGGCTCATGAGGTAATAGTAAGGGATAATATGGCTGCCTATAGCCTAAACCCTAGGCTAGTCAACATGGTGACTAGGAGAGAGGGTTAGGTCAATTTTTGGAAGAGTAATATAGGAGAGAGAAAGTGAGAAAAGAGGATTATTTTTTTGGTGAAAGGGAGAGCCTCCATTCTCTTTTGAATTATGAGGTATTAATATTAATTATGGGCTGCCTTTAGGCTTTTAGGGAGAAGAAATCGTGAGGGTGACTAGGAGAGAGAAAGAAGTGAGAATTTTGATATATTTAGGAGAGAGAAAAGGTGGTGGAGAGGTGAGTGGGTGTTTTGAAGTGTGAGGAGGCATGGGGTCAGCCAAAGAGGGGCCCACAGCCACCTAGTGGCTGACATCTCTTCCCCCCAACCGTTTCCCGGCCACCAAGGGGTGGCTCCACCTCTCTCTCTCTCCTCCCAACCTTTTCATGAAGAGGCACTTGCCCCTTGATGAAAACCGCCCCCCCCTCCCCTCTCCTCTTATATATGCTCACTTAGGAGAGAGGGGAGATTGTTTTCGAAATCAGAGCAGGAGGAGAGAGCCTTGCCGGAGCCACCAAGGAGGAGAAACGCCGCCACCGCCGCCACCATGACGTCGCGCCGCTCAACCCGCATCCATGCCCGAACTCAGGTCCTCCTCCTCTCCTTCTCTCGTGCTTAGATCGTAGAGCATGTTAGGTGTAGGTTTCGGGCTCAACCAAGCCGGTCGTGAGGTGGCAAAACCAGGAAAAAACACCATTAAAATGGAGTTTTTAGAGTTCTCGGGTGAGGCGGCGCC
Source organism: Platanthera zijinensis (assembly GCA_039513925.1). Classification (NCBI taxonomy): domain Eukaryota; kingdom Viridiplantae; phylum Streptophyta; class Magnoliopsida; order Asparagales; family Orchidaceae; genus Platanthera; species Platanthera zijinensis. Next base: position 98,957,832 of record CM077084.1, read on the forward strand.
GCCACCTCCGGCCGCCCCACCGCCGGAAAAGGGCATCCCCCACCACCAGGGACTTAGGGGAGAAGTTTCCTGGTGGTTGCACCGCCTCGGGTCGCCGGAAACGGCCCCGTATTCCTCCTCCCCGACGGTTTCCAATTCTGCCTTTTGGGGAAGATGAAGTCCAGATACCGTTGGATCTACTTTAAGATCCGTGCAGCCCAATATTAAGATTTAAATGTTTATTTAAATTCAATTTTCTGTATTTTAATTTTACAGAATCACTGTAAACAAAATTTAGGCCCCTTATGGGCACCTGATGAAAAAGTTGTTAGCATGAAAGTTGTAGACATTTTAATTACCTACAGTTTGATATGTGGTGGGAAAAATTTGGTAGAGAACTCTGCCCTGTAGAGTCATTTGAATGTAGGTGTGTCCTAATAAATAGGGCAGAACCCTTGGGAAATTTATTTAGGTCCCTTGGAGGTATATTCATCAAAACTGGTCAACATAAATGTTGTAGGTATTTTGAATACCTACATTTTGATATGTGATAGGAAAAATTTGGATGAGTAGGCTGACCTGTAGAGACTTTTTAGTGAAGGCTATACCCTACAAGCTAGGGCAGATCACTGTAGGAGAATTTTAGGGCACCCCTAGGGATTTTCAGGGGATGTGACCATCAGAGAAGTTGTAGGTATTTCAAATACCTACAGTTTGATATGTGATAGGAAAAATATGGATGAGTGGACTGTCCTGTAGAGGCTTTTTAGTGAGAGGTATACCCTACAAGTTAGGGCAGTTCACTGTAGGTGAAGTTTAGGGCACCCCTAGATGTTTTCAGGAGAAGTATCCAACAAGAAACTTGTAGGCAATCTCAAGATCTACAGTTTGATATGTAATGGAAAAATATAGGACAAGGCTACAGACCTGTAGGGCCATTTTCCTAGGGTAGGTCCTATATGTAGGGCAGATTTTAAGATGGATCCCCACACTTAACCCTTGGTCCAAATCCTTTGAATTTTGGACAGGGGCTTAATATAACCTAAACCTAGCTCCTATAAAAATTGGAGGCCATTTGGAATAGGGTAGCTTAGGGTTTTGCCCTAAACCTAGGAAAGCTAGGGTTAGGACATTGAAGGGTCAAATGACCTCCATACCCTCCCAAGTTTTGGTGAGGTGTCCCTGGTGTATATATCTAGGTCTGGTTCAAATTTCAACTCATTTGGTTGAGTTTTGAACAGGAACCATTAAGCCCTAAGTTGGACCTAGGGAAAGGTAATATGGGAAAAAGGGGACTTGTGGCAATTGGGTGGTCAACTCACCTCAAAAGAGGTTGAAGTTGTGACCAATGGGTTAGGATGATCCTAAGAACCTTTGGGGAGCAAAGGAGATGTGTTAGGGTGGATTTACCCTAGGGCCCAGGTACAAACCCAAAGTGAGGACTTTTGGGGGTTTGTGAAGGACATAGGGGCAAATGCTCTTGTATGGCCTTGATATTTGGTGGAGAGTTGGTTAATGAATATTTAACCCTCTGGTTATAATCTTAGAGAATTTTGAGGTAGCTAGGTACCTCAAATCCTAAACCCTAGTTTTAGGGTAGAAGGGCCTTTAGGGTCAAAACAGTAATTGAACTCATCTAAAAGCTATGAAACTTGAGTAGAGTGAGTTTTAGAGTGTTCTAGACACATGGTAAGTTTCCTGGAATTTTATGATTAATAAAAGTTATACTTCATGTGTTAAATGATTATTAGCCGATTTGTTGTTTTCAATTGTTTGGTGGCTTTAATTTAATTAAAATCAGTTAAAATTCTGGATTTAGATCTTGCTGATTAGAACATTGATTCCTGAATTTTTATAGAACTTCATGTTGAGAGTTTGTAGAGGTTCATTCACAATCTTTTAATATGGGCTTTAGATTGTAAAAATAAATTAGGGCTTGTTAAATTGCTGGAAAATTATGACATCTGGAATTTAAGGTTTTTAGGCTCTTGTATAGCACTGAGAATTATTTAAGAATTTTTAGGGTTGCTGTTATAGTACTTGATTCACAAAGCCGGTTAGATTGTTAATTAGTAAATGATTTATTATAATTTAATTTCCAGCAAGAAAAATATGGAATTCTGTAAATGTTGTTTTTAATATCATACCAGCACCCTGTAATTATTTCAAGATTTTTGGAGGAATATTTTATATAGATGCTTCAATAAACAAGAACTAGATGATTTTATTACTAAATTATATTTAGGCCCCTTGGACATCAGTGTAAATTATCAAACCTTGGAAAAATAGATACTTAGGCCTACTAGTATTTACCATAGAACTTTGATGTTTTGAATCAACTAAAATGACATATCTCATGTTCAAATGATGATATTAGGCCCTTAAGAATAAATAAATAAATTATCTGATTTATTAGGAAAATATTTAATGCTTTGGATTTAGGCAAATCCTGTTAGGATAGACCCCCGATAAATAATCTGAGGTATTTGGTTGAAAAGTAGGAGTCAAGTTTTCATGAACATCATATAGTACAGGTTGGTCAGTAGATAATAACCATGAGGAAATGTGTAAACAGGGTTAGGTTGTGTTGACTTAAGGATAGGTCATGTTGGTGGATTCCTAGAAGAGAATGGATCACCTAAGGAGGTTTCAAGATCTGGTGAGAATCGAGTCAGTAAGTGTTAGAAGGTGCGCGGGTCCGACGAAAGATCGCCGTCCCCGTAAGAGTGAAGAGTCAAACCCACCCTAGGTTTAGTTTGATGCAATTTATAGAGGGAACGGGGAAGGGAAAAACAACCAATAATAATAAGTGCCTTGCGAAAGGGAACTTCGGGCCGTAATGCCGCCGTCTTGGTTCCTAGTGCCCTTTGAGAGCCCTTCACGGGGTATGCCGGGGGCAGTCCTGGGCTAACGTAAATCTTAAAACAAACGAAAGAGTAATTAGCCTAATAGGGATTCACATTGCACACACTCATTAGTTAGGGTTGGTAATGGTTAAGTCGTCCCGAGGTGTTCAAGGGGGCGCCATCCCGCGGTGCTCAAGGGATGAGGTTTGGAATTGAGCCGGACGGTTTAGTCCGGGGAGCTTAGTCTCGGTTTGTGGTTGAGCCGGACGGTTTGGTCCGGGAGCTTTGCTCTTGACTTCTTATATTAACTGCTGCATGTGCATAAAAATAGGAAAGATTAAGGTGGTGGGTTCTCGATATCGGGGAGTTCGATTGCACCGACACCGATATCGTTGACTCGGCAAGGTGACTAGCACTTAGCCAAGGTTAAGTCCGGCGGTCCAGTCGGCAAGAGTACGCAGGAGTCCGCTTTGTGCACCAAGCGTTGAGGGCGTACGATAGGTCAGACCAGTGGTGCTTTTACTGGTTTTGAGGTGGGCGAGGCCCAACCCACCGCTTCCGTCTGCCACTACGGAGGTATCCTGGGAGGTAACGGCTCTGAAAGGGGGAACTAAAGGTTTGTGTACACAAAGTCGTGTGTGTGAGTTGCACTGCATGAACATCATTAACCCACCATATAGTTGCATACATAATCATTCAAAACAACCTTGACACCTAAAGTATAAGTGGAATGGGACGCTTATACTTTAGGACTTGCAAAACGACCCCTTGGTCTATAAGCTTGTGTGGGCAAGTTTATAAATCAAAGGTTAATTTCAATATATATATATTTGCTGCTGTTTGATAACCGACACCCCAACGTATAAGTGGTATGGGACACTTTATACGATGGGAGCCTTGCAAAAGATCCCTTGGCTTATGTGTACTCACATAAGTGAAGGTTTAAATTACCTTACTTATTTTCCTTCTTGTCTGACCTATTACAACACTTATTATTAATTGCTCCCCGATTACACAACTGCAAGTTAGGACCACCGTCATTTGTTTTTGACTACTCTCCACCTTCATGTCCTTCCCTTTCTTCCTCTCCGCTCGGTGCCTTAGAGCATGGGGGAAGGGGTGGGGGACGATAGGACTTAGTCTTTTTGACTGACGGGCGACCGAACACCATTACAGGGGAACGTGGAGCGCAGCACGGAGGAGCAGCCTCGGAGGTCCGTGCACTTGGAGACGGGGCAATCTAGCACCGGAGTCCAGACTGCCGGGACTGTGAGTCCCGATCTTTAGTACGAGTGTTAGTTTATTTTCAGCATGAGTGATCTTGTAGTGAGGACTCTGATGTACCGGGCATAAGCCCTTTATTACTCTCATTACTCTGATGTTATTTCTGTGGACACTCCCCTCGTGGAGCTTATTTATATTATATGTGATTTACTTCTATTGTGGACTGCATTTCTCTTTACTGTTCTACTTGCTACTTGATTGTGATCGAAAAGGCCGGCAGAATCGGCGCGTTGTAGTGACTACCTTCCCGGGTGCGAAGGTGTCACCGCAAAGCGGCGGTTCTGGGCATAAGACCCCGGGTTTTTAAAAAAAAAAAAAAATGGGGTCTTACACCAAAACACTTAGAAAAATTGTTTGATGTTAGGCATTGAGTGAGCAACCTTCACTCAACGCCAAAACACTTAATACATAATCTGGCAATAGGCATTGAGTGAGCAACCTTTACTCAACGCCAAAGCCCTTAGGCATGTTTCTATCACTAGGCGTTGAGTGAGCAACCTTCACTCAACGCATCTGTCCTTGGATAGTTTCTCAGTTGATTAGGCATTGAGTGAATAGCCTTTACTCAATGCCTTTGTCCTTAGACAAAATTCTATGTTGGAAACACTGTGGCTCTGACTGAACAAAGGTTAGTCAACGCTATATCCTCATGGCGTTGAGTGAGCTCGCCTCACTCAATGCCTGTGGACTTAGTCAAATAACTACACAGATTTTTTGTGGCTTTGACAGGATGAGCTATACTCAACGAATAAGTTATATGGCATTGAGTGAGTAGACATCACTCAACGCTTATGGACTTAGACACATTTTCAGCTTGTCAATAGCTTGGCTTTGACAATGCATACTGTACTCACAGCTTTTAGTCACCTGGCGTTAAGTGAGTAGACTTCACTCAATACCTGTAGACTTAGCCACATTTTTTGCTTGCTAATAACTTGGTTTTGACTATGCATGTTGTACTCACAGCTTTTAGTCATCTGGTGTTGAGTGAGTAGACTTCACTCAACGCTTGTGGACTTAGACAGTTTTCCGTCTTTCCACTACTCTACCTTATGACCACCTGTTGTAACATACCATTTCCAACTAGACCCCTAAGATGTTTTTGTCATGACTAGGTCATGACTAAACCCTAGGAAGCTTAAAGAGACCATGTGAACTTAGGCATGAAGGTTAAGATCATCATTGTATGCAAATAACACTTTCCAATTACCTAACCTAGGGTTTGATTTTAGGGCCTCACCCCACCATAGCATCCCTAACCCTTTAGGAGGTTCATTGGGTCACAAAAGACCCATTGGGGTCAACCAAAGTGGTCAAGTTGACCATAGTCAACACTAACCCTAAAATGGTCAAAGTGTTAAATCTAGGGCTAGCGGACCTTCCCTCAGCCAATTTGACCACACTTAAACCTCTCTAGCCCTAAAGGGGATTCATTGGGTCACTAAGGACCCATTAGGGTGAACTAAAGAGGTCAAGTTGACCAAAGTCAACCCTAGCCTCAAAGTGGTCAAAGTGTCATAATTAAGGGTCAAGTGACCACCAAGGTGTCAAATAAACCATATCCAAGTCTCCCTAGACCTTAGGGGAGGTCAAAGAGTCACCAAGGACCCATTGGGGTCAACCCAAAAGGCTAATTTGACCAAAGTCAACTCAACTCTAAGTTAGGTCAAATTTCCCTAATTTGACCTAATAGAGCCCAATCCACTTAGGCTAAGCCCAATTTAGGTGGCCCACTAGCCTCATAAGGTTTATAATGACATGATTAGCCATTAATTTTTTGGAAATAATGACAAGGAGAGAGAAAGCTCCATTTTCCCTTTAATGGAGGAGAGAGAAAGTGAGTAAAGGTCATACATGGCTTGAAAGGCCAAGGGCTCCTCTCTTCATCTCCACTTGCTGGATTCATCCTCCCTGGTCAGTTAGGAGGAGATCAAGAGGCTTTCCAGGCCATTTAGAGGCTACATTAAATGGAATTCACCATGGCCGAAAATCTCCTTTCAAGGCCATTAAAGGATTGATGTCATGGCCACTCCCCTCCCCCCATTTGGCTATTTTAAAAGCTTCACCAGGCTGTGAGGAGCCATTTCCACCTTTTACCTAAAGATTTCAAGACCTCTGGTGTAGAATTTGCAGAGCACCCGAAAGCTCCACCACCGTCCATAGCGACTAGGAGATCGGCAAAGCAACAACCCCCCCCCCCATACACATAGGTCCTATCCTCTTCTCCTCTCTCAGTGGATAGATCCACTTTTGATGGCCGCAAGGTTCGGGGCCAATTGGCTCTGGATCATGTAGGCCAAAAGCTTGACTTTCAATCTTTTAATTCCAATCGAAAATCCCTGTTCCGGCCACCTCCGATCGGCCAACCACTGCCCATCGTCGGCCACCACCTCAACGAAGGTGGTGGTGGCACAAGCCAGCCGGGGAGGTGCTCAGGTGGTCGGGAAAACAAGGATGAAGAAGCTACAAGTCGAGGCAATCTGAGTCGTTGGCTCAAGGAAGGAGATGAATGGATTCTGTCCAATCCTACTTCAAGATTCGTGCTGTGATTTATATTAATTTCATTTTAATTCTATGTGTCACATTTTTTGCAGTGTTTTAAATTAATGATTAAAAATACTTAGATCCCTCTGCTGGGAAAATGACAAACTATAAAGTTGTATCCCTTGATGTCTAGTTTATTTTAAAATTAATTTCAACCCATTTAGGTCAGTGGTCTGACCACAACACTCAAAATGATGCAGTCTATACCTAGGGTTAACCAGAGACTAAATTGATTTCCCCCATCAATCTAGCCATCCAAAAGACTTGAAATTTGGACTGGGGGTCACTATTATCTATACCTTTGACATATCCAAAAATGGGAATTTTTGAAAAACATTTTTCTATATTTTTTGTAAATATTTAATAAATTATGTATGATTTGATTTTAGGGCCTCATAACCTCATAATTCCCCAAAATTTTGGTGGAAGAATTTTAGGATCATGATATGACTCCGGTAAAAATCTCAGCCCAATTGGGGTTGATTTGATTAGGTATTTGTATGACCAAAATTTGGTCTCAAAAGGGAAAATTAGGTCAAAAGTGCACTAGGTGGAGTGAGTGACCATTCCTCATCCAAATGTGGTGAAACTTTGGCCACTGACATGTAGTCGTATATAACCCCCTCACAAGTGGTTTTGGGTGGTTTGGGGTGGATATACCTAAAATTCTTTGATTACAAGGGTATCTAATCACCTAGAGGGGGGTGAATAGGTTATTGCAGTCTTTTATAGTTCTTTAAAGTCTTCTATGACTTATGTCCTACTGTGTATACATAATTCAGCTTTCAAGAACATAATACTCAGCATAGCAAAACACAAGACACATCACACCAGATTTTATAGTGGTTCCCCAGTGTATGGGTACATCCACTGTCCCTCTCCGCCATTCTAACAATATATTAGACAAGGCTCTTCTCCAAAAACTATGGCTCCGCAGAAATTATAGCATGATCCCACCAGATCAGTCAGTCTCCACTGAGACTTACAACAGAGGCTCACAGCCCTCAACATAGCAATTTCCTGACTACCAAATACAAGCACAACTGCCCTTAATACAGGCTGGGAGAAACAGTCCCACACAGATCCACACAAGGATCCAATCACAGGCCCACAGCCCTAACACAGATCTCACAAATCCTTCTCACAGCCTTTATAATTTAGGCTTTATAATAAGATCACACAGATCTCTCACACAGCCTAATCAATCTAGGCCTCAACACAGATCTATCACAGATCCACAGATTTTGAAAGAGGAATGTTGATTCGACTTAAGAGAAATTGCTCCCTGAGTCGATTTCTTCCTGGGCTAAGAAAATCTCAGCCCTATCTGCTTCCTAGCAATAAGAAAATTGATCTTCAATGGTCTGGAGCTTGTGCTGGAAATTCCACAGAATCTTGATTTTGTTCTTGCTAATGAAAGAAGGGAAAACAATCTTTAAACAGCTAACCTGTAAGGCAGATTGCAATTCCTCTGCCTTATTCTTCTGTCCAATCAGAATCTGTCACATATATCTACTTCTTCTTTGATTCAGAAAATGATCTTCAGATTTGGCTCAGATTGAATCGTGAAGCAATTTCAGTTCGGGCTTGCTTAAACTAATTCGTCTTCCTCAGAGATATCCTCTGTACTTGCTGTAACAGATGTTGATTGCACCAGCGAACTCAGAAACCCTTCAGATTTATCAATTTGAAGTTATTGGCTCTATAACAATGGCGGATGAAGAAGACGAACTCTCGCTTCTCATTTTCAGAATGAATTAATGTTAATCAGAAAATTTAATTTGATCTCGATCTCAGCTGCTATTTATAATCCCGTCGATTTGCCGAATGATTGACACGTGTATCAGTTTTAACGGCAATTAAAACCCCAGCTTAATCAAATTGAGATTCACTGTAGACTGACGACGACGTTAATGTCGAATTGCAGCATTTAAATAACGAGTCTTAAATTCATTGACTTGTTGACTTTGCTGACGTCAGCATCATTCTGGACTTAGCAAAATCAAGCATCATTCTAGAAATCCTCAGTTCAACAAACTCAAAACTCAGTTCGACGAACCCAGAGCTCAGCTCGATGAAAAAGTGAAAGATGAGTTCGACAAACTCTTAACTCAGTTCGACAAACTCAGAGCTCAACTTAGCGAAAAGTGGATAAGCAATAATCAACGATTATTGACTTAGAATTTTCTTCAGCTTTTCTAGGCGTTGAGTGGTGTTGAGTGAATAAGTCATACTCAACGAATTTTGACTTAGAAATATTTCAGCTCTGTTGAGAGCGTTGAGTGTATATGCCTCACTCAATGCTTTTTGCCTTAGCCATATTCTTCTGCCTTTTCTGCTTAAAAGCATTGAGAGCATTTAGTGTATAAGCTTCACTCAATGTTTTTTGCCTTAGCCATATTCTTCTACCCTTTCTGCTTAAAAGTGTTGAGAGCGTTGAGTGTATGATAGTTTTACTTTCAAGACTACCTAAACACCTAGAGGGGGGGTGAATAGGTTCTAATGCTTGTTCTCACTTTTAGGAAGAATATAATAACTGAATTAAATCACACAGCACAGCAATCACAAAAATTCATACAACACAGATTGCACATAGTTTTATAGTGGTTACCCAAGGTCTGGGTACATCCACTTTCCCCCTTCACCTATCTAGCAGTGTGCTAGATTCGGCCAACCCTCCTCTTTAACTCTGATCAGCAGATCCTACAGCTCAGAACCTGGAAAGGTTCCTATAACTCAGGCTAATCAGCCCTACCTCAGCCTTGTCACAAGGCCTACAACTCAGAGAAAAACTTTCTCCTACACTCAGGCAACACAGCCCTACCACTCAGAGATCAACTCTCCTACACTCAGCCTTTATAATTTAGGCTTACAACTCAGATCTACCTTAATAGATCCTACAGAAATTAGAAAAGAGTTTTACAGAATTTTGTCCTAGATGAGAGAGTAAGGACAGGACAATACTTGATTAGCTGATGGATGAAATCAACTGAATCTTAGCTTTCTTCAAAGCTTCTTAAATCTGAACTAGCTGAGTTGATTTCCAAACAGCTTCTTGAGAAACTTGTAACAGCTTCCTTCTTGATCTTCAAATGGCTGGATCCCTCTCTATCCAATCTCTTTGATACTTCTTCAGAATTCTTGAATGAATTCTCCTTAGACAAATCCTGATAGGTTGAACCCTTCAGAATGTCTTCTTAGATCTTCTGATGAAGATCTTCTTCCGTGCCTTGCACTTTCTTGATCAGTTTGTATGTGTGTTTTTTCTTAAATCAATCTTCTCTTATTTGCCTTCTGAATCTGTCTATTTATAGACCTTCTTCATGGTAACCGGCTGATCCGGTTTCTAACTGTCTTCTGACAAGTCTGACAGCTTCAGATAAACTGTTGCAACCCACAGCTGTCAAGTCTTCAAACAGATCCTTAGCCTTTATCTTGATCAACAAAGTGTCGAGACTGACTGTCAAAAAGTGTCGAGACCATCTGTCTATATGTGTCGACACAAGTTACTTTGGTGTCGACACAGCTTCTTCAGACCTTCATCTTGAGGATGAGTCGACACTGAGAATTTGTGTCGACTCAAGCACTTCATCATTCTTCAGGAAATGACTTGGTCTAGACTTGCAGTGTGTCGACACAAGTCCTGTGTGTCGACACAGTTGTTATAGATTCAGAACATAGTATGTGTCGACACTGCCTTCAGGTGTCGACATAGCTTTTGTCGACTCTGCCAATATGTGTCGACTGTGTCTTCTGGTGTCGACACAACTATCGTCGACCCTGCCAATATATGTCGACTCTGCCTCAATGTGTTGACACTGCCTTCTGGTGTCGACTCTGCCTCAATGTGTCGACACAGCTTCCCAGTGTTGATACAGCTGTTGTCGACTCTACTTCTGTAAGTCGACACTGCTTCCCAGTGTCGACACAAATGTGGTCGACTATTTTTCTCTGTGTTGAACAAGCTGTTGTCGACCCTACTTCTGTAAAGTCGACACTGCTTCCCGGTGTCGACATAAAAATGGTCGACTATTTTTCTCTGTGTCGACACAGTCTTCTTCAAGTGTCGACACAATTCTTCTGAAGTGTCGACATAGCTTTTTCTGGTGTCGACACATGGACTTAGAATAATTTCCTGTACTTTTAGTACTTTCTTAATCTGCACATGTCAACTCAAAATAACATCAAATACACCTTGATGTATATCATAAAGCTAAGTTAGGCTTCTTCAAATCAGGTACACATTTTCCAATGTACCCAACAATCTCCCCCTATTTGGAGAAGTCATAACCCTTTTAGCTAATGATATACACCATTTAAAAAATATAATATGATGATGTATATAAGCATGACATTACAGGAATACTTTAATAAACAAAACATACAGCAAATTCATCACAGAATAAAGATGAACATTAATAAATGATTACAGAACAATGTTTTGTTTATAACTTGGAAATGTTTTGTTTATACCACCAGACAATTCCTTTACCAGATTGAATTTGAGCCTTCACAGCTGGTTCAGCAACCTCAGCAGGCTTCTTGCCTTTCAGATCAACTTTCTTCTGAGCTTCTTCCTTGAGCCTTTGCCTTTCAAAGTAGTGAAAGGGCTTTGGAAAATATTTGCTTGGCTCCTGAGCATCTGGTGATAGCCTCCCCATCTTGGCTTTTCTTCTATATTGAACTATAGCCTCCTGCCTAGCTTCATACTTTTGCCATTCAATCTCATTATACCACTTTCCTCTTTCATGGACTTGATCCTTTACAGCCTTCCATGCTGTCAGTATAATGTTTCTTAAAGTGGGACTCCATTGCTCAAAGTCAGGCCTAAGTTCAGCTTGCTCTCTAAATCTTTTCTTGGATAGTAGAGCATCTTGTTGTTCTTTCAAACTTGCATCAGGCTTATCAACTTTCTCAATAACAATATTTGTAACCTCCTGTGGAGGACTATACATAGCCTGTACTTGCTGATTAATCATATCAAAATATGCAGGGGGTAAATGACTTGGGCAACCTCAGGTTGATTGCCTTCAAGTAAACCTTGTTGAATTCCTGACTCAGCCACCATATCATCATCACATAAAGGTGGATATCCCAATGTGGCTCGAATACAATTAGTCACCCATTTGGTGTGTTTTGAGCCAGCATGAACTAATAATCTCTCCCCCTTTAGGACTTCTCTTTCAATATGGTCTCTGAGATCATCCTTCTGAAATCTGATCTGGCCATCAAGATAATTCACACCCTCTTTAAAATATGGTTTCAACTTTTGAAGCTTAGTAGATATCTCTGTCTGAGAGGTTGTGATAGCAGTTTGAATTGAATCTAAGGCATCCTTGAGTTTCTTATCAAAATCTACCATCTCTTGTGCTCTTGCTTCAGTTATCCCTGTAGCACTCTTTTTCAACTTATCAAGAATTTCATGGTGAGATTCAGCCAGATTCTCATTCATTCTCAGCTGATTTTCTAGAACATAACCTTGCTTTAGTGCAATATCATCTACCTTGGTAAGAATTGACTGGTGTTGTTTAGCCAAAAATACTACAGCATTACCTCCCTTATAGAAGCAATCTGTCATTTCCTTTTTGTTCAAGTTAACTTCAAATCTAATTGATTTAATATCTTGAGCTAAGTCAAACTGAAGTGACTTATTATTCTAATCAACATATTTTTCCACAGCCAATCTGTGTTCATCCAACTTAACTTGCAAGTCCACCATGAACTTATTATAATCAAAAGCAGCAGGAGTTTGGTGACTTGTAGTTTGGAGAGCGTGCTTATAGGTTTGGCTTCTTCTCTTGAAGACTATAAGCTTCCTTTTCTTTGCCTCTCTGGCTTCTTCTGTCTCAGATTCTGAAGGGATGTCAATCTGAACTTGTTCATGAGAAGGAGCAGGAATTTCTGCCTCAGTGACATGTTGTTCAACCTCAACATTCACAGGCTCCCCCTCAACAACTTGCTCCTCAGCAACAACTAGCTCTTTCTCAACCTCTTGTTCTTTCTCAACCTCTTGCTCTACCTCTATTTCATCAGCAATTCCATCACCAGCAATTCCATCATTAACAATTCCATCATTAGCAATTCCATCATTAGGAAACAACTCATCTAGAGTGAATTCCTGCTGAGCTGGAGCAGAAGATGAGACATCTAGATCAGCTATATTCAGATCTTCGGGTAGGTTTTCCCTTTCTACCTCTTGGACTTGTTTAGAAATTTTCTCCCCCTGCACATGTTCAGTATTGGGAATGTCCTGGGCAGGAGAATAACCTTGCTCCCCCTGCACCTGAGCTAGATCGGTAATATCCTGAGTAGGAGAATGAACTTGCTCCCCCTGCTCCTGTGCAGGTAATGTTTCTTTCTGGACAAGAGTTGATCCAGACTGATCTTCACCCTGTTCTCTCACTTGTTCTCCTTGATGTTGTTCAGTACTTTGCTCATGTCCAGGTGACATCTCAGTTATGTCTTGCCTGACCTCTTCAGTCATCTCTTTGGATAGTACTCTATCCCACCTTGAGAATAGTCTCATGTCCATCTTTCTCATGTGATTGATCTTAGTCCCTGATATCTATTGCAGGATTTCTGGAATCACTCCAACCAAGTATAAACTCAAAATCCTAGCCAGATTTGGCTTCTTAAGTCCTTCCTTGATCTTATCAAATACAACTGCTGACCAGTCAGTTGGAATTTTAAAAACAATTCTTGTCATAAGGCAGAACATATAGGCTGAGACCCTATCATGTCCTCCAGGTTTGCACAAAATCACCTTTCCAACTATCTCAGACAGAAATTTGCCCTGGTGATTCATTCCTTTTCTATTGATGGCTGCTCCAATCTTTATGGTTGGATCCAATCCACACCATTGGAGAGCCTCCCTTGTCTTAGAGGCTAGAACCTCTTCTTCATTCTCAATGCTTGGCAATTGAAGAATTTGTCTTAAACTCCGTAGAGTAAGTTTGACCATGGTGCCATGAACTGTGGATTTGATCTTGAGTCCAGAAGAATCCACTGATGCAGAAGTGTAAAATTCAATTACCTCCTTCTTCCAGATCTTCGTTGGTTCAAAAACCAGAAATTCCAATCCATTTTCAGCAATAAGGGAAATCACTTGTTTGAATTCTGGTGCGGCGGTGTCGAACGCAGCCCTAACCAGCTCATATCCTTCATTTACGTTATCTTCAACCTTAGACGCCATTGAATCAGTCGAGAAATCTTAAGAGAAGGAGAGAGAATGTCGACATAGGGTTTTAGTCTCGAAAACCTTGTGAGCGTGTCGACAGAATACGTTCTTGACCTATTTATACCCTCTAAAGAAAGAAGATCAAAAGTCGGGCAAAAACAATCTAAATGTGTCGACACAGATGGAATGTGTCGACACAAACTTCTATTGTCTCGACAAACAATTCTGTCTACTATGTGTCGACACCAATTGAGGATATGTCGACACCTGAGATACATAGTAGAGCATCAGAAATTCTGTGTCGACTCTTTGTTCAAGTGTCGGCACAAAATCTGTAAGTGTCGACACCAATGTTCTGGTGAAGTCGACACTATATTTCTGGATGAGTCGACTATTTGACCCTTAAGTGTCGACACATATTCTCTGTGCCGACACAATTTCTCTGACTAGTCGACCAGACTTCACTGAGTTGACACTTTATCACTATAAGTGTCGACACCATTTTACTTAGCCAATATTTGTTTGTTGATACCACTTGAAAGTTTATTGATATACTAGTCAATGGTCAGCATTCTTAATTCAATTTTAAATTTATTGAATTTTGTTTCATCCAGTGGCTTAGTAAATACATCTGCTATTTGATAATCTGTTTTAACAAATTCTAATGAGATGTCTTCTCTTTCTACATGCTCTCTAAGAAAATGATATTTGATTTCTATATGCTTAGTTCTACTATGAGAAACAGGATTGTTAGCAATAGAAATAGCACTCTTAGAATCACACAATAAAGGTGTTCTACTTACTTGAATACCATAATCCTTCAATTGATGTTGTATCCACAATAGCTGTGCACAGCAGCTTCCAGCAGCAACATATTCTGACTCAGCTGTGGATATTGCCACACTGGTCTGCTTCTTACTGCTCCATGATATCAGTCTTCCTCCCAAGAATTGACAAGTACCTGTAGTACTCTTTTTATCCTCTCTACAGCCTGCAAAATCTGCATCTGAATAACCTGTTAGTAGAAAATCTCTATTCCTAGGGTACCAAAGGCTTAGATTAGGTGTGCCCTTAAGATATCTCAGAATCCTTTTGACAGCGGTATAATGAGATTCTTTAGGGCAGGCTTAGTACCTAGCACAGACACATGTAGCATACATAATATCTGGTCTACTAGCAGTGAGATATAGTAGAGAGCCAACTATTCCTCTATACAAAGATTCATCAACAGGTTTACCTGCATCATCTTTGCATATAGGCATACTTGTTCCCATAGGAGTTCTCATGGTGGAGGATGACTCCATACCATACTTCTTAATTAATTCCTTGGTGAACTTAGACTGGGATATGGACAAGCCATCTTCAGTCTGTCTTACTTGGAGTCCCAAGAAGAACATAAGTTCCCCCATACTGCTCATCTCAAACTTCCCTTGCATAAGTTTGGCAAACTTTTTGCAAAGGTTATTCTCAATAGATCCAAAGATTATGTCATCTACATAGATCTGTACTAAGATGATCTTACCTTTAGATTCCCTAAGGAATAGATTTTTATCTACTTTCCCTCTTAAGAATTTGTTCTCAATAAGGAAAGTAGACAGGGTTTCATACCAAGCCCTTGGGGCTTGCTTTAACCCATACAAAGCTTTCCTAAGCCTATAGACATAATCAGGTTTAAGAGGATCTACAAAACCTGATGGCTGCTCTACATAGACTTCCTCTTTTAGATCACCATTCAGGAATGCTGATTTCACATCCATCTGGTACACTTTGAAGTCTTGATATGCTGTATAGGCAAGGAACATTCTGATTGCCTCCAGCCTTGCTACTGGGGAAAATGTTTGATCAAAGTCAATCCCTTCTTCCTGCATGTATCCTTTAGCAACCAACCTAGCTTTGTTCTTCACAATTATTCCACTCTCATCCAACTTGTTCCTATAGATCCATTTTGTGCCAATTATATTGTGGTCTTTTGGTTTAGTAACAAGCTCCCAGACATTGCACCTTCTGAATTGATTCAGCTCCTCTTGTATAGCATCAATCCAGTGTTGGTCTTGGATGGCTTCTTCAAACTTCTTAGGCTCCATTTGAGACAGGAAACTTGAATGCAGAACTGTGCTCAGATTTTTGCTTCTTGTCTGAACTCCCTGTCTTGGATCACCTATAATCTGATTAGCTGGATGATCACTTAAATATCTTGTAGCTGGAGGTAGATTCCCTTCTGGTTGAACATCTCCAGCTCCTTCATCATGCTGTACCTCTTGGATTTCATCAGCTTCTATTGAGTCTTGTACTCCCCCTGGACAGTAGCCTTCATTTTCCAATACTTCATCTGCATTTGATGCTTCTGCAATGGAAAGCTTGCCCATCATTTTGCTTATACCTGTTGAATCATTTGATCTACAAGACAACTCACAGTTGATTAATCTTGTTTCATCAAATACAACATGTACAGACTCCTCTACAACTTGAGTAGTCAAGTTGAAGACCCTATAGGCCTTAATATTTATGTTGTACCCAACAAATATCCCATCTTTGGATTTGGCAGCAAACTTAGTCAGATATGACTTGCCATTGTTAAGTATATAGCACTTGCAACCAAAGATCCTGAAGTAGGATAGATTTGGTTTTTTACCTTTCATAATCTTATAGGGAGTCATTTTGTGGCTCTTGGTGATAGAAGCCTTATTGATCACATGACATGCAGTGTTTACTGCCTCAGCCCAGAAATATTCTAGAAGAGAAGTGTCACTCAATAGAGTTCTACCAGCTTCAATTAATGTTCTATTCTTTCTTTCAGCAATGCCATTTTGCTGTGGTGTTCTAGGTGAGGAGAACTCTTGGAAAATCCCAAAGTCTTCACATAATTTTGTCATGCTTTTAGATTGAAACTCAGTACAATGGTCACTTCTGATTTTGACCACTGTACAATTCAGTTCATTTTGAATTTGCTTCACAAAACTAAGTAAGACACTTGGGGTTTCTGATTTCTATCTCAGAAAGAACACCCATGTAAATCTAGAATAGTCATCTACAACCACAAAAGTGTAGACCTTCCTACCTAGACTATGAACTGGCATAGGACCAAAAAGATCCATATGTAAGAGGTATAAGCACCTCACGGAATCCTTGTTTTCAAGGCTATGAAAGGAGGATTTTGTTTGCTTGCCCTTTTGACAAGCAGAACATATCTCATCCTTTATACACTTAACTTGAGGACCATTCCTCACTAACTCTTTGCTAAAGAGTTGGTCAATTGTCTTGTAGTTAAGATGAGCCAATCTCTTGTGCCACTTGACACAATGAGATGCATTATCATCAGCTACAAGACAGATGGGAGAAACTTTGTTCTCACATACAAAATTAAGACAATATACATTTCTCTTCCTATACCCAGTCAAAATGATCTCTTGATCACTTGACCTTTTGATATGACATCCATCCTTAACAAATGAAATGTCATATCATAAATCACTCAGCTGGCTTATGCTTATCAGATTGTGTTTCAAACCTTTTACATAAGCCACTTGGGTAATAGTAATTAGGTTAGAAGAAATGTTACCAAACCCTTTGATGACTCCTCTTTCAGATCCACCAAAGATTACTTTAGGTACATCTTTGACAGATGTGTACTCCTTCAGCAGCCCCTTTCTTCCAGTCATGTGCCTGGAACATCCACTGTCCAAGTACCATATAGGGGCATGGCCACTTGGACTTTCCTGCAATATAGATTTACCTTCCCTTAGAACCCAAGTAAGTCTTGGGTCCTTGGTTCAGGTTAGCACCAACAAAACTACCAGCTGCTCTTCTAACTGGTAGACTATTATTCTTCCTAACACTTATATTGTGCCAGCAGTCTAAGGCAAAATGGCCTCTCCTGCCACAACACCAACATTCAAACTTGTTGTATCTAGATCTAGATACACCCTTGACAGAAGAATTTCTGTCCAGTGCTGGTGCTGCAGCAGCTTCACCCACAGGTTTCTTATAACCATGGGGTTTATGAACATGGGTAGACCTGTTGGCATTTACACCTTTGTTTATCAGAATATTAGTCTTAATATGATCATGAATATTCTCAAGATCATATTTGTTAGAAGGCACTTGCACCTTTCTAAACTTAACAGGGACTGAAAGGTTTAGTGGCTGGACAGGAGCTTTGCCTTTTCCCTTGAATTGGGCAGCCCTGGGGTT
Source organism: Platanthera zijinensis (assembly GCA_039513925.1). Lineage (NCBI taxonomy): Eukaryota > Viridiplantae > Streptophyta > Magnoliopsida > Asparagales > Orchidaceae > Platanthera > Platanthera zijinensis. The sequence goes on from CM077084.1 coordinate 98,975,853, forward strand.
ACCTTTAAAGCCTAATCCTGCCTTACCCTTTTGAGCCACAAACTCATCTATCAAAGGTAAGACAGATTTTGGCTTTGAGTAACTAGCCACTAAATCTTTTTCTATTCTTAGTCTGGCCTCCAGACTCTTAACTTGATCATTAGTATATCTGATTGTGCCCATCTGAATAATAGTTATATTTTTCAGTTTGGCAATCTCATTCAACTTTTGATCAATTACTTTTTCCAACTCAGTTGCAGCAACCTTAAGATCAGCAATTTCCTGAGCCTGAGATTTGACTAGGTTCTTGCTTTTCTTAAGGGCCTGCAACAAGTCCTCATACTTATCTATCAACTGATAGACATCTCCTTCAGATTCAGATCCATCTACATCACTTGATGCAGATGAAGCTGATTTTGCACTAGTACTACAAACTGAATTTATAGAAGGACAATGTACCTTACTAGGACTAGACTGATTCTGACACATGTCTTCTTCTGATCCAGCCATCAGTCCTATGCATTGATGGTCCTCTTGTTTATAGATGGATTCCAGCAATTGCATAAACTCCTCTTCTTCAGTAGCAGCATACAGTCCAATATATGCTTCAGCTTCAGATTCTAACTCTGAAGTTGATTGATCTGTAAGGCTCTTTTCCTTCTTTGTAATAAAGGATTTCTCCTTCTTGCCTTTCTGATGAGTCTTCTTCTTGTCTGATGACTCCTTTCTCTTATCAGGACAATCAGCCACTACATGTCCAGGCCTATTGCAACAATAGCAGACAATCTTTGATGTAGTGGCTTTGCTGGGCTTAGTTTTGTTCCTTTCCTTCCTTGATGACTTATTCTTCTGATAATAGTCATCAACTTGCTGTGATGTGGAGGGCCTAGACTTCCACTACTTCTTCTTCAAGAACCTCTGGAATTGCCTTGTGAATGCAGCAAAGTCTGCATCTGAATCACTCCTCTCTGAACTCTGACTGTCTGAATTTTCAGAATTAACTTCTGCAACTTCCTTAGGAGGAGATGAAGATATCCTCTTATTCTTTCTATTGGCTTCAGCCTTGAAGGCCATAGATTTTTCTCTATGCTCACCTTTTGAATTCTTTTCTTCCTCCTTCCTCACCATTAGTTGCATTTCATAAGATAGCAACTTTCCAAACAAGGTTGGAGGAGAAATTTCTGCCAGTTTAGCCACTTCTCTTATGGCACATATCTTGGTGTCCCAATCCTTTGTAAGGATCTTAAGAATTTGTCATTCAGTTCATAGGTACTGAAGACTCTTCCATAGGACATTAATTCATTCACTATTCTGTAGAATTTCTTATAGCATTCAATTATGCTATCAGATTTTCCTTGTCTAGAACTTTCATACTCTTGGTTGAGCATAGACTTCCTATCCTGTCTTACTTCTTCAGAACCCTCCATATAGACAATCAAGGTGTCCCACATTTCTTTGAAGGTTTTGCAGTGAATCAAATTTTGGAATGTAGAATCATCTATGGTACTTACAATAATGTTCTGTGCTCTTTTATCCATGGTTGCCAAAATGATTTCATCCTTTGTCATTTCTGAATAACTCTTTGGAGTTTGGATATTTGCATCAAGAACTGATACCTTCATTGGAATGAAGGAGCCTTCCTGTACTGTAATGTATATCCTTGGGTCAGAAGCCTCCATGAACAATCTCACCCTTTCTTTCCAAATTCCAAAGATTTCTTTTCTACAGATTGGTAATTTCATTGACCCTAACTCCTTGTGATTCTCTCCATGTTGAAACCGGAAACCGGCCTCTGTGGAGTTCGACCCTTGGGGAAGGGGGTGGTCTCGCACCTACTTCGCTCCTGCAAGAGAAACAACAAAAGAGAGAGAGAGACAGAGTACAGGACCAAGGGCCCGGCTCGGAGGTCCCACCACACACCCGGAAGATCTTAGAGCGCTTCCCCTCCTTAACCAGTTGCCGGGCTAAGGTACCTCAGAAAGCGCTATAAGACTTGTGAACTAGTAAGCGTGCCTTCTGAGGTACCCCTTGGGTCTTATTTATAGATTACCTTGGATGGTCTGCAAATAACCTGCCCCTGGCGGCCTGAATTTACTAAGAAGCCCCTTGGGTTGGCCTGCCAACAGCCAAACCCCGCTGTTCTGGCTGGTTATGCGCACCTCTTGTCGAGTCACCCCCTGTCATCTGGAGGGAGGTGGACTACAGCCGATCTGCCTGAGAGAGGCGACTGGGGCCCGGCCCGCCTAGGAGATGCGGGCGGGGGCTGGCCCGCCTGAGAGAGGCGGCTGGGGCCCGACCCGCCTAGGAGATGCGGGCGGGGGCTGGCCCGCCTGAGAGAGGCGGCTGGGGCCCGGCCCGCCTAGGAGATGCGGGCGGGGGCTGGCCCGCCTGAGAGAGGCGGCTGGGGCCCGGCCCGCCTAGGAGATGCGGGCGGGGGCCGGCCCGCCTGAGAGAGGCGGCTGGGGCCCGGCCCGCCTAGGAGATGCGGGCGGGGCTGGCCCGCCTGCTTGTTTGGCCCCTTCGGCGGACACGGGGTTGTACACAATCCCCGATCTTTGCGTGCTTCGCAGAAGCTCGGAAAGAAACGTCCAACCCTCGTGTCCGGCGACGTCCTTGCTGAGCTGGAGGGAATCTTTTGGTGGGACCCGCCTTTCAGCTATAAATAAGCCACCGGGCCTTCGATAACTGGCCCTCTCCTCTTGCTTCCTGCGTGGTTTGAGGCCAGGAGATGCCTGCGTCTGAGGAGATACGTGCCCGGTTGGCTGCCGCGAGGGAGGAGGGTCGGGAGGAGGCCCTCGCGGCCGCCCCGTGGTTGGCGCCCATATCCTCCGGCCCGCAGTTTAAGCCGGCAAAGGGAAAGGTTGTCCGCCGTTCCACGCCGAGTGATGATCTGGGTTCCGGCGGCTCCGAGGTCGAATCTGGGTGCGTGGTTTCGCCCTGTGTCCTATGCTTTCTACTGACTTTTTCCTTCGCAGGAGACGCCCCATGAAGATGCATTGGAAGGGGGCTCCGGGAACCTGGCGGATCTCTCCATGGAGATAGTCGGCCTGGGCGTCAGCCCATTCTCCCCAGCGCGCAGCCTCCCTACGACTCCTCCCCCGCTGAGAGTCCAGGGTCTGGGGAAGCCGCTCGTCGCCCCGGGAGGGAAATCATTCCAAGGTCGGCCGGGTTCCTCTCGGTCTGCTCCCGACGCGGGAGACGTACCGACGCCAGGTAACCCCCCCCCCTGAAATTAACCCATTCGCCGCTCGTCCGCTTCTGACCTCGCTTCCGCAGGGCATCGCGCCGCTTCTTCCGATGTCGAGATGAGCGAGGGGTACTCGCCTCCCGTGGAGCCGGAAGACATCGCAGACTTCCTGGGCGACCCGCACGATAGCGAGAAGATGAAGGCGCAGGTGGCACGAATGTTTCAGAAACACACGATGCTGCTCAAAGAGGCCTTCGTGGGGATGGAGAGAGACAGAGTCAGGGCGGAGGAGCGACTCGCTGCTTTGGAAGGGGCAAGGGGCTCGGCTGAGGAGGATGAGCCGACATCTCCGGGCGCGCATATTACGCGAGCAGAGGAGCGGCTGGCGAACATTTCGAGACAGGCCGATCAGACCAAGCGGGAGCTGGCGGCGGTTCGAGAGTATCATGACTCTCGCGTGCCGCCTCGAATTGGCTCGCAGAGGCGGGGTAGGTGGAAATGGATCGAGTACTAAGCCACCTGCCTCGCCTGCCCGTGCCCGCAGTTGCTCGCGGGGTCTGAATCGTCTCGAGGCGAGCCATCCTAGATTATCGGGGGCGAATATTATCTAAAAACAATGGTTTGTAATAATTCAGGGACCTTCTCGCCCGTTTATGGGCGCATGCTGCTATGATTATTATTCATTATTCATTTGTTATATATTTTGCTGAACTCTTAGCTTCTACCTTGGAGCGCCCACCTAACAGGAGCGGGCGGGGCTGGCCCGCCTAAAGAGAGCCGAGGGCTGGCCCGCCTAAAGAGAGGCGAGGGCTGGCCCGCCTAAGGAGGGGCGAGCGAGGGCTGGCCCGCCTAAGAGAGGCGAGCGAGGGCCGGCCCGCCTAGGAGAGGCGGGCGAGGGCCGGCCCGCCTAGAAGAGGCGGGCGAAAGCCGGCCCACCTCGAAGAGACGGGCGAAAGCCGACCCGCCTAAGAGAGGCGAGCGAGGGCCGGCCCGCCTAGGAGAGGCGAGCGAGGGCCGGCCCGCCTAGGAGAGGCGAGGCGTTCGTTCGTTCTCGACTGGACATCCTTCTCAGCCTCCGCTCTGCGCGAGAGAGGAATGGCTCGCGGCTGGTGGGGAATCTCTTGCGGCCGGCCGGCGACTCGATGCGGGCCCGCGCGGGGCTCGGGAATCGAAGCGTCGGGGTTGGCCCCGCTGTAAGTTCGCTTCCCGCCTTTTCCGATTTTTCCCGCCCTTTTTCCGGCCCTATAAATAGGCCCTTCATTTATGGTTCCACCTACCGTATTCAAGAGCCCTTCCCCCTTCTTCTCGCGAGAACCCTCTCTTCTCTCTTTCCTCTCGCTCAGCTAGCTTATCAATCCCGCGAGATGACGGGCGGCAGTGGCGAAGCGGACGGGAGGGGCAGGTGTGCCTGGGTCTTTGCAGACCATAGCTTCCCTCCCGCCTCGGTCTCGGAGAAGGAGTTTCTGGACACCGTTAGCGACTTCATCCCGCCTGGCTTTGTGGCGAGGCGGCCCGGGAAGGATGAACGGATCAATGAGCTTTCGGGCGACGAGCTGGCTCTCCCGACGGCCCACTTCGAGGCGGGGCTCCGGCTACCCTTCTGGCCGGAAGTCCGCCAGGTCTTCAAGTATTACGGGGTCGTCCCGGGGCAGCTGACCCCGAACTCCATCGCTGTCGCAGTCGGGTTCGCCTGCTACCTGCGCGAGGAGAGGATCGAGTTCAGCCTTGCGGTCTTCCGCAAGCTGTTCTCTTTCCGCGCGAATAAGGACGGGACCGCGTGCTTCGCGAGCATGCACGCCAAGGTGCGGGAGACGGTCAACAAGAGCCACAACTGGCTCAAGAAGTTCGTCTTCGTCAAGGGCGACTTCGGCAACATTCCGTTCTCGCCAGTGCAACTCGGCGAGGCGAGCTATCGGCCCCCTAGCCTGGGGGGCCATGAGGCGAAGCTATATGAGTTCTTCGCCGGGAAGAACTTCGAGGTCGCCTTCCTCCGCCGGAATCTGGACGACCTCGTCCCCGTCCCGCCTGGGGAAGGTAAGCGGCTCGCTCCTCTATGCTTTGATCGTACCTTGGCTTTTGTAACTTCTGTTCCTGCAGGCGAGCGCGACGTCCCCCTCCACCCGCCTTACGAGAGCGCGCGGTCCGCTTTGGGCGAGCTTGGCCGTGCGCAAGCGGCAGCCCTAGCTCACCGCGAGCTCTCGGCTCCCGTCGGCCAGAAGCGGTCCGGAGGCGAGCTGTCTCAGGGCCCTCCAAAGAAGCCGAATAAAACGGGCGGTCAGGCTCCTTCGGTCGGCGACAAGGGCAAGGCCCCCGCGGATCTACCATCTTCTGCCCCTGCCCCTGCGGTTCCCTCGACCGCTGATCCCGCCGGCGGGGCGGCTGGGTCGTCGCGGCCGCTCGCGGCGACTCGGCCCGCCGAGAAGCCGGTTCCTCGAGGGCATCCCAACTTCGGCTACGGCGAAGGGCCCACGGACCGAACCGGTGCCCCGTTACTTCAGTGGGACAAGGAGGGCAACCGCATCTCGGTATCCTCGCTGCTGCCTAGCTGGTCGGAGCAGGACACCGCCTCCAGGGACGCCTTCAATCTCTCCTTTGGCCTGTACGGGCGGGAGGACGCCTCTACCTACGGCGAGGAGGCCACGCGGGTGCTTATCTATGAGAGCGCGCGGGCGCAATTTCAAAGCCTCGCCCTGGCCCACATGGTCGGCCGGCGGTGCCTCCGGTTGGACAGAGATGCCCCCTCGCTCAACAAGTTGATCGATGAGAAGGAGGCGGCCCGCAAGCTCGCCCAGGAGGAGGCGGATGACCTGCGGAGGCGGCTCGAAGCGGCTGACGCCGCCCTCGCGCAGTACCAAGGTGGCGCGGTAAGCCGTCTCACTCGCAACCGCCTTTATCTTGCGACTCGTCCTAATAAATTTCTTTTGCAGGATGCGGTGACCGCCAGCCGACTTGGTACCGAGATCGCCACCCTCCAGCTGGAGAACCAGACCCTGCGGGCGCGGGTGGGTGCGCTCGAGGCTGCTGCTGCCGTCCCGCCGGCCTCCTCGAGCGGCTGTCAACTCGTTCACCACAGCGAGTATGACCTGGCGGTTCTGATGCAAGAGAACGGGGCCGACGCGGTGACGTACCTCTTCAAGACGTTGCAGCGGGCCAAGCTCCTCAAGGACGAGTGCTCCGGCTTGCGGGTGACCGAAGTGGTGCCGGAGCTGTTCCTTCCAGTACCCGAGCCAGGCGGGTTCCACCGCATCTGAAGGGCCCGCCGCCTTGTGGCTTTTATCTCTCCCCCCCTTCTTGGGACATGTATTTTGTTTATTTTTTGTGGTCACGCCGCGGGCCACAGTTGTAATTTTGTAAAAGTTAATATATTTACTGCATTCACTTCTCAATTGCCAATTACTTCCCGCCTCGCGGTCGTTACTGTGCACCGCTTGTTGATTAACTCTGATTTTCGTTACTGCGAGCGAGCGAGTGAGGCCACCCGCCCGTTTGTGGTTCGGGACATAGATCTAGGTTCGCGGGGCACTAACGCTGGCGCGACGCGAGTGGCGAGTCGCGCCTTCCGCCCGGGCTTGTTATTTTGACCGTATCTAGGTGCGGACTGGGCCCGGCTTCCGCGCGTAACGACTTCGCGCGGGCCGGCTTCCCGGGGAGGGTCTTGGCGCGTCCGACCTTTTGCTTCCCATCCCCCCGTGGACCCGCCGAACCGGAGGTTGGGGCCGGCGTTGCGGCCTCATAGGGTCATCCAGACCGGCCCGCTCACCTGATCTCTGGCGACGTGGGTCCAAAACTCTCCACTCGCGCGCCGTGCTTAGGGCTCGCTCCTCTATGCGCCGGGCCCGGCCTTCTTGGCTCGCCGACTCCCCTTCTTGGCTCGCCGACTCCCCTTCTTGGCTCGCAGACTCGCCCTCTTGGCTCGCCTCCCTTCCCTGGTTGCTTGGCGGGGGATTACCGACTCCGAATGACATCCCGCCCTGCCAGCTCGGAGAGAGCCTGGCAGCTGGATCTGCTCGGGGCCTCCTCCGAGTGACATCCAGCCCTGCCAGCTTGGAGAGAGCCTGGCAGCGGGATCTGCTCGGGGTCTGAGGCAGACTCCTCCGAGCGACATCCAGCCCTGCCAGCTTGGAGAGAGCCTGGCAGCGGGATCTGCTCGGGGTCTGAGGCAGACTCCGAGTGACATCCAGCCCTGCCAGCTTGGTGAGAGCCTGGCAGCGGGATCTGCTCGGGGTCTGGGGCAGTCTCCTCCGAGTGACATCCAGCCCTGCCAGCTTGGTGAGAGCCTGGCAGCGGGATCTGCTCGGGGTCTGAGGCAGACTCCTCCGAGTGGCATCCAGCCCCGCCAGCTTGGTGAGAGCCTGGCAGCGGGATCTGCTCGGGGTCTGGGGCAGACTCCTCCGAGTGACATCCAGCCCTGCCAGCTTGGTGAGAGCCTGGCAGCGGGATCTGCTCGGGGTCTGAGGCAGACTCCTCCGAGTGACATCCAGCCCTGCCAGCTTGGTGAGAGCCTGGCAGCGGGATCTGCTCGGGGTCTGAGGCAGACTCCTCCGAGTGACATCCAGCCCTGTCAGCTTGGTGAGAGCCTGGCAGCGGGATCTGCTCGGGGTCTGGGGCAGACTCCTCCGAGTGACATCCAGCCCTGTCAGCTTGGTGAGAGCCTGGCAGCGGGATCTGCTCGGGGTCTGGGGCAGACTCCTCCGAGTGACATCCAGCCCTGCCAGCTTGGTGAGAGCCTGGCAGCGGGATCTGCTCGGGGTCTGAGGCAGACTCCTCCGAGTGACATCCAGCCCTGCCAGCTTGGTGAGAGCCTGGCAGCGGGATCTGCTCGGGGTCTGGGGCAGACTCCTCCGAGTGACCTCCAGCCCTGCCCGCTTGGTGAGAGCCTGGCAGCGGGATCTGCTCGGGGTCTGAGGCAGACTCCTCCGAGTGACATCCAGCCCTGTCAGCTTGGTGAGAGCCTGGCAGCGGGATCTGCTCGGGGTCTGGGGCAGACTCCTCCGAGTGACATCCAGCCCTGCCAGCTTGGAGAGAGCCTGGCAGCGGGATCTGCTCGGGGTCTGAGGCAATGACATTCATTCTCATCGGGGGGAAAGACAAGTCTACCGCAAGAAATTCCATTAGAGATTGAGCATGGTTTACATAATTTCAAGGAAAAAAACGCTTCAAGTCGTCCCCGCTCCAAGTGAGACTTAGGGTCTCGCCCTCCACATTCCGGAGGCGGTACCCTCCCGACTTCAATGCCTCCTGCACAATGAATGGTCCCTCCCAATTGGGATGGAGCTTTCCCACTGCGGCTGACCTTCCCGCCGCGTCCACCTTCCTTAAGACCAAGTCTCCCTCAGCAAACTGCTTGACTCTGACGTGCTTGTCAAAATATTTGGCCATTCTTCTCTTTACCTCCTCCTGCCTCACGGCTGCGAGGTCCCGTAGTTCCTCGACCATGTCGAGAGAGAGTCGCAGCTCCTCTTCATTATTGGCTCTCCATTCCTCTTCGTGCTCTCCGGCCCCGACCACCCGGGGTGTCCGGACTTCAAACTCCACCGGAAGTACTGCCTCACACCCGTGGGAGAGTTTGAAAGGCGTCTCCCCTGTCGCTGTGTTGGGTGTGGTTCGGAGGGCCCAGAGGACTGAGGGGAGTTGCTCCACCCAACTTCCTCTCAAGTTCTCCACCTTTTTCTTGAGGAGGTTTACGATAATCTTGTTTGCCGCCTCTACCTGCCCATTGCTTCGGGGGTGATGAACTGAGGCAAACCTGAGGTCGATCCCAAGCTGCTCGCAGAAGCTGGTGAACTCGGCACTGGCGAATTGAGGGCCATTGTCTGTGACGATGGCCTGGGGCAACCCATGACGACAGATGATCTCCCCCCATACAAAGTTTCTGACGACCTGGGAGGTCACCTTGGCCAGCGCCTTAACTTCCAGCCACTTGGAGAAGTAATCAATCATCACGAGCAGGAACCTCCTCTGGCCGCTGGCTTGGGGGAAGGGCCCGACCAAGTCCATTCCCCAGATGGCGAATGGCCAGGGAGCGGTGATACTCCTGAGGCGCTGGGCCGGTTGCAGTTGGAGGGGAGCAAATAGCTGGCACTTGTGGCACTCCTTTGTGAATTTTGCCGCGTCGAGACCCAGGGTCGGCCAAAAGTATCCCTGTCGGACGATCCGGCCTTCTAAGGTTCGACTTCCAGAGTGACTCCCACACTCTCCGGAGTGGACCTCTTCTAGAATCTTCGGGACCTCCCTCTCGCCCACACAACGCGCCAGCATCCCTGAGAGAGTTTTCCGATATAACTGGCCATCTCGCATGAGGTAGTATGCCGACTTGTACTTGAGTTTCTTTCCGTCCATTCCCGTGGGGTACTCCCCGGTGGTCAGGAAAGTGACGAATGGGTCCATCCAGGAGGGGTGTTGTTCCACCTCCATCAGTTCCCCCTCCTCGATGGATGGGCGAAAGAGGTCTGTGATGGTTCCCCCCGCCCGGGGTCCCTGCTTTGCCAACTGGTCCACCTGCTCGTTATCCTCCCGAGGCACGTGCCGGATGGAGAAAGTCTGAAAGGTGCCGACGACTCCCTTTACCTTCGCCAAGTAACGCTGCAGGGTGGGATCCCTTGCTTCGAATTCCCCGTTGATCTGGGAGGCCACCACCAGGGAGTCAGTAAGGACCTCCACATCGTGCACCCCCAGCTCCCTGGCCAGGCGTAGACCCGCAATCACGCCCTCATACTCGGCCTGATTGTTGGTGATGGGGAAATGCACCACCACCGTTTGCTCGATCCTCACCCCCTGGGGGCTTTCCAAGATGACCCCAGCCCCTAGGGAGTGCCTCCCTGACGCGCCATCCACCATGACCTTCCAGGGAACCGGGCGAGTGAGTTCTTCCTCCGCCACCTCGACCACATAGTCAGCTAGGAAATCGGCCATGGCTTGGGCCTTGATCGAGAGGCGAGGTACGAAGGAGATGTCGAACTCGCTCAGCTCCACCGACCACTTGGCCAGCCTGCCAGAATGCTCCACCCCCTCGAAGATGTTGCGGAGAGGGTGGTCAGTCACCACTCGGATCGAGTGTGCCTGGAAATAGGGCCGGAGCCTCCGGGCCGAGATGATGAGGGCGAAAGCCAGCTTCTCTAGGATGGGGTACCGGAGCTCGGCCTTCCTCAAGACCCGACTTACATAGTAAACTGGGAGTTGTCTCTTCCCCTCTTCCCGAACTAAAACAGAGCTCAGGGCCTCGGTCCCAGCCCCTAAGTACAGGAATAAGTCCTCCCCCTCCTTCGGTCCTTGCAGTAGGGGGGCCTGAGTCAACTGCTTCTTTAGGGCCTGGAATGCCTCCTCGCACTCCGAGGTCCACTCGAATTTTTGGCCTCCTCTTAGGCTTTTAAAGAACGGAGAGCATTTCTCCCCGGCCCGTGAGAGGAACCTGCTCAGTCCCGCCAGCCTCCCAGTCAATCGCTGCACTTCCTTCGCATTCCGCGGGGACTCCAACTCCAGGATTGCCCTCACCTTGTCGGGGTTGGGCTCTACGCCGGCAGGGGTGAGGAGATGCCCCAGGAATTTTCCTCTGCTTGACCCGAAGGTGCATTTGAGGGGGTTCAGCCTCATTTTGCACCCGCGGAGAGTGGCAAAGGTCTCCTCCAGGTCCCGGAGATGGGAGTCGAGGTCCGGACTCTTGACCATGAGATCGTCTACATAAACCTCCAGGTTCCTTCCCTTTTGCCCTTGAAAGACCCTGTCCATCATTCTCTGGTAGGTCGCCCCTGCATTTTTCAGCCCGAAAGGCATCATTTTATAACTATAGCACCCATCCCCTGTGATGAATGAGACGTCTTTGACGTCCGGAGGGTGCATCCTGATTTGGTGATAACCTGAAAAGGCATCTAGAAAACTCATCAGAGGGAAACCGACGGCTGAGTCAACCAGCGCGTCGATCCGAGGCAAGGGGTAACAATCTTTAGGACATGATTTATTAAGAAGGGAAAAATCGATACACATCCTCCACCGGCCGTCTCCTTTTTTAACCATTACAACATTGGAGACCCAGCCGGGGTATTGGATTTCGGATACAAAGCCGGCCTTGAGGAGCTTTGCTACTTCCTCCCTGATGGGCTCGGCGAGCTTGTCCGCAACGGGCCTCTTCTTTTGTCGGATGGGGGGAGCCTCCGGGTCCAGGTTGAGGCGGTGGCAGGCGATGTTGGAGTCGATCCCGGGCATCTCTGCGGCACTCCATGCGAAGATGTCCACGTTCTTCTGGACGCACTCCAGCATCCGGCCTTGAGCCTCCGGGGTCAATCCTCCGCTGATGCGGATCCTCTCCACCCTGCCTCCGGTGGTGAGAACCTCCATCTCCACCACCTCCTCTGCCGCCTCAAGGCGGGACTGTGCCTCCCACTCCTCAGTCTCCCCCTCGTCGAAGGCGAGGACCTCCCCCTCAGCCTCTGCAACGGCCATCGCCTCAGCCGGCTCCTGGCTCTCCTCAGCGACCTTCTCCTGGGCGCGACTATCCTCCACCTCCATCTCATCCCCGCCCGCTTCCGGCTCCTCCTCCCTCAGCTTCCGCCCCATCTCCTCGGCTCCCTCCAGCCAAGAGATGGAGTTCACCGCCGTGACATAGCACTCCCTTGCCTCCTTGGGGTCTCCGCGGACCCGAACCTGGACCCCCTCGACGTTAAATTTTAGGCATTGGTGGAAGGATGAGGGGACGCAGCGGAAGGCGCTGATGAGAGGCCTCCCGAAGATGGCGCTGTAGCCGCTGGGGGCGTCCACGATGACGAACTTGCAATTGCGGGACTGCCCCCCTAGAACGACATGGAGTCCCACTCCTCCCTCAACCTCCTTCCTCTCCCCTGAGAAGCCGAACAGGGGTCCGTCCGAGGCCAACACCCTTCGGGCCTCCACCTTCATCGCGTCGAACGCCTTCTTGAAGATGACGTTGACCGAGCTCCCGTTGTCAACGAGGATTCGGGGAACGGTGAAGTCCTCGATAGCTGTCTGGATGACCAGCGCATCGCAGAAGGGGTCCTCGTGACCCGGCATGTCCTCCCTGGAAAAGGTGATTTTCTCGTCCGGGGGCGGGGACTGGGACGTGGAGCCAACGCTCCTGCGGTACATGGTATGGAGGCTCGACTTGCGGGAGGCCTCGATCCCAGCCCCCCCGTGGATCGCTCCGATCCTTCCTCGGGAGCCCACATCCACCCGGTCTTCGCACCGGCCTTCCTCTGCCCGAGGCCGAATCTCCTCGATCCGCACTTCCGGACGTTGTTGCTGCTGCTGCTCTCGACGGTCCCTCATCTCGAGGAACTCGGGGCACGTGGCTGTGGCGTGCCCCTCCTCCCGATGGAAGTCGCAGTAAGGCAACTCCACCCTCACATCCCTTCTTCTTCTCCGTGCTGCTCTCCTCCTTTCCCCCAGTGCTATGGCCATAGCCTGCTCCTGGTCGGGAAGATCCGGCCTCTGGCCCTGCATCCCGCCTGGAGGGTAGAACTGACCCTGTCCTCCTTGACGGTAGTCCCCTCCGCGGAACCCTCTCCTTGCCCCGGGTTCCTGCCACTCGGGCCTCCAGCCCAGCCGAAAGTTCGGCTCCTGTCTCCCCTGCCTGGGTTGCTGCGGATGCTGCGGCGGCGGCGGCTGTTCCCTCTGCCGGGGTTCAACCCTTCTCTCCTCCTGCCCTCGGCCACCCCTTGGCCTCTCTTCCTCCACGGCCCACCTGGCCAACCTTCGGGCAAACTCCGGGTGTGCCGCCTCCATGTCGGCCTCCCTAGCCGCCCTCTCTAGGAGCGCCTCAAAAGATACTGGGGGGGACCTCTTGAGTTCCATCGCGAAGAACCCGGATTGGAGACCCAGGGTAAAGGCCACCATCATAGTGTGCCCTGGCATCTCCTGCACTTGAGACAACTCCTCTTGGAATCTGTCCAGGTAGCTCCCCAGGGTCTCCCCTACCCTCTGCTTGACGCGGAACAAGGACTCCACCTCCTTCTTCCTCTTCTTGGAAGTGGTAAACCTCAACATGAACCCCCGACGCAGGTCCTCGAAGCAGTAGATGGACCCGGTCGGGAGCTGGTGGAACCATTCTCTCGCCTTCTCTCGGAGGGTGATGGCGAAGAGCCGGCACTTGAAGCCGTCTGACATCTGTCGAATAGAGACCATATCCTCGAACCATTGGATATGGTGGATCGGGTCTCCTTTCCCGGAGTAATAGGTCATCTCTGGCTCGCGAAACCCCTCGGGAACTGGGGCTGAAGAAACGAACTCGCTGAAGGGGCTCCCCCCCTCAGCCGGGCGAGACGGGAATTCCCTTCCTCCCGTCTCGCCGAAGTGATACTCGGCGGCCGAGCCGGGGAACAAAACTCGCCCCTGGAACTCGCGCTCGCCTCTCTCGGCGGGCTCCTTCCCTGGGCGCCTGAGCGACGCGTCATCGCCGAGTGCGGGAGCGGCGACCACCGGGACTGCCGGTGTCGCACTCTCGGCTCGCATGCCGAGGGCGGTCCTGACGAGCCCGAGGATCTCCTCCCTAAGCTCCGCCGGCATGCTCGTCACTGGGGGTGGGGGAGGGGGTGGCGAGCTGCCCCTGCCTGATCCTTGTCCTTCCTCTCCCGTCATCGAGCTTGCTGAAGGTTTTCCTTGCTGACCACGCTCCACGCTCACCGCACCAAAATGTTGAAACCGGAAACCGGCCTCTGTGGAGTTCGACCCTTGGGGAAGGGGGTGGTCTCGCACCTACTTCGCTCCTGCAAGAGAAACAACAAAAGAGAGAGAGAGACAGAGTACAGGACCAAGGGCCCGGCTCGGAGGTCCCACCACACACCCGGAAGATCTTAGAGCGCTTCCCCTCCTTAACCAGTTGCCGGGCTAAGGTACCTCAGAAAGCGCTATAAGACTTGTGAACTAGTAAGCGTGCCTTCTGAGGTACCCCTTGGGTCTTATTTATAGATTACCTTGGATGGTCTGCAAATAACCTGCCCCTGGCGGCCTGAATTTACTAAGAAGCCCCTTGGGTTGGCCTGCCAACAGCCAAACCCCGCTGTTCTGGCTGGTTATGCGCACCTCTTGTCGAGTCACCCCCTGTCATCTGGAGGGAGGTGGACTACAGCCGATCTGCCTGAGAGAGGCGACTGGGGCCCGGCCCGCCTAGGAGATGCGGGCGGGGGCTGGCCCGCCTGAGAGAGGCGGCTGGGGCCCGACCCGCCTAGGAGATGCGGGCGGGGGCTGGCCCGCCTGAGAGAGGCGGCTGGGGCCCGGCCCGCCTAGGAGATGCGGGCGGGGGCTGGCCCGCCTGAGAGAGGCGGCTGGGGCCCGGCCCGCCTAGGAGATGCGGGCGGGGGCCGGCCCGCCTGAGAGAGGCGGCTGGGGCCCGGCCCGCCTAGGAGATGCGGGCGGGGCTGGCCCGCCTGCTTGTTTGGCCCCTTCGGCGGACACGGGGTTGTACACTCCAGAACCCATTTTCTTGAATCTTGATTCTGCCTTAGGGATCTTACACAGACTGTTAAGTCCTTATTTGAGTAACCTCCCTCTGATACCACTTGATAGTTTTATTTTCAAGACTACCTAAACACCTAGAGGGGGGGTGAATAGGTTCTAATGCTTGTTCTCACTTTTAGGCAGAATATAATAACTGAATTAAATCACACAGCACAGCAATCACAGAAATTCATACAACATAGATTGCACACAGTTTTATAGTGGTTCCCCAAGGTCTGGGTACATCCACTTTCCCCCTTCACCTATCTAGCATTGTGCTAGATTCGGCCAACCTTTCTCTTTAACTCAGATCAGCAGATCCTACAGCTCAGAACCTGGAAAGGTTCCTACAACTCAGGCTAATCAGCCCTACCTCAGCCTTGCCACAAGGCCTACAACTCAGAGAAAAACTTTCTCCTACACTCAGGCAACACAGCCCTACCACTCAGAGATCAACTCTCCTACACTCAGCCTTTATAATTTAGGCTTACAACTCAGATCTACCTTAATAGATCCTACAGAAATTAGAAAAGAGTTTTACAGAATTTTGTCCTAGATGAGAAAGTAAGGACAGGACAATACTTGATTAGCTGATGATGAAATCAACTGAATCTTAGCTTTCTTCAAAGCTTCTTAAATCTGAACTAGCTGAGTTGATTTCCAAACAGCTTCTTGAGAAACTTGTAACAGCTTCCTTCTTTATCTTCAAATGGCTGGATCCCTCTATATCCAATCCCTTTGATACTTCTTCAGAATTCTTGAACGAATTCTCCTTAGACAGATCCTGATAGGTTGAACCCTTCAGAATGTCTTCTTAGATCTTCTGATGAAGATCTTCTTCCGTGCCTTGCACTTTCTTGATCAGTTTGTATGTGTGTTTCTTCTTAAATCAATCTTCTCTTATTTGCCTTCTGAATCTGTCTATTTATAGACCTTCTTCATGGTAACCGGCTGATCCGGTTTCTAACTGTCTTCTGACAAGTCTGACAGCTTCAGATAAACTGTTGCAACCCATAGTTGTCAAGTCTTCAAATAGATCCTTAGTCTTTGTCTTAATCAGCAAAGTGTCGAGACTGACTGTCAGAAAGTGTCGAGACCATCTGTCTATATGTGTCGACACAAGTTACTTTGGTGTCGACACAGCTTCTTCAGACCTTCATCTTGAGGATTAGTCGACAGTGAGAATTTGTGTCGACTCAAGCACTTCATCATTCTTCAGGAAATGACTTGGTCTAGACTTGCAGTGTGTCGACACAAGTCCTGTGTGTCGACACAGTTGTTATAGATTCAGAACATAGTATGTGTCGACACTGCCTTCAGGTGTCGACACAACTTTTGTCGACTCTGCCAATATGTGTCGACTCTGTCTTCTGGTGTCGACACAACTATCGTCGACCCTGCCAATATGTGTCGACTCTGCCTCAATGTGTTGACACTGCCTTCTGGTGTCGACTCTGCCTCAATGTGTCGACACAGCTTCCCAGTGTTGATATAGCTGTTGTCGACTCTACTTCTGTAAGTCAACACTGCTTCCCAGTGTCGAAAATGTGGTCGACTATTTTTCTCTGTGTTGAACCAGCTGTTGTCGACCATACTTCTGTAAGTCGACACTGCTTCCCGGTGTCGACACAAAAATGGTCGACTATTTTTCTCTGTTTTGACACAGTCTTCTTCAAGTGTCGACACAATTCTTCTGAAGTGTCGACATAGCTTTTTCTGGTGTCGACACATGGACTTAGAATAATTTCCTGTACTTTTAGTACTTTCTTAATCTGCACATGTCAACTCAAAATAACATCAAATACACCTTGATGTATATCAAAAAGCTAAGTTAGGCTTCTTCAAATCAGGTACACATTTTCCAATGTACCCAACAGTGTATAAGCTCCACTCAACGCTTTTATACTTAGACTGATTTTCTGCAATCTTGCCTTCTTGCTGAAGTTTGGCATTGAGTGCGTTGAGTGAACTAGCTTCACTCAATGATTCTGGACTTAGCCGAATTCTTGTTTCTTCACGGTAAGACTAGACTCAAAGCCTTTTGACTTGATGTTGAGTGAATAAGCTTCACTCAATGCTTCTGTACTTAGTCGAATTTTCTGTCTCCTTATACTTTGGCGTTGAAAGAATATCCTTGACTCAACGATTCTGGCCATATGGCGTTGAGTGAGTTGAGCTCACTCAATACCTGTTGACTTAGCCACATTTCTAACTTTTCAATACTGTAAGCTTTGACTGCCATCCTTCTCTCAATGCTATTAGTTTTATGGCGTTGAGTGAGCTTGTCGCACTCAATGCTTCTGGACTTAGGCATTTTTTTGAATTTCAAGCCTATCACTTTGAGTCCACCTGTCATTGTCTCTTGAACTATATGTCCAATCATTGTAACAAAGACCAACCTATATACATGAACTTAAACATACATCAAAAACAGCTATGTGTATATCATTGACCTGTTTGACTTCTTACAAATCTAGGATATTGGGATTAATGGACCCAACAATCTCCCCCTACTTGAAGAAGTCAAAACACCACTTGAGACTTTTTTGTCAATGATATACACTAACATAAGTAGCAAAAATATTAATATTGTATTAATCTAAGAGTAGTAAGAGTTACCATATTTTCCCTTGTTACCATATTTTCCCTTGTGTTCCCCCTTCTTTGTTGCATCCTGCTGCTATAAGCTGCTTCACCTGTGAAGCGTTTCCTATAGCTGCTTCTTTGTTTTAGCTGCTTCTTTGTTGCAGCTAATCCCCCTTGCTATTGTTCTTCCTGTACTACTTCTCCCCTTTTTTACTTCTATGAAATAGCTTAGGAGCAGCATGCTATCTACTCCCCCTATTTGAGATCAGAGAAACACCTAGAGCTGAACTTGCTACCCCTCAGTAATAACAACTACTATCAATCCTCTTGATAGTTTCTTTAGTCCACACCAACCTGCAAGATTAAATTTTCCTGCTACAAACAATCATAAAGAGCAACTAAAGCTATACCAAATTCAACATACCACATTCAAATTTGAAGGTATTGAACTTTGCTTCATCTAGTGACTTGGTGAAAATATCAGCCACTTGCTTGTCTGTTGGGAAAAACTCAAGACTAATATCCTCAAATTCAACATACTCTCTTATAAAATAATATCTAATCTCTATGTCCTTAGTCTTGCTATGTGATACAAGATTCCTATCTATAGAGATTGCACTTGTAGAATCACAAAATAAAGGGATTTTACTTATCTAGAGGTTATAATCCTGGAGTTGATGCTGACTCCACAACAACTGTACATAGCAGCTTCCTGCAGCTATGTATTCTGATTCTGCAGAAGAAATAGATACACTAGTCTGCTTCTTGCTGCTCCAAAACACTAGCCTTCTAACCAGAAACTGATAAGAACCTGATGTACTTTTCCTGTCCTCTCTGTAGCCTACAAAGTCTGCATCTGAATAATCAATTAGCTCAAAATCCCTATTACTATGGTACCATAGGCCAAGATCTGGTGTGCCCTTTAGATATCTCAAAATTCTCTTAGTAGTAGAGAAATGAGTCTCTTTAGGGCATGCCTAATATCTACCATAGACAAATATAGCATACAAGATGTCTGGCCTACTAGTAGTGAGGTATAAAAGAGAACCAATTATCCTCTATACAAAGTTTGATCAATAGGTTTCCTTGCCTCATTTTTGTCTAAAGATATATTTGATCTCATGGGAGTTTTCATGGTGGAAGCATTCTCCATCCCAAATTTCTTAATTAGCTCCTGGGTAAACTTAGACTGTGATACGGATATTTCATAATCAGTCTGTCTTATTTGGAGACCCAAGAAGAACTTAAGTTCACTCATGCTACTCGTCTCAAACTTCCCTTGCATAAGTTTGGCAAACTTCCTACAAAGGTTATCACCAGTAGACTCAAAGATAATATCATCCACATATATCTGGATTAGGATGATCTTGCTCTTAGATTTCCTAAGAAATAGGGACTTGTCTATCTTCCCCCTTGAGAATTTATTTTCAATGAGGAAGCTAAACAATGTTTCATACCAAACTCTAGGGGCTTTCTTTATCCCATATAGAGCATTCCTTAGTCTATAGACAAAATCAGTATGATAAAGAACAACAAAATGAAAGTCAATCTAGTGTCAACTACCTTCACCTATGGGGGAGGGATGGGTGATTTGCAATCTTTTGCGGAATTAAAAAATAACCTGCATAAACAACAAACACACAACAGAAAAGCACACCAGAAATTATAGTGGTTCCCCGATTTGGGTACGTCCACTCTCCCCCTTCGACCTATCTCCCAACAAGGGACGACTCGGTCACTTCACTAACAGGATTGAAATCCAATCCTTTCACTATGGAAGAAACCCTTCCAACCGAAGGAGTCACTACTCCTCAACCACGGGTTGCACCCAACCCTTACAACGAGGAAACAAAGTTTCTTTACAACAAAGTTAAAATAGAATGTACAAGAAATACAAACTACGTTTGGAGAACCCAATATCCCTCTTCGTTCAATGAAGCTTTCTTGATGAAGACGAAGAGTCCACGATCGGAGCACTCTCTTGGAGAGGATCTTCTCGAGATCGGCGGCGGCAAGTGAATGCGGCGGCGATGCTTTGTAGATCCAATCTTCTTGATGAAGCTAGCAAGGTCTACTAACGATCCTACTTGGATCGATCGTCTCAATCGATTCGGAGGGGAGAGATATTCCCGCTCAACAAATCAAGAGACAAAGGATCTCAAGATAGAAACGTGGGACGCTAAGCTTAGCCTCGGTTCTGTCGCCAGACGATCAAAGAGGACCTCTAAGATCAGCGGCGACGACTATCTGCGAGCGGCGACGGCAACGGGAGGAAGTCCACGATCGGCTAGGTCACGCTCGGCGACCGTGTTCTTTTTCTCGTATTCTTCGCTACAGTGTAAGTTCAAAATAGGTGACTATATATACTGTAGAACTAGCCTTCATGACCGTTGTGGGCCCCACCAGACGAAACCCTAAGCCCGGTTCAAACAGCGCCTGATAACTTGGTTCAGTCCAGCGAGCCGACAAAATTCGCCTAAGGCAAATTCGGCGGAAATCATGGGTGATTCTCGATGAATTGGCGAGAATCACTTATGATTCCCGTCGAATTCTCCTTAGAAGAATTTTAGCTGAAGAGCTTGCCATCCGGAGAGAATCGGGGAGAATCAAAAACCATTCTCGACGAATCAGCGAGAATGCAGAGTCATTCTCGACGATTCGTCGAGAATCACTTAATGATTCTCGACGATTCTGACTTGGCGTGAATCTTGAAGGTGTTGAGTCAGCCGGATGAAGTCGGCGAGAATTGGCGAGTGATTCTCGACGATTCGGCGAGAATCACTAGTGATTCCAGTCGAATCGGCGAGAATCACTTAGTGATTCTCGTCGAATCTAACTTAGACGATTCTTCGTCTTTCTTCCCATGAGTTGGCCTTTGACCCCTCTTTGCTCCTCTTCTTCTCTTGCTCTATCTCGACCCTGTGCTTGAAAATAAGTACACTCCAATAGAGAAAGCACACATGAGTCAACACACTGATCTGCTCAATGAGGGATTACGTTGCGCAGACCCATGTATATTGACCCACTGCACCCTGACATTGGTGTGTACTTAGCATAGAATAGCTGCAAGCACAACTTGAAGAAATATCATCAAATACATTGTTAATTCACCTTGGCTTGTTCAGGGGCTTCTTCAAATCAGGTACATTGTGGATACAATACCCAACAATTTCCCCCTATTTGAAGAAGCCTAAACCCTACAAGCTAAGGTGAATAAAACAGATGGGAATGAAACATAAAATAAACAATTAGTTGAGAATGAAATTCATTACCATTTTCCTTAGAGCATACTTAGCATTCTTAGCAGCCACTACCTTAGCACCTTAGCCTCGGGTAATCTCCCCCTTTTTGGCTTCTGCAAATCTGGGACTTCACTAGGAGCCAAATGCTCCCCCTCAGTTCTTGAATCGTACTCGATCTTGAGTTCCTTGCTGATGCTCCCCCTTGATCCAAGAGCCTTGAGCCTTACAGTCTTCACTCTTCTCAGTTCAGCATGTCGAGTTCAGTTTTTAAGAGACTGAACTTGGCCTCGTCTAGGGGCTTCGTGAAGATATTTGCAATCTGCTTATCCGTGGGGACATAGTAGAGAGAGATATCTTTGTTTTCCACATGCTCCCGAATGAGGTGGTAGCGCACTATATCATTTCCCAAATTCCTTGTTCCAGTGCAAGCTTGGAACATCTTTTGTCTAGGTCCCCTCATGTTCATGGGTACCTAGACTACCCTGCAAAATAGAATTATCTTACCTTAGGAACCCAATAGGCATTGGGTCCTAGGTTCCTGTCATCATAAAATATCGAATGCCTTCCTACAGGAATCCTGTCAGGAAGGTTAACTCTGCCCAGAGGAAGTGGACATACCCTTGCCCTTGGCACAGAGGGATTATGCCAACAATCTATGGCAAAGTGACCCACCTTGCCACAGCACCAACAATCATGAATGTTGTATCGCCATTTCTGACCTGATCTACTGATTGAGGTAGTCGAGATCTTAGGTCTAAACGGGACAGAGCAGGTTCTGCTCACAAATTTGCCCTTTCCACCGAGACACGAGGGAGGGTGGATAGAGAGCATGTGGTGAGTGTCATGAGGCCTGGGAGGTGGTGCCTTCCTTTCAGTCAGCACACATCCGGGGGCCCCATGGGTACTTACTACATGTTTCCCAACCCCCCTTTCCTGTGTCCTAGGGTGGTAGAAGATGCAGTGAGAGCTGGTTCCTGCCGATTCATGACGAGTTGGGGCTGAGGCCGAGAATACAAATGGTTCAGGATGAGCCTTGGGTATTATCTCATGGGTAGCTATAACAGCTCTTGCACTGTGGGTATCTCCACATGAGGGTTGATTACTCTTACAGTGACCATAGTTGTTCTTATGGTCATACCTGAAAGCAGAGTGTGTGCCCTTCCTACTCAGTGTGGGGGGTATGAACACAGTTTCCCTATTTCTCCACGAATTAATGATTCGGGAGATCCACCCATTTTCTCCTTTTCTCTTGATAGCATCTATCTTGGAAAAGTTAGATACTATTCTCTTCTCGGTCTCTAGACGAATCTCTAGATCTGAGATCTTTGAGTCCTTTACCTTGATGGATTCCAATTGGAGATTCATCAAGGTCCTCAGCTGAGCAATCTCCTTAGCTTGTTCCTCAACAAGTAAGTAGCTCTTCTGAAGGGCACTCTCAAGGGAATCAAGATTTTCAATCCTTTGATTGAAGCTATCCATTTCCCTTACATCACTAGATGGACAACCCTCTGAACTGTTCCTGTCTTCAGGAAATTCAAGGGGAGAGGAGCATGATGAAGAAGTTACCTGATCCTGACTTTGATGTTCAGGGTCAGCTTTAAGATCGGCAGAGACTGTTGTGTCAGCTTCATCAGAACTACTTTCCTCAATCTCTTCTTAAGTCCCAGACAAGGACACAGGAGCCTGATACTGAGAGATTAGTCTTTACCTTCATCTTCAGAAATGAGGACCCCCACATAGGCTTAATCCTCCTGCTGGCATCCAGTCCCTACTGTCTCCGATCCCACCATGAGATCTGAGATAGTTTGCCACATATACTTTGCAGTCCTACACTTGTCCAGTCTTTAACGAGACGATCCAGACCAGCCATTAGTGATGATCTGACGAATCAGCTTGTCCAAGTTGAAGAGTGAGAGCTCAGTCTCAAACATCTCTTCGGAACTCTTGGGGATTTGGAGATCTTTTCCTGAGCTGGAAGCCTTCCTGGGAATGAAGGGACCCTCTTCCAAAATGAGTGATGCTCGAGGGTCAATGGCCTCCAGATGAAACATAACTTTCATCTTCCAGATGGGATAATACTCCGTTGTGCAAGCAGGGAGTCTCAGAGGAGAGACATCAGAGTACAGCTCTATGCTTGAGTCTTGTCTTCTTCTTGACACTAGAACCGGGATCGTACTCAAGGTGTTAACCTTATTGACGAGGAACCTCCCTCTGATACCACTTGAAAGTCAATCTAGTGTCAACTACCTTCACCTATGGGGGGGATAAGTGATTTGCAGTCTTTTGCGGAATTAAAAAATAACATGCACGAACAACAAACACACAACAGAAAAGCACACCAGAAATTATAGTGGTTCTCCAATTTGGGTACGTCCACTCTCCTCCTTCGACCTATCTCCCAACAAGGGACGACTCGGTCACTTCACCAACAGGATTGAAATCCAATCCTCTCGCTATGGAAGAAACCCTTCCACCCGAAAAAGTCACTACTCCTCCACCACGGGTTGCACTCAACCCTTACAACGAGGAAACAAAGTTCCTTTACAACAAAGTTAAAATAGAATGTACAAGAAATACAAACTACGTTTGGAGAACCCGATGTCCCTCTTCGTTCAATGAAGCTTTCTTGATGAAGACGAAGAGTCCACGATCGGAGCACTCTCTTGGAGAGGATCTTCCCGAGATCGGCGGTGGCAAGTGAATGCGGCGGCGATGCTTTGTAGATCCAATCTTCTTGACGAAGTTAGCAAGGTCTACCACCGATCCTACTTGGATCGATCATATCAATCGATTCAGAGGGGAGAGATATTCCCGCTCAAAAAATCAAGAGACAAAGGATCTCAAGATAGAAACGTGACACGCTAAGCTTAGCCTCGGTTCTGTCGCCGGACGATCAAAGAGGACCTCTAAGATCAGCGGCGGCGACTATCTGCGAGCGGCGACGGTGACGGGAGGAAGTCTGCGATCGGCTAGGTCACGCTCGGCGGCCGTGTTCTTTTTCTCGTATTCTTCGTTACAGTGTAAGTTCAAAATAGGCGACTATATATACTGTAGAACTAGCCTTCATGACCATTGTGGGCCCCACCAGACGAAACCATAAGCCCGATTCAAACAGCGCCTGATAACTTGGTTCGGTCCAGCGAGCCGACAAAATTTGCCTAAGGCAAATTCGGCGGGAATCATGGGTGATTCGCGACGAATCGGCGAGAATCACTTATGATTCCCGTCGAATTCTCCTTAGAAGAATTTTAGCTGAAGAGCTTGCCATCCGGAGAGAATCGGGGAGAATCAAAAACCATTCTCGACGAATCGGCGAGAATGTAGAGTCATTCTCGACGATTCGTCGAGAATCACTTAATGATTCTCAACAATTCTGACTTGGCGTGAATCTTGAAGGCGTTGAGTCAGCCGGATGCATTCGGTGAGAATCGGCGAGTGATTCTCGACGATTCGGCGAGAATCACTAGTGATTCCCGTCGAATCGGCGAGAATCACTTAGTGATTCTCGTCGAATCTAACTTAGACGATTCTTCATCTTTCTTCCTATGAGTTGGTCTTTGACCCCTCTTTGCTCCTCTTCTGCTCTTGCTCTATCTCGACCCTATGCTTGAAAATAAGTACACTCCAATAGAGAGAGCACACATGAGTCAACACACTGATCTGCTCAACGAGGGATTACGTTGCGTAGACCCGTGTATATTGACCCACTGCACCCTGACATTGGTGTGTACTTAGCATAGAATAGCTGCAAGCACAACTTGAAGAAATATCGTCAAATACATTGTTAATTCACCTTAGCTTGTTCAGGGGCTTCTTCAAATCAGGTACATTGTGGATACAATACCCAACACAAAACTTGGAGGTTGTTCCATATAGACTTCTTCTTTCAAATCTCCATTCAGAAATGTTCATTTCACATCCATCTGATAGACTCTGAACTCTTGGAATGCAGCATATGAAGGAATAACCATATAGCTTCTAGTCTTGCTACATGGGCAAAGGTTTGATCAAAGTCAATACCTTCCTCTTGTCTGAACACCTGATCCACCAGTCTAGCTTTATTCTTAACTATAATGTCATTTTCATCAAGTTTATTCTTGTAGATCCACTTGGTTCTAATGACATTATGTCCTTGAGGTCTGGGAACCAGCTTCCAGACCTTACATTTTTTAAACTGGTTCAATTCTTCTTGCATAGATCCAATCCAAAACTGGTCTTGGTTAGCCTCTTCAAATTTCTTAGGTTCTACCTGTGATAGGAAGCAAGAGTGCATTGCTGTGTTAAGACATCTGCTCCTTATCACTACTCCTTGTCTTGCATCACCAATAATCTGATGGTCTGGATGATCCCTCAGATGTCTTACTACTGGAGGCAATATTGCTTCAACATCATGTACTTCATGATGTTGATCTTTATCCACTTCATGTAAGCCTTGTGCTTCCTCTGGAATGCACACACCCTCTACTTGGTCTTAAATTGTTGGAGCAGCTTCCTTAAGAGTGAGCTTTTTTAACACTAGTTTAGTACCTGTAGAATGAGAAGAAGAGCTTGACAGCTCATTGTTAATCATATGTTTTTCATCAAACACTACATTAACTAACTCCTCTACTATAACGCCCATGATTTTTCGATAATATTATTTGTTTTGGTATCATCATATTTATGACGTCAGGGCATTACTTTTAACGTCATGTTGACAGCGATGCACCGTTTATGCATTTTCGCATCCGTTGGGTCTGTTTGACCAGATTTTGGGATTTTGATTGGATTGAATATTTTTCTTGATTAAATGGATGAAGTTTTGAGGTTTTGGACTTGTCTAGTTTTATTGCGATCCGAGCATTTTAGAGTCTTGGCGCGTGTTTGGATCTTTGTGATGATTTTGCTTATAGTAAGCAGTTGATGTTAGTGTCTCAAGAATGGTGCGTCGGATTCTAGGGTTGTCTACGCTGCTAAATTTGTGGAGTCGACATTTTATCCCAGAATAATAGACAATCTTAATTTTCTAAATTTTTGCCCTGCTCAGTTCTCGAGAAGCCCTGGCTTATTCTTGGAAAGCTTGCTTCGTTCTTGAGATGGACAGCTTTGTTTCTCGATAGGCCCGAGAGTTGTTCTCGAGAAGATCTGTAGTTCTCGAGAAATCCTCCTCTAGCTCTTGAGAAGCCTTATAGTACTCGAGAAGTCTTGTCTTGCTGCTTTTGAGAAGCCCTTGCTTGTTCTCGAGAAATCCATTCTCAGCTCTCGAGAAATCCATTCTTAGTTCTCGAGAAGTACTTCACTGTTCTCTGGAATTACAGCCTTGTTCTCGAGAAAGTCTTCTAGTACTCGAGAACCTGCCTTCTACCTGAGTAAAGCTTCCTTCTGTTCTTCTTAAGTAGTTCATGGCTTCTTCTCGAGAAGCCCGGTTCAGCCGACCCCGGTTCGTTTTCTTAAGTACAGTTATTCTAATATTACACTTAATATATATATACCTAACTCTTATTCCTCCTTCATTTGGACCGAACTCCTGTTCATCTCCCGAACTAGAGCGGCGTGAGCGAGAGAGAGAAAGTTTTTCCGTGATTTTTTCGGTGGCCGTCGACGGTGCTCCGGTGCTTGAAATCTTGAACCGAACATAGATCTTGAAAGCTCTCAGCCAGAGCTCCGTCATCGAGGTAAAATCTTCCTCATTTCTTGAGTTTTTCTCGTTAGGGTTTTTGGCCCTAATCTCTTCTTTTGTCCATTCTTGTTATATTTCGACTTCCCTCGTCTACTTTAGCCCCGATCTACGACAAGGAGCGATTTGGAGAGTTTTTCCAGCAAAACCAAGGCAAGTGGTGGTTTTACTCCCCTCTTCCCATCTTTCTCCCGATCTACTGAGATTTCTAATTTCTTTTATCGTTATCATTACTAACTTGCTGATTATAGTGCTGTCTTAATCCCTTGTTTAAATTCGTTTGTATTATCATGTTCTTGATTTTGCTAATCTAACCTTGTAAAGTAGTACATGTTTTGATGATGTGATTGAATCTTGCTCTTTTATCCATCCCTTAACTATTATGTAGGACGTGTTAGAGTTTATCTAGGATTGTGAATCCTTACTGAAGGTTGATCAACCGTTTCTTAAATCTAGAAATGTCTAGTAAAATCCGATGTGCCAAGTCTTGAGATATATCTTGATTTACTTATTTGTAGGAGTTAGTGGGTGTAACCACCTCCGCAATGTTTTGAGATTTATTTGTAACTTGTGGGACTCTATCGGGTGTTTAGGCGTCTGCGGTGATGGTGGAGTGTATGAGTCTCCCCCGCAGTTAGATGGATATTATATCTGTAAGGGTGTGTTCGGATGAGCGACCAGCTCGCCTGTGTTTTTGGGTAGAGTTGACCACATGTGACTAATAAAGTTTTGAGAATTCTTTCTTATGATTTAATCATGCTTTCAACCTTTTTAGCCTTGTGCATCTGGTGTGATTTATTGTATGTGACGATTCACGTAAGTGCTCTTTTCTGATTTTGGTACTTTACCTTGTACTTTACTTCAGCACTTTTGGTCTTAGGTTGGTACCTCTTTTAACTTTTGTTTACTTTTGGTTTATTTTCTTTCTGTCACCGTTTGTACCTTCTTGTTTAGGTGTTCTGTATTTGGAATGCCTCAGGTTTGGAGCTTTAACAGGTAGTGAGCTAGTTTTGGAATTCCTGTGCAGCAGTGTTGGCTGTGGTTTTTACCTCGCCATTGCGAGGTAGTTGTTGTTTTAGTTGCTTTACCTTGTTCAGACATACATTTATTTTATGTGGGTTTCGTGTCAGATTGTTGACGCCCATAGGTTAGTTGATTTTGGACACTTTGCTAGCTGCTAGTTGTTGTTTTTATGATGAATTGGATTACTTGCTATCTGGGATGTTTTATGCTAGGATTGCATGTTAGGTATTTTCAAGTATAAAAACTACTACTATTACCTCATGCATTACATGTTTTAAAATTCTAAATCATTATATTTAGCGACCGTAAAAGCTATTTTACTTCCATTATAAGCCTAGAGTCTTACATACCTTGAGTTGTTCTATGGGTACGTTTACACTTATATAGGATGTTTAATCTCATAAAAGAAGTATTTTCCGTAACGTATAACTATTTTGCCTGTGGACTAGATGAGCCACTAAGCCGAGGGATACGGCTAACTGCTTAACTTAAACGGGATTTTTCTCTAAATAACTTAAAAATCTTTCTTTATGTGTCAAGTAGGAGTTTTGCCTGAGCGTCCGCAGTTATCCCCTGTTTATATGGCATCATGATGCGCATTCTCCCTTACTTTGATATATCTTTAAAGGTGGTGAAAATGTGGGTTGTGACATCTACAACTTGACTTGTCAAGTTGTAGATCATATAAGCCTTACTATGATTGTTGTACCCAATAAATATCTCCTCATAGGATTTTGCAGCAAACTTAGTTTTATAGGATTTCCCATTGTTGAGCACAAATCACTTGCTCCCAAAAATTCTGAGATATACAAGGTTTGGTTTCCTACCCTTCATAATTTCATAGGAAGTCTTATTGTGGCTCTTGGTGATAGAAGCCCTGTTAAGGACATGATAAGCTGTATTTACAGCCTCAGCCCAGAAATATTTTGGGAGAGAAGTGCCATTTAGTAGAGTTCTACCAGCCTCTATGAGAGTTCTATTCTTCCTCTCAACTATCCCATTTTGCTGGGGTGTTCTTGGAGAGGAAAGCTCTTGCTGAATCCCATGATGTTCACAGATTCTTGTCATGCATTCAGACTTAAACTCAGACCCATAGTCACTTCTGATTTTGACCACAGTACTGTTCAGCTCATTCTGTATTTGCATGACAAATGTCTTGAAGACATCTGGGATTTCAGACTTTTTCTTCAAAAAGAATACCCAAACAAATCTGGAAAAGTCATCAACCACCACAAAGGTATAGACCTTCCTACCTCACTGAATCTTTAGTCTCAATGCTTTTGAAGGAAGCTTTTGTCTGCTTACCCTTTTGACATGCAGAGCAAATACCTTCCTTAGAGCATTTCATGTTAGGACTATTCCTAACTAACTCTTTACTATAAAGCTTTCGTATAGTCTTATAATTCAAATGAGCTAGCCTCTTGTGCCATTTGACACAATGTGAGGCTTTCTCATTTACAACTAGAGAAATGAGAGAGTCTGATGATAAACAAAGAAAATTAAGACAATAGACATTCCACTCCTAGTACCAGTCAAAGTGACCTCTTGGTCACTTGATCTTCTTATTTGGCACTTATCCTTGTGGAAAGAAATGATATAACCAAGATCACATAATTGGCTTATGCTTATACGATTATGTTGCAACCCTTCCACATAAGCAACTTTTGTAAAAGTGACTAAGTCATTAGTGATCTTATCATAACCTTTGGTGATCCCTCTATCTGATCCACCAAATATCACCTTAGGTCCATCCTTTATTGGTATGAAATCCTTCAGGATGTACTTTATTCCAATCATGTGCTTGGAACAACCACTATCCAAGTACCATATAGGGGTATGGCAACTTGGACTCACCTACAAGAAATAAATCATTTAACCTTAGGACCTCAATTCTTATTGGGTCCTAGGTGCATGTTACGCTGAAAATGAATATGCCTGCCTACAGCTCTTCTGACAGGTAAGCCTATATTAGCTCTCTGGACACTATTATTGTGCCAGCAATCAATGGCATAGTGGCCCACTTTGCCACAGCACCAACACTCATAAATGTTGTACCTTCTTTTAAGGGCTGGTTTAACAACATTGTTGTTAGCAGCTCTCAGTCCAGTAGGTACAACAGCAGCCTTTTTCTTATATCTTCTATCCATAGCCTGATTTGGGATCTGTCTGGCAGCAGAGGTACAATAGGGGTATCTTGAACCCTACCAGCAGCTGCCTTCTTTTTAGAGAGCATGCTCCTGATGGCTTCAGATATGCCCCTGTCTGGTTTGCTGACAGACTTTCCTTTGGTCTAATTGTGGACTGACAGATTTTGAGAAGGGGCTGGTACACCAAACACAAATGGTTCAGGATGGGCCATTTGAATTTCTTCATGGGCTGCCTTGTAGGCACTAGCACCCTTACCATTCCTACCACCATAGTGGTGAACAGCTTTGTTCTCATTGGTGGATCCACCATTCTCCCAGTGACTATAGATGCTCTCTTGGTCATATCTATTAGATGGTAGCAACACTCTCATGAAAGGAATAGGAGGCTTGGAGGCTAGTGACTGCACTGGAGCTTTGCCCTTCCTTTTAGAATTGGCAGCTCTAGTATTCCCTTTGAAGCCTAACCCCTTCTTATCCTTTTGGGAGGAGAAGGAATCTATCGAAGGCAATATAGTACATGGCTTTGAAAACTTAGCCACTGGCTCCTTCTCCTTTTAGAGTTTACTTTCAAGATTCCTGATATGGTCATTCTTAAAGTTTATGGTGTTCATCTGAATAACAGTAATGTTCTTCAGCTGGCTAACTTCCCTAGTTTTCTGCTCTAGCAAAGTTGCTGTTTCAGAATGCTGGGAAGCAGCAAGCTTTAGAGATGCAATCTCCTGAGCCTGCTATTTGGTCAACAGCTTACTCCTTCTGAATGCTTCTAGAAGTTCACCACATCTTTCAATCATTTGATTTTTGTCTTCCTCAGATTCAGAGCCATCTTTATCTCTTGATGAAGAAGCACTTGAATCTGGACCAGTCACATACTTAGACTTAGATGAAGAGCTGGATGAAGAGTGTACCTTAGATGGTACAGGCTGATCCTGGCAGGATTCCTTATGTGATCTTACCATCGAGCCAATGAAGGCTTCATCATCCTCTTTTTATTCTAACGAGGAAGTCTCAGTCCAACTTTTCTCCCTCTTAGTAATGAAGGTTTTCTCCTTCTTGCTTCTCTTATGGTGATGATTCTTTTCACCAGTCTCTTTCTTCTCAGGACAATCAGCCACAACATGACCTGGCTTACTACAATAGAAACAAATTACCTCTTTAGAAAAATGTTT
Organism: Platanthera zijinensis; assembly: GCA_039513925.1. Classification (NCBI taxonomy): domain Eukaryota; kingdom Viridiplantae; phylum Streptophyta; class Magnoliopsida; order Asparagales; family Orchidaceae; genus Platanthera; species Platanthera zijinensis. Next base: position 99,006,281 of record CM077084.1, read on the forward strand.
ACCAGATTTTTGATCATACTTGCCCTCTTTGGAGGGTTTCTTCTTATTTCTGTAGTAGTCCTCTTTGTACAGGAAGGAAGAGGTAGGTTTGATCATCCACCCCTTCTTCTTCATCATCTTCATAAATTGCCTTGAGAAAGCAGCAAACTCCTCATCAGATATATTACAGTCTGATTCCTCTTGATCTGAATCTTCTGACTCAGCTGGCCTTCTTAGGGGAGAAGGATTCTTCTTCTTGCTCCTCTTGGAGATATCTGCCTTGAAGGCCACAGCAGTTTCTTTGGCCTGGCCTCTGCTAGTCTTCTCTTCCTCCTTCCTTGCTGTCAGTTGTATCTCATATGAAAACAACTTACCAAATAATGTGGATGGTGGATTATCTGCCAGCTTTGTCACTTCTCTAATGGCATATATCTTATTGTCCTAGTCTCTAGTAAGAGACCTAAGAAACTTATCATTTAGCTCATAATTACTAAAGGCCCTGTCATAGGTCATTAGCTCATTAACTGTCTTGAAGAACCTTTCATAATAGCTAGTTATGGTCTCCTCCCTGATCTGTATGAAAGCTTCATACTCTTGATTTAGCATTGACTTTCTATCATCTCTCACTTCCTCAGTACCTTCCATATACACTATCAAGGTGTCCCACATTTCCTTTGAGGTCTTGCAGTGCACCAAGTTTTGAAAGGTGGAGTCATTTATGGCACTAACTATAATGTTTTGTGCCCTCTTATCCATTGTTGCTAAGATGACTTCATCCTTAGTCATTTCAGTATACTTCTTTGGAGTCTCAAAATTTGCATCAAGGATAGATGTCTTCATTGGGATGAAGGGTCCTTCTTGAACTGTAATATAGATCCTAGGATTAGATGCTTCCATGAACAATCTGACCCTTTCCTTCTATATGCAAAAAGTCTCCTTCCTGAAGAGAGGAAGTTTCATGGATCCAAGCTCTTTGTAATTCTCTCATGAACCTATCTTAACCTTCTGACAGCTACCCTGGAGATCTACTTAGACTGTTAAGTCTTCTCTTGAGTAACCTCCCTCTGATACCACTTGAAAGTCTTTGATTATAAGGGTAGCTAATCACCTAGAGGGGGGGAGTGAATAAGTTATTGCAGTCTTTTATAGTTTTATAAAATCTTCTATGACCTATGTCCTACTGTGTATACATAATTCAGCTTTCAAGAACACAATACTCAACACAACAAAACACAAGACACAACACACCAGATTTTATAGTGGTTTCCCAGTGTATGGGTATATCCACTGTCTCTCTCCGCCTTTCTAACAGTATGTTAAACAAGGCTCTTCTCCAAAAACTATGGCTCCTCAGAGATTACAGCATGATCCCACCGGATCAGTCAGCCTCCACTGTGACTTACAATACAGGCTCACAACCCTCCACACTGTAATCTCCTGACTACCAAACACAGGAACAACTGCCCTTAACATAGGCTGGGAGAAATAGCCCCACACAGATCCACACAAGGATCCAATCACAGGCCCACGGACCTAACACAGATCTCACAGATCCTTCTCATAGCCTTTATAATTTAGGCTTTATAATAAGATCATACATATCTCTCACACAACCTAATCAATCTAGGCCTTAACACAGATCTATCACGGATCCACAGGTTTTGCTCCCTGAGTTGATTTCATCCTGGGCTAAAAAAATCTCATCCCTATCTGCTTCCCAGCAACAAGAAAATTGATCTTTAATGGTCTGCGGCTTGTGCTGGAAATTCCTCATAATCTTGATTCTGTTTTTGCTAATGAAAGAGGGGAAGACGGTCTTTAAATAGCTAACCTGTAAGGCAGATTGCAATTCCTCTGCTTTATTCTTTTGTCCAGTCAGAATTTGACACGGATATCTTCTTCTTCTTTGATTCAGAAAATGATCTTCAGATTTGGCTCAGATTGAATCGTGAAGCAATTTCAGCTATGACTTGCCTAGACTGATTCGTATTCCTTAGAGATATCCTTTGTACTTATTGTAACAGATGTTGATTGCACCAGCGAACTCAGAAACCCTTCGGATTTATCAATTTGATGTTCTTAGCTGTGTAATAATGGCGGATGAAGACGACGAACTCCCGCTTCTCATTTTCAGAATGAATTAATGTTAATCAGAAAAGTTAATTTGATCTCAATCTCAGCTACTATTTGTAATCCCGTCGATTTGCGAAATGATTGACACGTGTCCCAATTTTAACGACAGTTAAAACCTCAGCTTGATAAAATTGCGATTTACTGTAGACTGACGACGACGTTAATATCAAATTGCAGCATTTAAATAACGAATCTGAAATTCGTTGACTTGTTGACTTTGCTGATGTTAGCATCATTCTGGACTTAGCAAAATTAAGCATCATTCAAGAAATCCTTAGTTCGATGAACTCAAAACTTAGTTTGACGAACCCAGAGCTCAGCTCGACGAAAAAGTGAAAGCAGAGTTCGACGAACTCTGAACTCAGTTCGACGAACTCAGAGCTCAGCTCGTCAAAAAGTGGACAAGCAATACTCAATGATTCTGGACTTAGAATTTTCTTCAGCTCTGTTAGGCGTTGAGTAGCGTTGAGTGAATAGGCAATACTCAACAAATTTGGACTTAGAAATATATCAGCTCTGTTGAGAGCGTTGAGTGTATATGCCTCACTCAATGCCTTTTGCCTTAGCCATATTCTTTTGCCCTTTCTGCTTAAAAGCGCTGAGAGCATTGAGTGTATAAGCTTCACTCAACATTTTTTGCCTTAGCCATATTCTTCTACCCTTTCTGCTTAAAAGCATTGAGAGTGTTGAGTGTATAAGCTTCACTCAACGCTTTTATACTTAGCCTGATTTTCTACAATCTTGCCTTCTTGCTGAAGTTTGTCGTTGAGTGCGTTGAGTGAACTGATTTCACTCAACAATTCTGTACTTAGCCGAATTCTTGTTTCTTCACGGGAATACTAGACTCAAAGCCTTTTGACTTGGCGTTGAGTGAATGAGTTTCACACAATGCTTCTGTACTTAGTCGAATTTTTTGTCTCCTTATACTTTGGCGTTGACAGAATATCCTTGACTCAATGATTTTGGTCATATGGCATTGAGTGAGTTGAGCTCACTCAATGCCTGTAGACTTAGCTACATTTCTGTCTTTTCAATACTGTAAGCTTTGATTGTCAGCCTTCTCTCAGCGCTATTAGCTGTATGGCATTGAGTGAGCTTGTTGCACTCAACGCTTCTGGACTAAGGCATTTTTTTTAATTTCCAGCCTATCACTTTGAGTCCACCTGTCATTGTCTCTTGAACTATATGTCCAATCATTGTGAAAAAGAACAACCTGTATGCATGAACTTAAACATACATCAAATATAACTATGTGTATATCATTGACCTGTTTGACTTCTTACAAATCTAAGACATTAGGATCAATGGACCCAACAATGCCCCCAAACCCTAGTACAAACCCTAAGGTTGCCCTTTGAGTATTGAGAAGGATATAGGGTGATATGTCTTTGGATTAACTTGAATATTGGTAGACTACTTAATAGGGTGGTAATAAGCTCTAGATAATTTTACTAAAAATTTTAGGAACATTTAACCCCTCTGAATTAATTAAGGGTTAATTAAGGCACTTTATTTCAAATGAAATTTCATGTTTGTATAATCTTGGATGTTCATGAAACTTTAGCAGTGAGCTTATATTGATGTTATTGATCTCTGATAATTTTGTTATAAATTTTATATTGATATATTTGGTACTTTATTCACAACCATAATGTTTGTCCTAATTGCAAGAAAATTAATTATGGATTTGTTACTCACTGGAAAATTATGAAACTTGGTAAGAGGACATCTTAGGGCATTATAATATTCTGTGAATTTTTATAAAATTATTGGAAGATATTTCATTTAGGATCATTCACAAAGTGCCCTATGTTAAATATCTTTAAGTAATTTATTTATATGACCAAATGGACTTAGGAAATTATTATTTTTGGTCAAAAATCTTTTCTGGTCAACTTGAACATCTGGTAATTTTATTAGGATTTTTGGATGATTAAATTTAGTATTTCCTTCTTCACACTAACATTATGGTAAATGGTTCAATATTTTATCTGGAGGTCAAAATCTTTTGGAAAAATTGTGAATTCCAGTATTTATTGTTATTTTGATGATATACACTTGTTATAATTTTTTTAGACCATATCATGTCAGAAAATTGTACTTGGTGTTCAAAAGCACAGTTGGCCTGATTTTGCAGAAAATATAATAAATACCAAATAAAGTAGGAAAATTACAATCTTCTGAATTTATTCATTAAGTATCATGATAGACCCCCAATAATAATCTTTATCATTTGGATGATTATTCGGACTATCACCTTTCATGCACACCATGTAACTCATTAGGTGTGCACATAGTAAAATAGTAGAAATGAGGCAACAAGTAGACATGGGTATGGGTATGGGGAAATGGTAGAGTACCCAATCAATTGGGAAGGTAATAAGACACCAATAGGTGGCAGGTTGTGAGAGCCTGGTGGGTAAAGAACAAGATCATACTCGGGACCAACGATAGATCATCTTCCCTTTGGTGAGTCTAAAAGCAATTAGGGCTAATTCAAGTGTAAGGCTAAAAGGGTTTGGGCTGGGTAGATATTAATAATAATAAGTACCTTATGAAAGGGAATGATGGGCTTCAGCTACCATCATAGTTCCTAGTGCTCCCGAGATCCCTTCATCGGGAATACCCTGGGCAGTCCAAGGTTAACCTAAACTGTAAGAATAAATATTAAAGAGCAACTAGTAAAAACTAGGGCTTTATCTTCACTCACCTCGATGACTTGGGAGGTTAGCTTGGTTTGGTTACCTGAGCGGTAGGCTCAGGGGTTGTGGAAATTGGCAAGTTAGTCTGGCGAGTCGAGGGCTCGGAAGGTAGTTGTAACGGACAGGTTAGTTCGGGGAGCAGATGGCTCGGGAATTCATGGATGCATGTGCATAAGGTGGTGGGTCTTCGGTATTAGACAGTCGATCGCACGGACATCGATACGTTGACTCGACAAGTGTGGTTCTCACTTAGCCAAGGAAAATACTGGTGGTTTAGCCAGCATAGTACGTAGGACCTCCGCAGTTGTGTTCTTCGCGTTAAGGCATATGTAAGGGCTAGGCCTGGTAGTGCGGTTACCCGCCTAGGAGTGGGGTGTCCTGACCAACTGTCTCCATTGGCCACTACGGAGGCCCCTGGGAGTGAAGCTAGCTTCCAAAATGGGGAAACTAAAGGTTTGAGCGCATAGAATCGTATGTGTGTACTACACTTGCATGAATCATAGCATAACATATCACTATACACATACCTGCATATACCCTGACACGACATCGTATAAACTAGTTTGTGATAGCTTATACGATGGGAGTCTTGCAAAAGACCTCTTAACTTATAAGTTTGTATGGGCATTCATATAAGTTAAGGTTACTTATTCCAAAGTTTACTTTACATGTACTTACTGCCCTGTCTTTACCTTGTTTACATTACTGCTCTACTTGTTATACTATATAATCTGCTGGATTAGGACCACCGTCACCTGCCTTTGTCTACTCTCGACCATCATAGCTTTCCTATCAGTCCTCTCGCACTGTGCCTAAGAGCCGTTGGGGGAGAAGTGGGGGAAATCAGGCTTAGTCTTTTGACTAACGGTCGGTGGACCAAACATTTTAGGGGCTCCAGTTGGGAGACAGGGAGCAGCAGCAGGAGATGTCAAGATCAGTGGAGGAGGCACTGAAATGCTATCGGTGCAACCAGCCAGGGAACATTCGGAGGAACTGCCCCATGAGGGAAGCACCCCCACCAGCCTTTGGCACCGTGAGTGTTTAGCTTTACTTAGCTTCCGCGAGTGTGTTGTAGTGAGGGTTTGATGTACCAAGCATAAGCCCGTTTATATTTCTATATTTCTGTTCGGTTTCAGTACTGCTATTATCGAGTGGACTTTGTTGCAATCTTCATGTTCAGTTATATATATATGACTTTTGTGGACTTGATTATATTTGTCTTAGTTGATATTTCTACTTCCTTGGTGATCACTAATGCTGGCAGGATCAGCGTTTTGTAGTGACGACCACCCCGAGTGTCAGTGTCACCGCAAAACGGCGATTCTGGGCGTAAGACCTGGTAGCGTAGCAAAAAAGGGGGTCTTATAAACTGGTATCAGAGGCTAACGTCGATCCGAAGAGAAAAAGTCCACAAAACACTGGGTCACTCCGCGCGAGCATTAGTTTGGGGACAAACTAAGCAGCGGAAGCTGTGGTGTGCCCATGTATAAAAATCACAATATATAGTCCATAAATCAATGAGTTAGGCCAACCAAACTAGGAAACTTGACTCACCAAGACGATTCTTAGTATATCCTGGTCAAAATTGACTTTAGGTATAGTTTAGTTAAGGTACGAGGATATCCAAAATGACTAGGGAAAGATTTTAATGCGAGAGTAGCTACTTAAGGCATAAACTCTCATGTCTCTACTTCACTTAATAATTGGTACTATCACCTGTTACCCAAACTAATAGGGTCACCTTAAGGACAAATGATGCCTACAATCCATTAGCGGAATAGTAGGGGACTCGATATAATTAGGTTGAGACAACCATCATACCAAATACCAAGGGTCGGATAAGAATTAAAGATCAGAAGAGACCCATTTGGGACTGGGTCACATATTGACCCTGATAAGGTTGTCATTAATGGTACCCTGAAGAGTCTAAAGGTATGGAGTATATCAACGAGTTTCAGGATGGAACCCCAAGTCTAAGGTTGCATGCTCTAAGGATGGTATGCATATCTAGCCCAAATATAACATAGTGATATCAGAGACACTTAGCCCAAGATAGGTAGGGGCTTATCTTTTATTTATTGGGCAATTTAGTTACTGGCTTGGGTTCCCTTAGACCTAATTTAGAAAATGTGTTGTCCCAAACATAGTGATGTTGAAGTTGGTCTTATTCGACGTTATTCGGGTGATGTCGTGGTAATAAGGAGGAGTAATTACGAGACTTAACTATTACAAGATACCATGTGAATTTGATGATAGGTAGTAAGATTCGGGATATTTGGGAAGATAAGACTAAATCATTATGTTGTAACATCGAAAGTATGATAACACTAGGAAATTTGAAAGAAATTTGCAGACAATATATCAAAGGCGTATACCTTAGGTATGACTCTGCAGACTTGATTCGGATAGCATCAAGGACCAGAATATATACATTTGATGACATAGTCACAGTTAACAAAGGTTTATGACTAATAAAAATGGACTTTGGATTATCAAGTATAACTACGGCAAAATGGAACAAAAATTAATGGGTATTAGTGATAATCTCCAAAGATTCACGAGTACACCCACTTAAATTTTGAGGACGATGGGTCATTTGACGAAGTGATCATTCTCGTTAATTAATAAATTTTGGATTGATTTGATTACCAGAATAAAATTGTGTTTATCAGAACGTGTATTTCCCCGGAATAAAGAAAGACGCATGGTGAGGTTTGTCGGCCGGAGCAGCAGGTCCCTAGTATAGATGGCTTGGCAGCTTCTGATCGATCAGTCCGCTTAGAGTCGGTCATGATAGATGATACGGAAGTGTGAGTCTTGCGACACGAGAAGATTTCGATGGTCAAGATCATGTGGGAAAATCGTGGATAGGAGGAGCATACCTGGGAGCCACTGGATCTGATACAGCAGAAGTACCCGGATCTCTTTGCGGCAGGAATAACGTCAACTCTTAAGGGATGTTAAATTTAGTTACTCTTGTTGGGGTTTGTCTCCACAATACCTCAGATTTGTAGGAAGTCAGACCTTGAACTAAGATGAATTAAGATGTATTTAATGTGGTATTTGAGTTGTATGTGTGCAGGTCCTAATTGCCAAGTGTAGACCAATGTCAGTCTATAATGGGTCATCAAACACAGGACTATGCAATGTAATCCCTCATTGTGTGATCCAAAGTGTTGGCCCATGTATAGCCTCTCTATTGGGATACACTTCTCATTCATGCACTTGGATTGATGGACAGAAGCATTGGAGCTAATTTCCTCAGAAATTTTTTCTAAGTCCAAAATACTCGAGTAACCCCTCTCTTATACTCGAGTATCAGACTTAATACTCGAGTAGCTAGTTAGTTATACTCGAGTAGTTAGTGAGACATACTCGAGTAATCAGTGTAGACGAGTAGTTAAGTAGTCATACTCGAGTAGGGTCTGAATACTCGTGTAGATATATCTATACTCGAGTAGTTAAGTAGTCATACTCGAGTAGCTCTTTTCATACTCGAGTAAGTAACTTAATCACTCGAGTAAATCTTGTATCATACTCGAGTAGATCCATTTCTTCCCTTCTCTGCAAGTTCAAGTAGTTATACTCGAGTAGTTTCTTTTAATACTCGAGTAAGTGTTACTATACTCGAGTAATTGATTTTTTATATACTCGAGTAAATTATTCGATACTCGAGTAGTTGATTTTAATACTCGAGTAAGTATTTCCATACTCGAGTAATTGACTTTGATACTCGAGTAAGTGAATGTTTCCCGGATACATATTCTGATACTCGAGTAATTCCCCTTTCACTCGAGTATATCTTTCTTTCACTCGAGTATATCTTTCTGATACTCGAGTATATCGTTCTGATACTCGAGTATATCTTTTCTGATACTCGAGTAGTTTGTTTTTTGCACTCAAGTAAATTTCTCTTCTCATACTCGAGTATACTCCTCTTTATCACTCGAGTATCTGAATTCCCATACTCGAGTATATCTTCTCTTACTCGAGTATAGCAGTTCTCTATTCCAGAATTTTTTTTTCTAAGTTCGAATTCACCTTAAGTATTTTGAATCCGTCATTTCTGATTGGTCCACGTGTCATCCTTAATTAAGATTATGACCATTGGAGTCCACCTATAAATAGGTCATTTCAGAATTGACTAATTAACAAGATTACAGAGATATTCTTTTTAAGAAAGAGAAAATTCCGTGAACCCTAATTCTCACGCCGCCGCCATTGTTGTTCGCGGAAAAAGCTTTGGATCGCCCCGATCTCCGTCTTCAACGACTATTTCTCCAGCGATCCAGACAAAAGTGAATCACTCGATCTCGCCGAGCCTCAAAGATTCCAGATCTATCTTCTCGATCGAGGTGGTTCTAGTTTTCAGATTCGTGGATCTCTCTCAAGTTATCTTCAACCTTTTCTGATCAAGCCGAAGTTCCTAAAGAAGAAGACTGTCAAAGATCCAGATCTGAGATTATTGTTTTGATTTTTTTTCCAAACCAAAATTTTTTTGTAGGAGTTTTTCTCCGAGATTTGTAGGAAGATCTTTCTTCCGAGCTTTGTAGATCTAGTTGGATCGAGTTTTGTAGGAACGTGGTTCCGAGGTGTAGGATTATTTTCAATCCGAGATAGTGGAGTAGCCGAGTCTAGTGATTTGCTAGATCGGTGAGGAAAGTGGACGTACCCAAGATTGGGGAACCACTATAAATCTCTTGTCTTCTGTGATTGCTTGATGTGCGCTGTGTTAAATTTTTAATTCCGCATTTGACACGCATTTCACCTATTCACCCCCCCCCCCCCTCTAGGTGATTTAGGCTAACAACTTAGACCTCTCAATTGGTATCAGAGCGAGGTTGATCGTTATAAGGTTAACACCTTGATCGTATCCTTCTAAGTTGAGTATCAAGCATGAGTAAGACTAAGGATTTTTCCAAGCTCCCTATCTGCACCAAGAACAACTTTCCTATGTGGAAGGAAAGGGTCAAATTCTTCATGGAAGCTGTAGACCCTCGGATCTTCATGATTGTTGAAGAAGGTCCTCATGTTCCTATGACCGCATCAACAATAGATCCAACCAAAAAGATACCAAAGAAATTGATGGATCTAGACAAGGATGAGATTGCACTTGTCTCTCTGGACAAGAAAGCAAAGAATATCATAGCAAGTGCAGTCGATGACTCAATGCTGCAAAATCTGATTCATTGCCAATCTGCCAAGGAGATGTGTCAATCCCTAGTGACTCTAATGGAAGGTACAGAGGAAGTGAGGGATGATCGTAGATCCCTACTGAACCAGAAATATGAAGCCTTCAGGCAGGGTCATAAGGAAGCCATAGCTGACACTTTTGAGAACTTCTTCAAGATAGTAAATGGGCTAAGAGTTTATGGACGTGTCTTTACCAACGGGGAACTCAATGACAAATTCTTAAGATCCCTAACCAAGGAATGGGACAATAAGGTATGTGCCATTCGGGAGTTTGGAAGGTTAGCTGAGACGGACCCGCAGAATCTGTTCGGAAAGCTTATGTCTTACGAGCTGCAAATCAACTCAAGAAAAGCTGAAGAAGAGACAAGCAGGTCTGCATCCAAGGAGAAATCTGTCGCTCTAAAGGCAGATAGCTCAAGGAAGATAAAGGCTAGCTCTCCTGCCCCAGTTCCTGAAGCTGATGAAGAAGAATCATCTGAACCTAGCTCATCTGGCTCAGAACTATCTGATGGAGAGTTCTCCCTACTCTCAAGGCAGTTCAAGAAGTTCTTGAACAAGAAGAAGCAATGGAGAGGCAAGGATGCCTCATATAGAAGATCACGACATGACGGTGATCATCGGAAGAAAGGCTCAAGCAGCCATGACAGGTATAATTCTAAACAGAACAAACAGATCTCAATTGACATCATTTGTTATTGTTGCAATAAGCCAGGTCACGTCATCGCCGATTGCCCTCACAAAAAGAAAGAGGGTGGAAGAAGAGAGGAAAAGAAATCCTCACACCATAAGAACAGGAAAGAGAAAAGCTTAGTAGCCAAGAAGAGCAAAACTCTCAGCGACTCTGACTCATCTGAGTCGAGTGAAGAAGAGGAAGCTTACTTTGGGCTCATGGCTCACTCAGATGATGAACAAGTCCCCCAGTTTACTGGGGATGTAAAATCTCACACTCCTCTCTCTGATTCTGATGATGACAATGAGCAAGAGGGATATTCCTCTGAAGATGAATCTGAGCTCATGGGTCAGTATAAGGAGTTACTCACCGCCTACGAAAAATGTCGTAGATTAATGAAAACTCAAGCCAAAGAGATAAATACTCTACGAGCTAGTGAGAGCAGCTTGAGAGAAGAAGTTGATAAGACTAACTCTCTTCAAGAGAACCTCAATGCAGCTATGGAGGGATACAATAAAGCTCTCAAGCACATCGACCGTAAAGAGGAAATCATCAAAGAATTGGAACGACAACTCGAGGCTGAAAAGAAGCTTGTTGAGAGTTTCTCCAAGCCTAAGACAGTTCTTCCAATCGTTGCTGAATTCTCTGCTAAGGCCAAGGGTGCTGGTTTAGGCCACATTGTCTCTTCTAGTAAATCCTCTAGGAGAAACAAGGCCAAGAGAAAGAATAAGGCTGCCCGGAAGGCTCTAGCTGAAGAAAAAGGGAAAGCTCCCTTGGAACCTATTGTGTTCAAGAAAGTTATCTTTCCCACGAACGAACTCGAATATGAGTCCACCTACGGACACTTTTCTAGGCCGATCCCTGAGAAGCCTAAGTCAAGATACCAAGGTTGGACTCGTCCTCGTAACTTTGGCGAGAGTGTCTTCAAGGCACCTTATGAGGAGATTCAGCTTCAAAGCTATGGACCTTATGCTCACGGTCATAATTTCAAAAAGACACCAAAAGTAAAACCCATTGTAGAAAAGCCTATGAAGGAGAAGACCTCATGTAACTGCCATCATCATGAAGCCTCCTCCTCCAAGAGTAAAGCTCCTGCTGGACCTTCATTCCAGAAAGTCAAGCAGGACCACACAAGGCAAAGATACAACAGGTTCAACTGTTGGTGTTGTGGCAGAATTGGTCATTTTGCTAGTGATTGTTGGTTCAATCCTGAAAATGCTGCAACCCCTAAAGTTAGCAACGTGAGAGTGACCACTCATGAGGCTAATACTCGTAGGGGGAGTATTCTAACTCGAGACCAAGGACCCAAACTTGTTTGGGTTCCTAAGGCTAAATGATTGTAATTGCAGGTATGTCCAAAGGCCACCAAAACGCCAATCTGGTACTTGGACAGTGGATGCTCTCGGCATATGACCGGGACAAGGAGCCTACTACAGAATTACACCCCAGTCTGCAACGGACCAAAGGTCATCTTTGGAGGTTCAGATCGAGGAATCACTAAAGGCTATGGTATGATTTCTAATGGTAGCGTATCCTTTTCGAATGTAGCATATGTTGAAGGATTGGAACACAATCTCATCAGCATAAGCCAACTATGCGACAAAGGATACGTAGTTGAATTTCATGCTGACAAGTGTTTGATAAAGTCGGTTAACAATATGGAAACTATTTTATCAGGCACTCGAAGCAGAAATATTTTCCGTTTAAATTTTATCTGTATAGACTCTTCGACACCAATGTGTTTGTTAGCAAAAAGTAGTGCATCTCTTGCTGACCAATGGCACAAGAGACTAGCACATATTAATTTCAAAACTATTAATAAATTATTCTCTCAAAACTTAGTGCGTGATGCACCTAATGTCAAGTGCGTTACGGACAGTCCTTGTCACGCTTGTATCAAAGGCAAGCAAACAAGAAGTTCGTTTTAAAAGCATAATAGGCAAGGATTCCAATAGAAGTTTGCAGCTTCTCCATATGGACTTGTTTGGTCCACTGCAGGTTAGGAGTTTGGGAGGTAAGGAATATACGTTGGTTATTGTGGATGATTACTCGCGCTTTGCGTGGGTGTTCTTTCTGAAACACAAGTCAGATACCTTCAGTACTTTCACAAATTTTGTGAGGCAGATCCAGAATGAATACAACTGTTCCGTAGTCAAAATCAGAAGTGATAATGGAACGGAATTCAAATCTGGAGCCATGACAGAATTTTGTGAAAGTCAAGGTATCTTTCATGAGTTTTCCTCTCCTCGCACTCCACAGCAAAATGGAGTAGCTGAGAGAAGGAACAGAACACTCATAGAGGCTTGTCGGACCATGTTGAGGGATGCCTCACTTCCGGAGTATTTCTGGGCTGAAGCCGTCAACACCGCTTGTCACGTGCAAAATCGAGCACTCATCAACAAGAACCATGATAAGACTCCTTACGAACTTCTAAAAGGCAGGCAACCAACCATTTCATACTTTAGAATCTTTGGCTGTAAATGCTTCGTGCTTAACAACGGCAAGTATCACTCTACCAAGTTTAGCGAGAAAAGCTTTGAAGGTATTTTTGTAGGATATAGTAGCCATAGTAAGGCTTATAGAGTATTCAATAGAAAAACTCTGGTGGTGGAAGAGTCGATACATCTTGTATTTGATGAGACGAGTCTGTTGCAAAGCAACTCGTCTAGTGTGCCTATTGTAGATGCAGGTACAAAGTTGAAAGAACTTAGCTTGGATGAACCTAGTGAAGATAAAGATGAGATATTCATCAAGGTCCCCTCTACAACCACCATTGGAGAGGTGGATGATCAAGATGAAGAAGACATCCCAGCTGAAGATGCAACTCCAGTGGCTGAAGAGATCCCAGATGCAAGGACTTTAGAGTTCAGACACTTGAAGGATCATCCTGTTGACCAAATAATAGGAGATCCTCGGGATGGCGTCAGAACTCGTCGAGGTACAACTAACGAGAATTTACACTTAAGTTTTCTCTCACAGGTTGAACCAAAGAAATTTGATGAAGCCAACTCCGACGCATCCTGGATTCTAGCCATGGAAGAAGAATTGAATCAGTTCAAACGATGCAAGGTTTGGACACTTGTTCCTAGACCCAAAGGTAAGAATGTCATTGGGACAAAATGGGTCTACCGGAACAAGATGGATGAAGATGGGATAATCGTAAAGAATAAGGCCAGACTTGTCGCCAAGGGATATCGTCAAGAAGAAGGAATCGACTTCGACCAGACTTATGCTCCAGTAGCAAGACTGGAAGCGATCAGGTTATTTCTTGCCTACGCTGCACTTAAGGGCTTTACCGTCTATCAGATGGACGTAAAGTCCGCCTTCCTGAATGGTGACATAAAGGAAGAAGTGTACGTAGAGCAACCGCCAGGTTTTGTTAATTCAACCCATCCTAATTATGTATATTTATTACAGAAAGCACTATATGGTCTTAAACAAGCTCCTCGAGCTTGGTATGAGACTCTGTCTAGCTTCCTTCTTGAGAACAAGTTCACAAGAGGAAAGATAGACAAAACATTATTTCTTAGGGAAATAAAAGGCAAGATTTTGCTAGTGCAGATCTATGTCGACGATATTATTTTCGGCTCTACGGATAACAACCTCTGCAAGAAGTTTTCTAAACTTATGCAAGGGAAGTTTGAAATGAGCAGTATGGGAGAGCTAAAGTATTTCTTAGGGCTTCAGGTGAAACAATCTGAAGATGGGATTTTCATCTCACAGACCAAGTTCACCAAAGAGCTACTTAAGAAATTCAGAATGGAGAATGCAACCTCTATGAGGACTCCAATGGCCTCAGCTATGTCTCTGGACAAGGATGAGAAAGGGAAACCTTTTGATGAAACCAAGTACAGAAGCATAATTGGGTCCTTGCTCTACCTTACTGCGAGTAGACCAGATATAATGTTCTCAACATGTGTTTGTGCTAGATTTCAGGTGAACTCTAAGGAATCTCACTACATCGCTGCAAAGCGAATCCTGAGATACCTCAAAGGCACACCAAATCTTGGCCTATGGTACCCAAGAAGTAATGATAGTGAACTAATTGGTTTTTCAGATGCAGATTTTGCAGGTAGCAAAGACGACAGGAAAAGCACTTCCGGGACTTGCCAATTTCTCGGAAGGAGACTTATTTCCTGGAGCAGTAAGAAGCAGAACTGTGTAGCCATCTCAACGGCTGAATCAGAGTACATCTCTGCAGGCAGCTGTTGTGCACAACTCTTATGGATCAAGAATCAGTTTGAAGACTACAACATGCAGTTCCAGAACATTCCCCTGTTCTGTGACTCTTCCAGCGCCATAGCAATAGCCAACAACCCAGTCTCCCATAGCCGGACCAAGCACATAGAGCTTCGCTATCATTTCATCCGGGAGCATGTGGAGAATGGAGACATAGATCTATAGTATGTCTCCACAGACAGGCAAGTTGCAGATATTTTCACCAAGCCGCTGGACGAGTCCAAGTTCTCGTTCTTCAAAACTGAGCTTGGACTGCTCAACAAAGAAGACCAGTGATGGACTCTCAAGATTAAGAAGATTTCAGTAGTGTTAGCTGCTCAGAGGTACAGTTCTTCAGTGGAAATAGACATCTACCAGGGAAATTCCTTCAAGTATTAGAAACTCGAGCATCGTTACACTTACACGAGTAAACGGCTAATACTCGAGTAAAAAGTTTCATATACTCGAGTACTCCAAAAGGTACTCGTGTATGAACTTCTGATACTCGAGTATGAAAATTCGTCAAGGACTTAATACTTGTGTATGCTCTTTACATACTCGAGTATGAATTCTTGATTACTCGTGTATGTTGTGACCTACTCGAGTATACTAAACCTCATACTCGTGTATGCTGTCATCCTCTACTCGAGTACTCGGAATTTTTTTTTCGGATTTTCATATTCTCTATCCGCACCAAGCAATTGCCGCCTCGTTCAGGTATGTCATTATACTTAATCCTTTTTAAACCTAATTAGGACTATTTATATATATATATTCAAATCGAAAAAGTCCTTTCCACTTCTCATTCACTCGAGTAGCCGCCGACTTCTCGTATTCCCGAACCCTGTTCTTCCTCTTCCGTCGCCGCAAGATTTCTGTCTCTTCGTCTCCCAGAGCAGTTGTAGTGCTTCGTCGTCCTCGTTCTTGTTTCCTTCGCATTGCAGAATCGCCGATGGCTCCTCCCTCCTCCAAGATTGGAATCGGCTCTGAACTAGTAACAGATGGTATTGAAGAGATTTCTGATGGCTTCAAGAACTTACTGATTCTCCTGGACACGGCCGGGTTGTCCTTCGTTCTTCAAGAACCCTGCCGTCTCCTGCTTCCTGAGGTTGAAGAATTCTACAGAAATCTGAAGATTAGACACAACGGCACAGTTCTGAAATCCAAGGTAAAGGGAGTTGAAATTCGGTTGGATAAAACTTCAGTCGCCACTCTGCTCCGGATGCCAGTGGTCGACGAAGAAGATGACCTAGACAAGGCAGATGCCGACCGCACCTCTCTGTTCTGCGGTCGAGATCCTGAAGGTGGAGGTGAAACCCTGAATCGATCCTTGTTCAATTCAGAAGGGAAGTTTCTCGTTGACATCATCGCCAAAATCCTATTGTGCAAGACATACTCCATAAGAGACATCTCCCAAAATCTATTCGACGTTATGCAAGCTATTGTCTGCAGGAAGAAATTCCAGTTCGGAATGATGATACTGGATAAGATCCGGGAAAGCGTCAAACATCCCAGTTTTGCTAGGATTATCTCCCTCCTCCTCCATGAGATCAATCCTACAGTGTTTGACTTATCTAAAGGGACTCCTCTTCACCACATGAAGAAAGTTTCTATCTCTTCCATTCAGAGGTATGACCTCAAGATCCTGAACTCTGCCCAAGCTTCAAAGGCTGATGCCATCTCAGAACTACAACAAGGAAACAGTTTACCTGACGACAGGATTCCATCTCCTCATCTACATCAAACTATTGCTACCTCTGGTGCTTTAGTTGAGGGGGAGCCTGCCTCTTCTCTTTCTCAGCATCAAGTTTCTTCTGAATCAGTGATTCCAGCACAAGAAGAAGTCAGAGTTGCTACTCCTCCAGCTTCTCCTACTCCAGCAGCTTTACTGTCTACAGCTGAAGATATTAACAGTCTTATTGATGAGCTCAGCTCAGATTCTCCTCTTTTTCAGAATGATTCAGCTACCAAGTCTCCTGCCAAGTCTCCCATTCAGTCTCCAGTTCCATCTCCTGTGCAATTCCTAGCTCAGACTCTAGTACAGTCTCCTGCCAAGTCTCCCATTCCGTCTCCAGCTCACTCCCCTCTGGATGCCACAGATTTTCATGATGATATCATCCTGTCCGATGACGAGAAGGATTCCCCAGAACCTGTTGACCCTCCTCTGAGGACACTTGATTTCTCTCTCCCCTCCTTCTCTGACCCTTGTGATTCCATAGAGATAATTCCAACCAAGAGAGCTGTGAGCTCAGTAATTGTGGAAGAGATCCCCCCTTGGGCTGCTCCTACTCCCCCAGTCCCTGCATCAACCTCAACCCCATCCTCCTCTTCCTCTTCAGATCTAGTTAGCAAGATTGAGCTTATGCTCAAAGAACAGAGAGATTACTTTGATGCCTCTCTGCAGTCAGTCACCTCCAAGGTCTCTGCTCTTGAAAAGGAGATGAGCAGAGGCTTTGCTGAAATTCAAGCAAACACTGACACTCTCAAGCAGTTGTTCAAGATTGGAGGCAAAGCCATAGATCACACCATCACAAGCATAGGTGAGCTAAGGAACCAGGCAGAGACAGTAGCTCACAATCAGCTCAAGCTAGATGAGAGAGCTGACACTAATGTTGTGAAAGTATGTAATGAAGTGAGCACCTTCAGAGATGAAGCAATTGCCCAGCTAAACATAGATATCAGCAAGGGGGAGAAGATTGTAAAAGAACAAGTTGAAAAACTTTCTGAACAAGCTGAAGTCCAGGTTAAACAACTAGCTACCCAATCTCAAGATGCTGTAAGTGAACTAGTAAAAGGATTGAAAGAATCCCTTCTTTCCCAGCTTCAGTCTGTCAAATTCTATACCTATGACACTGCTGTCTGGCTGCATAATCAAAACTTTCCTGAGTTTCAACTGGACCCTACCATAATACCTCAGCATCTAGATCCTCTTGCAGAACAGCCTCCAGCAGATGTCTCAGCTCAAGCAACCTTTCAAGGAGGTGTGCCAGTCTTCTCACCTAGACCTGAGGGTGATGTGACTGAGCCTCCCCTATCCTATACTGAAGCATGGCAAGATGATTTTCCTTCCAGTTCTCAAGGTCCTTCTAAGAAGAAAAGAAAATATGGTGACGGCGCTTCTGCCAGCCGTTCTGCACCCAGGAAAGAGCCAGCTCCTGAAGGTAGACCACCTGTTGTTCATGCTGAAGTGTGGAGTCCTACCTCTAAGTCTTTGATTCTTGATACTTTAAGGTTAGTGACTGATCTTGGGGAGAACAGAGATAATTACTACAGTTATTCAGAGTGGAAAGCCTATGAAGCATCTCAGATAAAGATCAGGCTACATGACAGAAATTGGGGGCACAACAACCCAGCTGCTCCTCCTAGGCCCAGGACTTACTTTCCAAAGCCTTTCAGCTACCTAGAGAGGCAAGAGCTGAAAAGAGAAAGGATGCACAAGGATGCCCCATCTTGAGTTGAACTGAGAATGTGGAATTGGACTTTTGTTTCTGTGCTTAAAACATTTCTATATATATATATATTTAATTCTGATTATGGCAATGTTTTATTTACCCTACTTTAGTTTAGTTCATTCTCCTGTTATATGCATGTTGTTCTTTTACTCTTAAGTAATTCACCTTAGTATAGAGAGTGCTGACATCTACAAATAGGGGGAGATTGTTGGGGTTTGTCTCCACAATACCTCAGATTTGTAGGAAGTCAGACCTTGAACTAAGATGAATTAAGATGTATTTGATGTGGTATTTGAGTTGTATGTGTGCAGGTCCTAATTGCCAAGTGTAGACTAATGTCAGTCTATAATGGGTCATCAAACACGGGACTATGCAATGTAATCCCTCATTGTGTGATCCAAAGTGTTGGCCCATGTATAGCCTCTCTATTGGGATACACTTCTCATTCATGCACTTGGATTGATGGACAGAAGTATTGGAGCTAATTTCCTCAGAAATTTTTTCTAAGTCCAAAATACTCGAGTAACCCCTCTCTTATACTCGAGTATCAGACTTAATACTCGAGTAGCTAGTTAGTTATACTCGAGTAGTTAGTGAGACATACTCGAGTAATCAGTTAGACTTACTCGAGTAGGGTCTGAATACTCATGTAGATATATCTATACTCGAGTAGTTAAGTAGTCATACTCGAGTAGCTCTTTTCATACTCGAGTAAGTAACTTAATCACTCGAGTAAATCTTGTATCATACTCGAGTAGATCCATTTCTTCCCTTCTCTGCAAGTTCAAGTAGTTATACTCGAGTAGTTTCTTTTAATACTCGAGTAAGTGTTACTATACTCGAGTAATTGATTTTTTATATACTCGAGTAAATTATTCGATACTCGAGTAGTTGATTTTAATACTCGAGTAAGTATTTCCATACTCGAGTAATTGACTTTGATACTCGAGTAAGTGAATGTTTCCCGGATACATATTCTGATACTCGAGTAATTCCCCTTTCACTCGAGTATATCTTTCTTTCACTCGAGTATATCTTTCTGATACTCGAGTATATCGTTCTGATACTCGAGTATATCTTTTCTGATACTCGAGTAGTTTGTTTTTTGCACTCAAGTAAATTTCTCTTCTCATACTCGAGTATACTCCTCTTTATCACTCGAGTATCTGAATTCCCATACTCGAGTATATCTTCTCTTACTCGAGTATAGCAGTTCTCTATTCCAGAATTTTTTTTTCTAAGTTCGAATTAACCTTAAGTATTTTGAATCCGTCATTTCTGATTGGTCCACGTGTCATCCTTAATTAAGATTATGACCGTTGGAGTCCACCTATAAATAGGTCATTTCAGAATTGACTAATTAACAAGATTACAGAGATATTCTTTTTAAGAAAGAGAAAATTCCGTGAACCCTAATTCTCACGCCGCCGCCATTGTTGTTCGCGGAAAAAGCTTTGGATCGCCCCGATCTCCGTCTTCAACGACTGTTTCTCCAGCGATCCAGACAAAAGTGAATCACTCGATCTCGCCGAGCCTCAAAGATTCCAGATCTATCTTCTCGATCGAGGTGGTTCTAGTTTTCAGATTCGTGGATCTCTCTCAAGTCATCTTCAACCTTTTCTGAACAAGCCGAAGTTCCTAAAGAAGAAGACTGTCAAAGATCCAGATCTGAGATTATTGTTTTGATTTTTTTTCCAAACCAAAATTTTTTTGTAGGAGTTTTTCTCCGAGATTTGTAGGAAGATCTTTCTTCCGAGCTTTGTAGATCCAGTTGGATCGAGTTTTGTAGGAACGTGGTTCCGAGGTGTAGGATTGTTTTCAATCCGAGATAGTGGAGTAGCCGAGTCTAGTGATTTGCTAGATCGGTGAGGAAAGTGGACGTACCCAAGATTGGGGAACCACTATAAATCTCTTGTCTTCTGTGATTGCTTGATGTGCGCTGTGTTAAATTTTTAATTCCGCATTTGACACGCATTTCACCTATTCACCCCCCCCCCCCCCCCCCTCTAGGTGATTTAGGCTAACAACTTAGACCTCTCAACTCTCAATAGAAACCCCGCAGGCCTAACCTGAATTTCGGTGACAAAATTTTTATTTTTATTTATTGGGATTTGAAAGTCTTTAATTCAAGAATAGTTAAATCACCTAGAGGGGGTGAATATGTTTCTTAGTCTTTAGTGAGTAGTGACTATCTTTTTCTTACTTTATTATATCTTGTTGTTTTCTTTTATCTTTAAGCTTAAAGTAATTTAGAGCTTGTCCTTAATACCTGTAAATAAGAAAGAAAAACAACCACAGAAAAGCACACGGGTATTTATAGTGGTTCCCTAACTAGGTACATCCACTTTCCCTCCCTCCTATCCAACTATCTTGTTGGACTAGGCACTTGTCCAAAGCTTGCTCCAAAGATCTTACACCTCAGATCCCTCAGGATCTCTAAGTCTCCTCCAAGACTTACTTCACAGCCACAATGACCCACAACTCAGTGGTCAGCTGACCACCTACCTCAGGCTGTTAAGCCCTACACTCAGGCTGGGAGGACAGCCCTACCTCAGATCCACAAAGTATCCTACCTCAGAGCTCTGTAGTTCTCCTACACTCAGTGACCCACAAGCCACCTACCTCAGCCTTATCTCGAAGGCCTACAGCTCAGGCTTCTCAACCCTACAACTTCAGGAACAAGGCCCTACTCTAAGAGTGTTGCAGCACTCCTACAGCTCAGTACCCAACAGGTACCTACCTCAGTGCCCTTCCAGGCACCAACAGCTCAATGACAAGTTTGTCACCTACCTTAGGCCAAAATGCCCTACACTCAGATCCACACTTGGATCCTACCTCAAAGAGCAGCACTCTCCTACCTCAGGCAATTAAGCTCTACAGCTCAGATCCATACTTGAATCCTACCTCAGTACCCCCAGCAGGGCACCTACCTCAGTAACTAAATAGTCACCTACAACTCAAGCCCAAAAGTCCCTACAGCTAAGATTCAGATAAACTGAATCATACAGGATGAAAGTGGGTTGGTATTAATTCTTGACACAAGAGATGTTTCTCTGTATCAAGCTTCTTGACTGAGGTAAACTCAGCCCAACTTATGACTACAAGAATTTAATTCCTGAGTCTACCTTTCTCTGGACTAAGTAAATACTTAAACCTAACTCTCTCTTCTCAGCACTAGGGATTTTATGCAGCTAGAGCTAGAGAAGTAACTATAACAGATCTTGCTACAACCTGAGCTGGAAGAGTCTCAGTTACTCCTTTCTTCACAGCAATAAGGATGAAGATGTGCTGGAAGTAACTTGCAGATTTGCTTCTCTGACTCTTCCTGAACTGAGCCAACTACTCTGTCCTATCTCCTTCTTCACAGCTCCCCAAGAGAATGTTCTTTAGGTTTGTTGGCTGAGACTCTGAAGCACCTTCAGCAAGGGTTGGCCCAAATTGCTACCTTTTGCTTAGATAATCTTTCTGAGCTTGCTTGTTGGTGTAGGTGAGAATGGCACCAGCTATCTTGATGTTGAAGGTCTTGATTCCAACAGCTAACTTGCTCTTTGTCTTCCTGACTTGAGCTTTCTTTTATTTAGCTCCTCAAAAATGGCAGAGAAGAAGAACTATCTCGATTAACATCTTTTTCTCCAAAAAGCTTTCCTTCTTTTATTTAGCTTGACCCAACGGCACTTGAGTAGTGGGCCCCACATCATTAATGGCCAGCAGCAACTTGCTTTAACGCCAACTATCATACAGTAGGCATGCGGCATCATTTGTCACGTACTGTAGCCATCCCATCACTAATTTGAATTATATTGACTTGTTGACTTGTTGACGTCATCAACTGTGGACTTACCCAAAAATCAAACAACATTAGCATGGGCGTTGAGTAAGTAAGCATCACTCAATGCCAAAACACTTAGACAGATTTACTATCTCATGGCGTTGAGTGAGTAACCTTCACTCAATGCCAAACTACTTAGAATATAAATCTATTTCTATACGTTGAGTGATACAGCTTCACCCAATGCCAGCTTGCTTTATTAGCTATTTGCTACTTAGCATTGAGTGTGTGATCATCACTCAATGACAAACTACTTAGATAAAATTTTGTCTTCACTAGGCATCGACAGCGTTGAGTGAGCAACCTCCACTCAACGCTTTTTACCTTAACCATTTTTCTGCTTAACTTGTCTCCGCGCTTTCTTATTCTCAACTAAGACAGACACTTGTCTCAGCGGTTATGCTGAGACCAACACTTGTCTCAGCGGTTGTGTTGAGACTAACTCCTATCTCAGTGGTTTTGCTAAAACCAATCATTTCTCTCAGTGCTTTTTCCTTGAGCTTCTCAGCTCTCTCAGCTCTCTCAGCATTTTTGCCTTAGGCAAAATCTTCCTGCTTCTCTAGCGTTGAGAGCGTTGAGTGTGTCTTTATCACTCAATGTTTTTTGCCTTAGAAAAAGTTTTCTACAATTTAGTTCGACTAACTGAACTGAGTTCGAAGTTCGTCAAGCTCTGAACTCAGTTCGACGAATTCTCTGAACTGAGCCCGACAAACTCAGAGTCTTAAACTCTGAACTTAGCTTGACAAATGGTGAATCTCAATCTTCTGAGTTTTAGCTCAAGGAATGGTGAGTTGAGCTCGACGATCTGTGAGCTGAGCTCGACGAACTCTGAACTCAGTTCGACGAATTTCTGAACTGAGTTCTACTCATAGCTTTTTGCTGTATGGCGTTGAGTGTGTCTTCATCACTCAACACCTATGGACTAAGACAGATTTCTGTCATCCCACAACATAGGTAAGAGTTTACCTAACTTGGCCACTTAGGCTACTTCCTGCCTTTCCAGCATCTTCACATTATGACCACCTATCACATCACTTAGACCACCTATATAAACTTGTTCTATGGAACATCCTGGCTTGGCCACTTAGGCTACTTCCTGCACATGATGAGCTAAAACAACATCAAATAAAACTATGATCTTAGTGTAGATGGAGATGCCTCTTCAAATCCATTTTAGGGAACATTGTGGGCAATGGACCCAATAATCTCCCCCTATTTGAAGAAGGCAGAACACCAAGCAACACTAAGAGGCATTAACATAATATACTTATAAATTCATGCAGCTGAAGATTATAATCTGGTACAACTGCAACTTATACTATATTAATACAATGTGCTCAAATTAATTGTATTGACTTAATAAGTTAAGTCAATGCATCCTCATACTACTTGAGCAATTACTCAAGTAATATAAACTCTCCTTTATACCACTTAATACTTAAGTGGAGCACCACTAGAAGCATTGCCCCTTATATATTGCCACACATATCTCCCCCTTTCTGTCTTCTTCAATAGGTATATCTATTGAGTGAGTAGAAAATATCATGAGAGAGATTATCTCTTGATCCTAGACAAAGTCCAACGTTGATATTGCTAAGGAAATCATCCAAGTGATCAGTGTACTAGATTAGGAGTCATACCTTCTGTATTGATACAATGATACAACACAACACTGTTGTAACATCCCGACTTTTATTGGGTCACCAGAACCCTCGTGGGCCCTATAAAAGTGGCTTGAACCCTACCCAAGACCAGGTGGGAGATAACCCAAGGCAGGAACTATCGAGCTAGAGAACTCCGAATTGAGTTCTGTCAATTCATGTGACCTCATATAACCCATACAGGTGCATCGGACCCCATCGTGTCGAGATCTAACGACAAATTTAGACATTTTGACTGTTTTAGCGCGCTGCGATGCGCAAATCTTGGACTTTCGCCAAACGGACTCCGATTCAACCCCAGTTAGTGGCGTTGGACTCGTGTGGTCAATACAAAGTCACCGGAAGTCGTCCCAGTCAATTTCGATGACAATTGGTCAACTCGTGGTCA
Source organism: Platanthera zijinensis (assembly GCA_039513925.1). Classification (NCBI taxonomy): domain Eukaryota; kingdom Viridiplantae; phylum Streptophyta; class Magnoliopsida; order Asparagales; family Orchidaceae; genus Platanthera; species Platanthera zijinensis. The sequence continues at coordinate 99,030,506 of CM077084.1, forward strand.
AATCAAGAATAGTCATGCACCGAAAAGCGTGCGTACACCAACTGTGACACAACATCCGAACTTTGACCCGACCTCGATAACTTGGACTCACTTTGACTTTGACCAGCAAGGTGGACCCACCCTAGGGTTGACTTGGTCAAACCCCCCTAAAAACCTATTTTTGGATTTTTTTTTTTTTCTCCAAGAAGGGACCCACCTCCTCTCCAAGGAAGGATAGCCATACCCCTTACTCTTCTTTGGGCCCTCCCCCAACCTTCATACAACCTACTAAGAGTGGAGGCCCACCCTACCCCTCCTCTCCTCTCTTTTCCCCTTTCCTTTTCAAAGGCCCAAGCCCATGAGGGCATCTTCTTTTTCCCCACATGGGGGAAAATATGGCACCTCCAGCTATCCTTGGACAGTTGGAGGGTGGGGATTAATCCCTCCCTAAGGAGGGATTAGTCCCACCTTACCCAAGGGAGGGAAGCTCACCCTCCACAATCCTATAAAATGACCCACCCCCCTCCCCAATTATCCTCACAACTCACAAACCTTCACCCCTCCCCCTACCAAGGTGCTGTCGGAGCTCCGGCGGTCGGAAAAAAGCCAAACTGAGCCCTCCCTCCCCCCTCCACCACCACCACCAAGGCATGGCCGACCAGGCCGGCCCCTCTCGAGCCCACCAGACCTAGGTAGAATCTCTCTCCCTCCCCTCTCCCCATTCTGGATGAAATGCATGGCGCTCCCGACGGCCGGAGCGCCGCCGGCGCCACCCAAGCCTTGCTCCAGGTCGGGTGGTGCCTAAGGAGGAGAACTCCTCCCCCAATGCCGGTGGTGGCACTGGGGGAGTGTTATACTTCTGTTGAGGGCGGACCCCAGCATCGAAGAGCGGCAGTGCCGCCGGAAAACGCGGCTCTGACAGTACCCTCGAAACAAAGCAACGCTCTGTTTAGAGCTGGCGGCGGCGGGCGGCGACGCATGGCCGCCGGACCACCACCGGCAAGAAGCCCAACCTCAGACGCATCGGCTGGGGGTGGGATGGTTGGCGGCCATCCACCTGAGGAGCGGGGATGGCGCAGTGGCATCGGGAGCAGGGCCATCGCCACCCCAGGCTCTCGGGATGGGAATTTCCGACGGCGGTCGGTGGCGCCAGGCCACCAGACCACCGCCCAGAGAGTCGCTGGCCCCTAGCGAGTCGATTGGGGCCGGCGACGGTGGCTGGCGGAGGCTGGCCGGCGGTGGTGGAGGCTGCCACCCTTCACACTGCCGGGAGCAGCAGTGGCCGTCCGATCTCATGATAAGATCAGATGGCCCAGATCTCCTTAATCCCCGCCCCCTGCCTCGGCATCAGCACCCCCCACAGCGGATCCGCTGTCGATCCGCTGTGGGGGTAGAAGAACAAAGTTCATTCTGCGGCTCAATTTCAGCCGCAGGATCAGATGGATCTGCTATTGGCAGACCAAATCAAAGGGCAGGAACTTGGGAAATTTTCTGGGCCAAATCTAGGCCTCTAGGAGAAAAGTAACCAACATCATAAATTTTCCCCATAATGAGAGCTACCTCCACAAAAATTTTGAGAATTTTTAGAGTTGATTTAATATTTTTAAAATCTAAAATAAAATTATATTGGTTAAATTAAATGCACAAAACACCTTGGAAAATTACAAAAAAAATTACTAGGCTCATGTTAGGCCCTCCTAAGAGTTGTATCAAAATTTGGGACCATAGAGATAAGTTTTGATATTTTTCCTAAAATATTGGAAGCCTAGGGTCACGCACGAATCTTATTCCGCTTGTTTCCCTCGAAGGTGAGAATTTGAGCGTGCGACCACTCCTTATAATCAAAGAAGTGTTTTCAAACTATTCTATCGGCGAGAGTGGTCGAGGCAAGTGGCTAAGCTCCGGGAATTCTGATCTTTCGAAAAACCGTCGAGCGTCTCGACACTCGAGTAAATTGGACTACTACCCCTTTTTCTTTGTTGTTTACTCCAGTCTCGTACTGGTAAAGCTTATTTCAGTACTTTCATTTCAGTACTACTCCAGTCTCGTACTAGTCAAGCTTATTTCAGTACATTCATTTTAGTACTACTCCAGTCTCGTACTGGTCAAGCTCATTTCAGTACTTTCATTTCAGTACTACTCCAATCTCGTACTGGTCAAGCTTATTTCAGTACTTTCATTTCAATACTACTCAAGTCTCGTACTGGTCAAGCTTATTTGAGTACTTTCATTTCAGTACTACTCCAGTCTCGTACTAGTCATGCTTATTTCAGTACTTTCATTTCAGTACTACTCCAGTCTCATACGGGTCAAGCTTATTTCAGTAATTTCATTTCAGTACTACTCCACTCTCGTACTGGTCAAGCTTATTTCAGTACTTTCATTTCAATACTACTCAAGTCTCGTACTGGTTAAGCTTATTTCAATACTTTCATTTCAGTACTACTCCAGTCTCGTACTGGTCAGGCTTATTTCAGTACTTTCTTCTCAGTACTACTCCAGTCTCGTACTGGTCACATTTCATTCCAGCACTTTAAATAAGCAGCATAATCACCGCACTTGTCCTTATTGCAATTTACTTTTATAATCCCGGGTCCTGCTCTGACGAGCAGTCGTTATTAAGGTTGAGCCTTAGTTGGGGATAACCGGAGTCGAAGTAGTCCTCCATATCTATCCCTAAATAATGCGCTCCCACGCTCCTTATCGAAAGTGGAGCTAAGCGCCGCCGCCCGAAGTTTAAGCCTAGTAGGGCAGGCCGACGTAGACCTGGTGTGTATTATGATTGTCATTTGTTTGATTGATTATAAATTTCTTGCGGTGAAATAGTGGCGGGTAAGTCCCTCCGCAGACGGTTCGTACCGGCGCGGGAAGGTCGATGACTCAAGGCGACAGGGAGATGGGTACCGCGGGTGACCGGCCATTATATTCCCCGTCAGGTTTCCTCCACTGATCGGCCAAAATGATTCGCCGGATGTCGCTCACATCCAAGAGTACGCAAGGCTGTACGTTAGGGCCTGGCGTTTTGCGGTACGACCACCCCCAGAAGTGGCAAGACTGGCTACTGTCATCGACGGCCACATTGGTGAGGCCCGCGGGGCTCGCTACCCTGCTGGAACAGAAGCGGTCCATACTATGTCGACATAGGGTTTGTGTGTGCGGCTGTGAATGCCTGCGATAGAGTACAGGATATGAAAACCTGATGTGTTGTTATGCTAGTGGAGCCTTGTTATAACTGATTTATACTACTGCTGCTTTTCTCAGTTATACTATCATGCACTCTTTTATAGTTGCTTCTAGCTATACATATATGAATTGTTGTGTTAACCCTCTCTTGCTTCGGCTATTTACTCCTGTTGGGTGGGTGGGTGCTCGTCCCCAGGATATGGATCCGGGGACGAGATTTATTTCCACTTAGCTCTGTGACTAACGGTTATCTAAATAACCATTCACAGGAAATGGAGCATCGTAGTGACCTGCCGCCGCAGGAGATTACGCCAGCGGCTAGGACTACCCGAGCAGATGCACCCCCGACATCCTCGGAGTTTAGAGACGTGAGTACCGCTGAGCAGCATAGGGAGAGAGAGTGTGAGGGTTATATGTAGTACATGTATAGCCCACGGTCTTATATAAATACTTAGGTTTCGGCCCTAGACCTCTGTATTATTATATGATGTGATATATATATATCAGCAGTGGTTTCCTGTTAATGCTTCTGCTATACTCTGATGGGTTGTGAATGTTGTGATTCGAGACGAGCAAGGAGGCCAACTGGTGCTCAGATAGGATGGATCGTTTCCCCTAAGGAGCACTGGGTGGACATCTTGGGCCAGTAGTACTCCTCCAGCCCGACTCGGGTCAAAGGTTGGGGGGTGCTACAAATGGATCAGAGCGATCATGATTCGTCCTTATGGAGCAGTCTCAGGATCCTTCCGTCCCTCGCTTCGTTCTGGGTTCGGGACGAACCTTGTAGCGGAAGCCTGGTGGACCCTAATGTAGAGGCTTAGGGATTTTAGATTGTACATTAGTATGCCCTTACACTGTTGTTTCCGCTTAGTCTGTCATTTTTGCAAATTTCCCCAACTTTTGCAAAATACTGACACTCTTTCCTGTTACTTCTCCAGATACCGGAGTACAGTAACGGGGGATCCTTGTCCAAAGGATATGTTCCAGCTACCCCACCTCCAGACCCAATCGCTCCCACGGCTGTACCATTTTCCGAGACTGACTTGGGGCATACATTGATAGCCATTCTGGCCACTTTTCGGACAGCCTTGGCACAACCACCACGAGAGATGGCGGCACCTACCGATTTACTGACGATTTTTAGAGGACTGAAGCCGCCCGCTTTTAGAGGTAGAGAGACTGTCATCCAGGCAGAGGAGTGGGTGGAGCGTGTGGAGGAGCTATTAGTGGGAATGATGTGCACAGCTGTGGCTGCAATCTCTTTAGTGGTGACCCTTTTGGAGGGATATGCGAGGGATTGGTGGAGAGCGGCTAGTCGCTTTACTTTTCAAGATCAGCCATTGAGCGTGATCCTTTGGGGGGAGTTCTCCGTGGCTATACTAGAATTCTTCATCACGGATGCAGATCGATCCGCGCTGCAGGAGAGGTTCTTGCTCATTCGACAGGGCAACCGCACAGTGGCAGAGTACGAGAGAGAGTTTATACACCTGGCACGCTTCGCTGGGAATCTGGCTGCCTCCGACAGGGATAGAGCTTCTCGGTTCTACCGAGGACTACGAGACGACCTGAGGCAAGCCCTGATCATGCTCTCCCAGGCCACCTTTCACACTATAGCCACCCATGCGGCAGCATTAGAGTTGGACCAGCAGACAGTGGTTCAACGGCGCAGAGGCCAGGTAGAGATTCCTCGACACCAGAGGCGAGACGGAGGAGTCTCTCCCCACAGACAGGATAGAGAGCGCAGGCAGCGACGTCGTAGATAGCCCTATAGGCGCCCACCAGTACCCCCAGCACCCCCAGCTACGCATCCAGACATCAGACCAGCTCCAGCACTACAGGCCCTACTAGTGGCCCGACGAGATGTTCCCTTCGTAGGGAACTGCTTCTTATGTCAGCAGCCGGGACATATGAGAGCCTTCTACCCACAGGAGACAGGGAGACCGGGATTAGGAGCAGTTTAGGGTGGACATCCGGCACTGGGACAGGGTCAGAGAGGCCGCAGAGGCAGAGCTGGCAGGAGAGGCCAGCAGGGCCGAGCAGCACCCCTAGTGGCCTATGCACTGGACTTGCAGCATGAACCGGCCCCTGACGTAGTCATAGGTATATATCTTAGGCGGTAGAGAGATATCAGATCTGACTATTGATGTTGTATATTACTTATGTGTGCTTACATCTTCTGTATTAGATAGTTGATATATATGCATATATTCCCCATGTCGTCAGGAATCTTGTTGGTAGAAGGACACCCTGCCAAGACCCTTTTTGACACAGGAGCAACACATTCTTTCATTTCCCACGATTTCATCACAACAAAAGGAAACATTATTCATTCAACCGGACTGTCTATACAAATCCGTTTACCGGACGGGTCGGATATGACTTCTACCGAAAAGTGCTCGTTCCAGGCTGTGCTGGGAGAAGTAGAATTTGAGATCTACGCAACCATCCTAGCAATAACTGGATTTGACATAATTCTGGGGATGGACTGGTTGGTCGAGCACAAAGCACAAATAACCTGTTCCACGCGAGAAGTCCGGCTACATAACCCAAATGGCCAGAGCGTCGTGTTGACAGGTGTGCCCTTTATCTCGCGCATTATTCTGACTTCTATACAAATTGTGAAATCAGTCTGGCAGAAGGACGAAGTATACCTTATCTATTTCGAGATAGAAGACAAAACCCAGGTGCTCGCCAAAATTTCAGTAGTCCGCAACTTCCCAGATATCTTCCCTGAGTCCCTCCTGGGAATGCCACCCCAGCGAGAGGTTGACTTTCAGATTGAGCTCGTGTCCGGAGCACGACCAATATCACGAGCCCCCTACCGAATGGCCCCAAGAGAGTTGGCTGAACTGAAAATCCAACTACAGGAACTGATAGATGATGGATTCGTCCGTCTTAGTTCCTCACCTTGGGTAGCCCCAGTGCTTTTCGTCAAGAAGAAAGACGGAACATTGCGCCCGTGCATAGACTATAGAGAACTAAATAAGCTTACTATACGCAACACATACCCCCTCCCTAGGATCGACGAACTCTTCGATCAGTTGCAAGGTGTACTAGTATTCTCCAAAATGGACCTAAGATCCGGCTATTATCAGCTCCGAGTCCGAGAGGAAGAAATTCCTAAGACTGCCTTCAGCTCTCGTTACGGACTTTATGAGTTCCTAGTGATGCCCTTTGGACTCACCAATGCACCCTCCGCCTTTATGGCTCTGATGAATAAAGTCTTCGAACCCTTCTTGGATCACTTTGTCATCGTCTTCATAGACGACATCTTAATCTACTCAAAGACCAAGATGGACCATACCCGACACCTACAGATGGTGTTATTAAAGCTCCGGGAGCACTCTCTTCGCCAAATTCAGTAAGTGCGAGTTTTTCTAGAAGAAGTCAGATTCTTGGGCCATACGATAAACAAGGAAGGAGAGGCAGTAGACCAAGCCAAGATCCAGGCAGTACAAAATTTGCCACCACTCAGGACAGTTGCGGATATCCGAAGTTTCCTCGGTCTTGCCGGATACTTTAGGAAATTCGTCGAAGGTTTTTCCAAGATCGCCCTACCCCTAACTGCTCTCAATAAAAAGGACGTCGCATTCCAATGGACGCTGGAGTGCGAGGCTGCATTCGTCGAACTTAAGAAGAGGCTGACTTCTGCGCCAATCCTTATGATCCCCACAGGGACCGAGGGATTCAAAATCTACACTAATGCCTCCCTGAAGGGATTGGGAGTTGTTCTAATGCAGCATGGCAAGGTTGTGGCCTACGCATCTCGGCAATTAAAGCCGCACGAATTGAATTACGTAGCACATAATTTAGAGTTGGGCGTCGTCGTCATCGCCCTTAAAATCTGGAGGCATTATCTGTATGGAGTAAGATATGAGATCTTCTCCGACCACAAGAGCCTCAAATATATCTTCACGCAGAAAGAGTTGAATCTCCGGCAGCGACGATGGCTAGAATTCCTCTGCGATTATGACTTCACTCTCAAATATCACCCCGGTAAAGCAAATAGAGTCGCTGACGTCTTGAGCCGCCAGCCTGCGATAGCCGGAAGTTGGATGGAGCAGATCCCCAATGTTAGAAAACGAACTAAAACAAGCCGCAACGAGTATAACTGAAACTTTATTATCTGAAAAAGATATCTATTACAAAGGTATGCCCTCCCTTATATAGAATGGAGGAGAGAAGAGAGAATACAAATAAGAGATGTGGGACAAAATTTACAGGACTAAGCGGACTATACAAATCAAACCGCACAGGCCGCGCGGTTAGACAGGAAGGGCTAACCGCACGGCTACCACCAGAGAGAGAGAGAGACCGCCAGGGGAGACCGCCAGACCGCTCGGCAACCAGACAGCAACAGCACAGAACCAAACCGCTGAGGGAGACTGCCAGACCGTGCGGTCTCCAACCCGCCAAGACAGACCGCCCGGTCATACTTCAACACAAACCGCTGAGGGAGACTGCCAGACCGTGCGGTCTCCAACCCGCCAAGACAGACCGCCCGGTCACACTTCAACACTCCCCCTCAAGCTGGAGCATATATATCGATCATGCCCAGCTTGTCACAAATATGATGAAATGAGGCGGAAACGGGCTTGGTGAAGATGTCAGCCAGCTCTTTATCAGAAGTGACAAAGGGAGTGCAAATTTGTTCCTTTAAGATCTCTTCACGAATGAAATGACAGTCAACCTCAATGTGCTTGGTTCTTTCATGGAAGACCGGATTTTTGGAGATGTATATGGCAGCCTTGTTATCACAGAACATAGGTAGAGGATGGTGGTATACCTCTCCTAAATCCAACATTAGAGCCCGTAGCCATTTTAGCTCACAAGTGGTTGACGCCATACTCCGATACTCTGCTTCAGCGCTGGACCTGGAGACAACAGACTGCTTCTTGCTCTTCCAGCTTACCAGATTACCCCCAACAAAGGTGCAGAAACCGGAGGTAGACTTGCGATCCCCTTTGTCATCAGCATAACTCGCATCTGAGTACGCTTCAACCCTCAGATGACCATTCTTCTGAAAAAGCAATCCTTTCCCAGGGGCGGCTTTGACGTACTCCAAGATCCGCAAGGCGGATTGTAGATGACACTCCCTGGGTGCTTGCATGAATTGACTTACCTTGCCCACAGCATAGGAAATGTCGGGCCTGGTCACTGTGAGATATATGAGCTTACCAACAAGACGTCTGTACCTCGTAGTATCTGAAAGAAGAGGCGAATCATCTGTCCAGGTTTTGTCTTCTCCAACAGCCATGGAACATCGAGCAGGTTTGGCCCCAGTCAATCCTGCATCTTTTAAAAGATCAAGGGCATACTTACGCTGGGAGAGGACTAAAGAATTGGGCTTTCGAGAGATTTCGATCCCCAAAAAGTACTTCGGAGAGCCCATATCTTTTGTGACCAGATGTTGACGTAGATGCCGCTTTGTCAAGGCTACCCCTTCCTGGTCATCGCCAGTGAGAAGAATATCATCAACATACACTGCAAGAACCACCAGTCCCGAGGAGGTTTTGCGAGTAAATAGAGAGTGATCGGCAGAGCTGCGCACAAAACCAACGGCCGCCACGATGCCACTGAACTTGTCAAACCAAGCTCGAGGGCTCTGCTTGAGGCCATAAATGGCCTTCTTCAGCCGGCATACTCGTGTCTCCCCCTGAGCAACATACCCTAGAGGTTGCTCCATGTAGACGGCCTCCTGAAGATCACCATAAAGGAAGGCATTCTTTACATCCAGCTGGGAAATCGGCCAATCTTTATTGACGGCCACAGAGAGAAGAACCCGTATAGTGCTGAGACGAGCCACGGGAGAGAAGGTGTCAAAGTAATCAACTCCATAGGTCTGAGTAAAGCCCTTAGCAACAAGGCGAGCTTTATAACGGTCTACAGTGCCATCCGGGGCAAATTTCACCACAAAGACCCAGCGACAGCCAACAACATCAGTACCAAAGGGAGGAGGAACAAGAGTCCAGGTACCCCGCTCCGTTAGGGTGGCCATTTCCTCATCCATGGCCATCTTCCAGTGAGGAATAGCAAGGGCCTCCTGGTAGGAGCGGGGCGTGGCAGTGGCAGAGATAGCTAGAGCAAAGGCCCTGCGAGAAGGGGTAAGACGATCATATGAAACAACAGCAGTAAGGGGGTGTAGGGTACACGTCCGCACCCCTTTGCGAAGAGCGATAGGAAGATCCAGGTCAGTTGGTCCCTCGGCATCCGGAGCATCCGTGGCAGAGAGAGCTGGCCCAGGAGTAGAGAGCGACGGCGGCGGAGACGGTGGCGGAGAAGATGGAGAGAGAGGTGGAGGGAGAGGAATGGATGTGGGCGGTGTAGGGGTGAATATCGGAGTAGGAGACGATGGAACAAAGAGATCAGCAGGAGAATTAGAAGCTGGGAGAGGATGAGAGGAGTCATCCGAGAAGTAAGAGGTATTCTCGAAGAAGGTGACGTCAGCAGAGACGAACTGCTTACGAAGGACGGGATCAAAGCAACAATAACCTTTCTGAGTGGTGGAGTACCCCAGAAAGATACATTTAGTGGAGCGCGGGGATAGCTTATCACGGGTGGCAGAAGGGGCATGCACAAAGGCAGTGCATTCAAAGATTTGGAGAGGGAGAGAAAACGGCTCCTTGCCCGGATACAAAATGGAGAATGGGGTCTTTCCGTGGAGAGTGGTGGATGGAATGCGATGTATAAGGTAGCAGGCAAGGAGAACAGCATAGCCCCAATAGGAGCGAGGAACATGCATCTGGGTCATCAAGGTGCGAGCGACATCAAGAAGGTGACGGTTTTTGCGTTCAGCCACCCCATTTTGTTGTGAAGTATAGACACAACTAGTTTGATGAATAATCCCATTCTGCATGCAGAAGGCGTGAAAGTCATGACTGATATATTCTTTAGCATTATCAGATCGAAGAACTTTAATAGAAATATTAAACTGAGTTTTGATCATGAGATAGAAGGACGTCCATACAGAGAACAATTCGGAGCGATCTTTTAACAGATACACCCACGTATTGCGAGATAAATCATCAATGAATGTGACAAAATATGAACTACCCCGACCAACTGTAGGAGTAGGAGAAGGACCCCAAATATCGGAGTGGATGAGATCAAACGGACGGGTGGATCCACGAACGTGCTTTGGAGGGAAGGAGGAGTGGTGATGCTTGCCAAGCTGACAGGCCTCACAGTTGAGCGGAGGACCTTGTGCAGGAAGGTGGGGCAAAAGTTGACGAAGAAGATGAGGAGGAGCATGACCAAGGCGGAGATGCCATTGGAGAAGATCGGTGGAGGTGGAGGAGAAGGTGGAGAAAGCGGAAATGTTGTCCAGGAAGTATAGGCCGCCACTCTCAGTCCCAGTAGCAATCGTCCGTTGGGAGTCCGGATCCTGAAAGAGCAAGTAGTAGAAGTAAAAGTAACAGAACATTGTAATTGCTTGCATAGAGAGGTAACGGATAATAAGTTGCACGGGAACTTGGGTACGTAGAGAGTATCCTCCAAGCGAAGAGATGGAGTGACCTGAATAATCCCCGTTCCATGAACAGATGATGAAGAGCCGTCAGCGATAATAACCGGGGGCAACCAATCGTGTGTTTCCAGGAGAGAAAAACACTGGAGATTGCCGGTCATATGATTAGTAGCACCGGTGTCGATCAGCCATTTTCCTTGAATAACAACATGGGCACTACTAGAAGACGGGACCACCGAGGCGAACGGCTTAGAGGAGTATATGAAAGCCATGAAGGAAGCACAAGCCGCGCGACTAAAGAGGAGGTCGCGGCGACTAACAAGCAGGAGAGGCTAAAGGACTAGGGACAGGCCGCCAAAACAAGGATTAACCCGCGCGAACAGAGAAAAAACACAGCGGTTAAAAGAAAGAGGTCTACGGCGGTCACGATGAGAAGCACCAGCGGCCAGAACAGCCACGACCAAGCCGCAGAAACAAAACAAGGGTGAGAAGTCGGGCGGCTAGCAGATAGACCGCGCGAACAGAGGAGGAGGATATCCGGAGGCAAAAGAGAACCAGGTCGCGGCAACAGGCCGGGGCGACCAGAGAAGAGGAGCAGCTAGAACTGAGGGCGCGACGACAAGCACAGGTCGCAGCGAGAAGAAGGAGAGGCAAAGAAGTCGCGCACACTAAAGGCACCGACAAGGAAAGAAGCCGCGCGAACAGGGCGCAAGCAAGCAGGCGGAAGAAACAAGTCTCGAGAACAGGTCGCAAGAAGAAGCAAGCCGTGCGGACAGGGCGGACAGAATCAGGAGCCAAAGATCGATGGCTCTGATACCATGTTAGAAAACGAACTAAAACAAGCTGCAACGAGTATAACTGAAACTTTATTATCTGAAACAGATATCTATTACAAAGGTATGCCCTCCCTTATATAGAATGGAGGAGAGAAGAGAGAATATAAATAAGAGATGTGGGACAAAATTTACAGGACTAAGCGGACTATACAGATCAAACCGCACAGGCCGCGCGGTTAGACAGGAAGGGCTAACCGCACGGCTACCACCAGAGAGAGAGAGAGATCGCCAGGGGAGACCGCCAGACCGCTCGGCAACCAGACAGCAACAGCACAGAACCAAACCGCTGAGGGAGACAGCCAGACCGTGCGGTCTCCAACCCGCCAAGACAGACCGCCCGGTCACACTTCAACACAAACCGCTGAGGGAGACTGCCAGACCGTGTGGTCTCCAACCCGCCAAGACAGACCGCCCGGTCACACTTCAACACCCAAGGAACTATTCCAGTCCTTGATGGACTTGGAGATTACCCTGCTTGCCCGAAGAGATCTGGAAGAGTACTATTCTCAGCTATATTGGATGGAGATCCAATGCGACATCCGAGACTGGATACGTGAGGCCTAGAAGATCGACCCAGAGGCAATGACGATCATCCGATCTCTGCAAGGAGGGGCACAAGGGGATTACAATCTGCATGAAAGGATTCTACAATTCAAGCATCGCATATTCATCCCCGCTATCAGAGGAATTCGTGAAGAAATTCTGCAAGAGGCCCATCAGTCCAGGTATTCGATTCATCCTGGTGTAGTTAAAATGTACGTGGACCTACGCAGGACCATTTATTGGCCTGGAATGAAAAGAGATGTAACAAACTTCCTCGCCCGGTGTCAGACCTGTCAGAAGGTTAAAGCCGAATGTCGCAATCCAGGAGGCCTATTACAGCCCCTGCCGATACCAGAATGGAAGTTCGAAGATATCTCCATGGACTTCGTCCACGGCCTACCTCGATCCCGCGCTGGGAATGACTCAATTTGGGTGGTTGTAGATTGACTCACCAAGGTAGCGCGGTTCATTCCAAATTGACAGGGTGACGGGGTGGATATCCTGGACAGAATGTTCCTAGAGCAAGTGGAACGATTTCACGGAGTACCAAAGTCCATCGTATCAGATCGTGATGGGCGTTTCACATCTAAGGAATGGAGACGGGTGCATGAATACTTAGGAACCAAATTGGCCTTCAGCACCACCTTCCACCCGCAGACAGACGGACAGACGGAGAGGACGAACCGGACGATGGAGGATCTTCTTTGATTGTGCATAGTGGAGCACAATGAGCCGTGAGAGCAGCTATTACCATTAGTCAAATTTTCATACAATAACAGCTACCAAGCTAGCATTAAGATGGTTTCATACGAGGCATTATATGGAAGACGTTGCCGAACCCCGTTGACTTGGGCTCAGGAAGAGGACCCAGAAGCCTTGGGAGTGGCTTACATTGATGACACTATGGCAGCGATACAGCTGATCCAGGAGCGAATGCAGGAAGTGCAGAGCCGACGGGCCAAGTACTATGATGCGCGACACCGACTGGTGGAGTTCAGCGTGGGGGAAATGGTGTTTTTTGAAAATAAAGCCCATGCATGGTGTCTCCCGGTTGAGAAAGCAGAAAAATTTAGATCCCCGCTTCTTGGGCCCCTATCTGGTGATAGAGCGTGTTGGCCCTGTCGCCTATCGTTTAGCCTTGCCCCCAGAGTTGGGAAATCTTCACGATGTATTTCATGTCTCTTCCTTGAGACGAGTCCTCCGGCAACCAGAGCAACACTTTCCTACCCCATCGGCGCAACTACAGTCAGATAGATCCGTACAGCTCGAATCCATCAAAGTAGTAGATTACAAGGTAAAGACACTACGTAACAAGACCATCCAGATGATCAAGATACTATGGTCAAACTGCGGACGAGAAGAGTTCACGTGGGAACCTGAAGTGCTCCTCCGAGAGAAGCACCAAGAACTCTTTCCCCAGGTATGTTACTTTTTCCCCCTACTTCAACCAAATTTTCGGGGACGAAAATCCTTTTATTTTTATTGGATTGTAACATCCCGACTTTGATTGGGCCACCAGAGCCCTAGTGGGCTGAATAAAAGTGGCCCGAACCCTACCCAAGACCCGGTGGGAGATAACCCAAGGCAGGAAATATCGAGCTGGAGATCTCCGAATTGAGTTCTGTCGATTCCTATGACCTCATATAACCCAGACGGGTGCATCGGACCCCGTCGCGTCTCAATTCGAGATCTAACGACAAATTTAGATACTTTGACCGTTTTAGCGCGCTGCGACGCGCAAATCTTATACTTTCGCCAAATGGAAACCGATTCAACCCCAGTCAGCGGCATTGGACTCGTGTGGTCAATACGAAGTCAATGGAAGTCGTCCCAGTCAATTTCGACGATAATTGGTCAACTCGTGGTCAAATCAAGAATAGTCATGCACCGAAAAGCGTGCGCACACAAACTGTGACACGATACTCGAACTTTGACCCAGCCCCGATGACTTGGACCCACTTTGACTTTGACCAGCAAGGGGGACCCACCCTAGGGTTGACTTGGTCAAACCCCCCTAAAAACCTTTTTTTGGATTTTTTTCTCCAAGAAGGGACCCACCTCCTCTCCAAGGAAGGATAATCATACACCTCACTCTTCTTTGGGACCTCCCCTAACCTTCATACAACCCACTATAAGTGGAGTCCCACCCTACCCCTCCTCTCCTCTCTTTTCCCCTTTCCTTTTAAAAGGCCCAAGCCCATGAGGGCATCTTTTTTTTCCCCACATGGGGGAAAATATGGCACCTCTAGCTTTCCTTGGACAGTTGGAGGGTGGAGATTAATCCCTCCCTAAGGAGGGATTAGTCCCACCTTGCCCAAGGGAGGGGAGCTCCCCCACCCCAATCCTATAAAAGGACCCCGCCCCCCTCCCCAATCCTCCCCATAACTCACAAACCTTCTCCCCTCCCCCTGCCAAGGTGCTGCCAGAGCTCCGGCGGCCGGAAAAAAGCCAAACCGAGGCCTCCCTCCCCCCTCCTCCACCATCACCAAGGCATGGATGACTAGGCTAGACCCTCCCGAGCCCACCAGACCCAGGTGGAATCTATCTCCCTCCCCTCTCCCCATTTTGGATGATATGCATGGCGCTCCTGGCGGTCGGAGCACCGTTGGTGCCACCCGAGCCTTGTTCCAGGCCGGGTGGTGCCTAAGGAGGAGAACTCCTCCCCCAGCTCCAGTGGTGGCGCTTGAGGAGTGTTATACTATTGGGGGGAGGCCCTCAGCATCGAAGAGAGGCGGTGCCGTCGCAAAACACGGCTCCGGCGGCACCCGCGAAATAGAGCCACGCTCTGTTTAGAGCTGGCGGCGGCGGCCGGCGGCGCATGGCCGCCAGACCACCACCGGCAAGAAGCCCGACCCCCGGCGCATCGGCCGGGGGTGGGCTGGTTGGCGGCCATCCACCCGAGGAGCGGGGGTGGCGCGGTGGCACCGGGAGCAGGGCCACCGCCACCCTAGGCTCTCTGGATGGGAATTTTCGACGGCGGCCGGCGGCGCCAGGCCACCGAACCACCGCCCAGAGAGTCTCTAGCCCCCAGCAAATTGATCGAGGCCAGCGACGTCGGCTGGCGGAGGCTGGCCGGTAGTGGTGGAGGCTGCCACCCTTCACACCGCTGGGAGCAGCAATGGTTGTCAGATCTCATGATGAGATCGGACGGCCAAGATCTCCTTAATCCCCGCCCCCTGCCTCAGCATCAGCGCCCCCCACAGTGGATCCGCTGTCGATCTGCTGTGGGGGCAAAAGAACAAAGTTCATTCTGTGGCTCAATTTCAGCCGCAGGATCAGATGGATCTGCTATTGGCAGACCAAATCAAAAGGCGGGAACTTGGAAAATTTTCTGGGCCAAATCTAGGCCTCTAAGAGAAAAGTGACCAACATGAAAAATGTTTCTCATGATGAGAGCTACCTCCACAAAAAGTTTGAGAATTTTTGGAGTTGATTTAATATTTTTAAAAGCTAAAATAAAATTTCATTGGTTAAATTAAATTCCCAAAATAACTTGAAAAATTACAAAAAAATTACTAGGCTCATTTTAGGCCCTCCTAAAGGTTGTATCAAAATTTGGGGATATGGGGATAAGTTTTGATATTTTCCTAAAATATTGGAAGTCTAGGGTCGCGCATGAATCTTATTCCGCCTGTTTCCCTCGAAGATGAAAATTTGAGCGCGTGACCACTCCTTATAATCAAATAAGTGTTTTCAAACTATTTTACCAACGAGAGTGGTCGAGGCAAGTGGCTAAGCTCCAGGAATTCCGAGCTTTTGAAAAACCGTCAAGCGCCTCGACACTCGGGTAAATTGGACTACTATCCCTTTTCTTTGTTGTTTACTCCAGTTTTGTACTGGTCAAGCTTATTTCAGTACGATCATTTCAGTACTACTCCAGTCTCGTACTGGTCAGGCTTATTTCAGTACTTTCATTTTAGTACTACTCCAGTCTCGTACTGGTCAAGCTTATTTCAGTACTACTCCAGTCTCGTACTGGTCAAGCTTATTTCAGTACTTTTATTTCAGTACTACTCCAGTCTCGTACTGATCAAGCTTATTTCAGTACTTTCATTTCAATACTACTCCAGTCTCGTACTGGTCAAGCTTATTTTAGTACTTTCATTTCAGTACTACTTCAGTCTCGTACTGGTCAAGCTTATTTCAGTAATTTCATTTCAGTACTACTCCAGTCTCGTACTGGTCAAGCTTATTTCAGTACTTTCATTTCAGTACTACTCCAGTCTCGTACTGGTCAAGCTTATTTCAGTACTTTCATTTCAGTACTACTCTGTCTCGTACTGGTCAGGCTTATTATAGTACTTTCTTCTCAGTACTACTCCAGTCTCGTACTGATCACATTTCATTACAGCACTTTAAATAAGCAGCATAATCACCGCACTTGTCCTTATTGCAATTTACTTTTATAATCTCGGGTCCTGCTCTGACGAGTAGTCGTTGTTAAGGTTGAGCTTTAGCTGGGGATAACCGGAGTCGAAGTAGTCCTCCAGGTCTAGCCCTAAATAATGCCCTCCCACACTCCTTGTCGAAAGTGGAGCTAAGCGCCGTCGCCCGAAGTTTATGCCTAGTAGGGCAGGTCGACGTAGACCCGGTGTGTATTATGATTGCCATTTGTTTGATTCATTGTAAATTGCTTGCGGTGAAATAGTGGTGGGTCAGTCCCTCTATAGACAGTTCGTACCGGCGCGGGAAGGTCGACGACTCAAGGCGATAAGGAGATGAGTACCGCGGGTGACCGGCCGTTATATTCCCCGTCGGGTTTCCTCCGCTAGTCGGCCAAAATGATTCACCGGATGTCGCTCACATCAAAGAGTACACAAGGTTGTACGTTAGGGCTTGGGGTTGTGCGGTACGACCACCCCCACAAGTGGCAGGACTGGCCACTGTCACCGACGGCCACATCGGTGAGGCCCGCGGGGCTCGCTACCCTGCTGGAACAGAAGCGGTCCATACTATGTCGACATAGGGTTTATGTGCGCGGCTGTGAATGCCTGCGATAGAGTACAAGATATGAAAACCTGATGTGTTGTTATGCTAGTGGAGCCTTGTTATAACTGATTTATACTGTTGCTGCTTTTCTCAGTTATACTATCATGCACTCTTTTATAGTTGCTCCTAGCTATACATATATGAATTGTTGTGTTAACCCTCTCTTGGTTTGGCTATTTACTCCTATTGGGTGGGTGTATGCTCGTCCCCAGGATATGGATTCGGGAAGGAGATTTGTTTCCACTTAGCTCTGTGACTAACGGTTATCTAAATAACCATTCATAGGAAATGGAGCATCGTAGTGACCCGTCGCCGCAAGAGATTACGCCAGCAGCTAGGACTACCCGAGCAGATGCACCCCCGATGTCCTCGGAGTTTAGAGACGTGAGTACCGCCAAGCAGCATAGAGAGAGTGTGTAAGGGTTATATGTAGTACATATATAGCCCACAGGCTTATATAAATACTTAGGCTTCGGTCCTAGAACCTCTGTATTATTATATGATGCGATATATATATATCAACAGTGGTTTCGTGTTAATGCTTCCGCTATACTCTAATGGGTTGTGAATGTTGTAATTCGAGCCGAGCAAGGCGGCCAACTGGTGCTTAGATAGGGTGGATCGTTTCCCCTAAGGAGCACTAGGTGGACGTCTTGGGCCAGTAGTACCCCTCCGGCCTGACTCGGGTGAAAGGTTGGGGGTGCTACAACTACAACATTAGAGCTTGTTGCTAACATAGTTTCACTTATTGATGTTGTTTCTACAGAATCAGCATTCACTTATGGTGATATCATTGATACACCACAACACTGCAGCCCCTTGACACTTGAGTGAACCATGAATCCGCTTGAGTTGGCTGCTAGCTGTCTCTCTTCTTATAATATCCCCCTTGGTCTGTGCATTGTTCTTAAGACAAACTGATCAGCTGTTGTGACAGCTAATCTACTGCAGTAGCTGCCTGCTTCTTCCCAACATGAGGTTGGTCCAATTCCAGCAAGTGCTGGACATGCTCCCTCTTTATAGGGTGCTGAGATTACTCCCTCTTAACAGGAGCATCCTTGTCATTCCTTCTACTGGACACTTGAGTCCATCTAAGTCTTGATACCACTTAATTGTGTTTATAGCCTTGATGCCACATCAAGAACTTATCTACCTGCAAGAGAAATGAATCCTGCAACACAAGTATGATATGGAGCAACTGAAGCTATACCAAGTTCAACATACCCAATCTTAATTTAGATGGTATTGAATCTTGACTTCAACTAGTGGCATGATAAACATGTCAGTTAGGACAAACTCAGGATTGAGTTCTTCTTTATGCTTCCTAACTTATTGAAACTTAATCTACATATGCATAGCCCTGCTATGACAGGCAGGATTTCTAGCATCTTAGATTATACTAGTAGAATATCACTATAAAAAGATTCTACTTATCTGGAGGTTATGGTTCTGGAGCAGTGGCTGGATTCTCGTCAGCTAATCATAGCAGCTCCCTTGTACCATGATCACTTCTTGTTGAGCCAGATCTTCTCCCCTTCTTTAGCAGCAGACTTGCTTTTGGCTTCAACTTTCTAATTAGCAGTACAAGAGTGTTCAGCCCACTGAGTACTATCATGATCATTATATTGATCAATCCCTTCTTGGTTTTTGAATAGATAGGGAGGAGCTGGTTTGCTGTGATTCTCTTCTCCCCCTAGCTAATTGCAGATAATACCATTGGTGCAGCTGTCAGCTTTCTCTTCTCATGAGCCTAAGTGTTCTCCTACAGCAGCTTGACTTTAAGATCACTTAAGCCTTGAATGATCTTCCCATGAATCATCCTTTCATTCTGATACCAAGTCTTTCTTTACACTACTATTCCAATAGGAGTGAGCTGACTTGTATCAACAATAGCTGGAATAATCCAGCTGTTCTAGTAAACTGATTGGCTTGCCTTCTTCCAGTAGGAGCCATCACTTGGGTAGTTTCCCTTTCAGCTTCTATAATATCTATGGGGGCAAGCTGATCTATTCTGTGTTGGGGAACTTTGGGTAAGATTTAAGCTTGTCTAGTAACCTTAACTGAACATGCTCCCCATCAGCAGGGGTATCTGAGTTTGATAGTCTCCCCCTCAACATTTGCACAGATCCAGTCCTTATGACTATCAGTCATCATTTCAGCTGATGATATCACTTGACATTTTGACCTTTCTGTATAGTGAGTCTTATCAACTGAGCACAGTGTGCCTCTTCCTTGCTACTCACATAGGAGCTACTTGTGTTTTCCTCAGAGATGAGTACAGCCTACTTGTCCTTTCTAGATTTGTTTGTGTGGCAGCAAGACTTTTTCTTACCAGACATTCCTGCTGGCTGGATTCAACTGGCCTTCATTCATGATCATGGCCAGATACCACTCCCATAGTGATTGTACCACTTGACTAGAGAGCATATCTCTAGAGTAGATACAACTGACCCAGCTCTCCCATGCCACTTGATACCACTTGTACCCTTCTTCAGGAATATACACAGCATCCTTATCCCTGGAGTATGAACCATAGGATAACTTCCTTGTTCCAGTCCAAGTTCTGGAACATCTTTTGTCTAAGTGCCATATGGGGGATGGGCACTTAGACTAATATGCAAAACAGAATTAGCTTACCTTAGAACCCCAATAGGTATTGGGTCCTAGGTTCCTGTTAGACTGAAATCTGACTTGCTTACCTGTAGAATTTCTGACAGGTAGGCTTACTCTTGCTCTAGACACAGAAGGATTGTACCAGCAATCTAGGGCAAAATGCTCCATCTTTCCACAGCACCAACATTCATGAATATTATATCTTTTTTTCTGAGCAGGTCTTACAGTGTGGTTAACTGCTGACTGAACAGAAGGAAGAGGAGCAACAACTTTCTTTAGGTTCCTTTCAATAAGGATCTGACTGAAGGTTATTCTTCCAACAGGCTTCCTTTGCTTGTCCTGAATGGTTTTTACAGCTGTCTTCTTTGCAGATGTCATGTTGTTTATATCATCAGAACTAGCCAAGTTAGGATTACTAGTAGACTGGCCCTTAGTCTGAGTCCTTGCTTGATGGGCTTGAGTGAAAGCCACTGTATTTCCCTTGTGAGTTAGGGTTGAGGCACCAAATATAAATGGTCCAGCATAGGCCATTTGTGCTTTTTCATGGGGAGCCTTAAAGGCACTCATTCCCCTACCCTTTCTTCTTCCATTGTAAGATACACTTGTATTCTTACAAGAAGAATTCACATTCTTATAGTGATCATACAAGCAGTCCTGGTCATACCTATGAGAAGGGAGGATTATCTTGTGAAAGGTTAACTGTGGCACTACATGGGCTTTGCCTTTCCCTTTAGAAAGGTCAACTCTTGTACTTCCCTTGGCTGCTAACACCTCCTTATCCTTTTGGGATGAGAAGGAATTTATCAAGGGCAACACAATATTAGGCTTGTTGAATTCAGCCACATCCATTCTCTCCATTAGGAGTTTCTTTTCAAGATCCAAAATGATCTTGTCCTTCTGGCTTATGGTCTCAATTTGAATGATTGAGATGGCCTTCAGTTGGCAGACTTCCCTCACTTTTTGATCCAGCAAGAGTGTTATCTCAGACTGTTGGGCAGTAACTAACTTTAGAGAGATAATCTCCTCAGCCTGCATCTTGGCCAACTTTTTACTTGTTCTCAAGGCATCCAAGATTTTATCATACTTATCAATCAATTGATTGACATCTACCTTAGATTCAGAGTCATCTTCATCCCTGGATGAGGATGCATCGGAATCAATACTGGTCACATGACCTGAGCAATAAGAAGTGCTTGATAGATATTGTACCTGATCTGGACCAGGCTGATCCTGGAAGGATTCTTCTTCTTCTGTCATGACAATTATCCCATAACAAATGCAGTCATCTTCTTCTTCATCATCCACCTCTGAATCAATTTCTGATTGTGACAGAGGGGCCCTGATCTCCATTCTAGCATCTAGAGGATTTACCTCATCTGCTGCAATAGCTTCATCTTTAGCAGCAGCAGCAACTAACCCAATATAGGCTTCCTCTTCTTCAGGCTCTAAACCACTGTCAGATAGGCTGACTTTCTCTGTCCCTTCCATATAGCCAGTAAGAGAATCCCACATCTCTTTGGCTATCTTGCAATGGATAAATATCTGGAAGGTGGAGTCATCTATGGCACTTACCATGATGAGTTGTGACCTCTTGTCTATAGATGCCAAGATGATTTCTTCTTCAGACATCTCTACATAACTCTTTGGGGTCTGGATGCTTGCATCTGATGTAAAGACCCTCATAGGAATGATTGGTCCTTCTTTAATTGAAGCAAAGACTCTAGGATCACTTGCTTCCATGATCTACCTGATCTTATCTTTCCATGTCCCAAAGTTCTCCTTACTGCAGACTTGAAGATCCATTGTACTCCACTCCTTATGGTTCTCTATTGAACCCACCAATGCAAACCTTTTAGCTATCATTTGAGGTTTACTCAGACTGTTAAGTCCTTTTTGAGCAACCTTCCTCTGATATCACTTGAAAGTCTTTAATTCAAGGATAGCTAAATCACCTAGAGGGGGGTAAATAGGTTTCTTAGTCCTTAGTAACTATCTTTTTCTATCTTTATTATATCTTGTTGTTTTTTTTTATCTTTTAGCTTAGGTTGATCTAGAACTTGTCCTTAACACCTGTAAATAAGAAAAGAAAAATAACCACATAAAAGCACAAAGGTATTTATAGTGGTTCCCCAACTAGGTACATCCAATTTCCCTCCCTCCTATCCAACTACCTTGTTGGACTAGGTACTTCTCCAAAGCTTGCTCCAAAGAGCTTACACCTCAGATCCCTTAGGATCTCTAAGTATCCTCCAAGACTTACTTCTCAGCCACAATGGCCTACAACTCAGTGGTCAGATGACCACCTACCTCAGGTTGTTAAGCACTACCTCAGGCTGGGAGGACAGCCCTACCTCAGATCCACAAAGGATCCTACCTCAGAGCTCTGAAGTGCTCCTACACTCAGTGACCTGCAAGCCACCTACCTCAGCATTATCTCTAAGGCCTACAGCTCAGGCTTCTCAGCCCTACAACTTCAGGCACAAGGCCCTACTCTCATAGTGTTGTGGCACTCCTATAGCTCAGTACCCAATAGGTACCTACCTCAGTGCCCTTCCAAAAACCTATAGCTCAGTGACAAGCTTGTCACCTACCTCAGGCCAGAAGGCCCTACACTCAGATTCACACTTGGATCCTACCTCAGAGAGCAGCACTCTCCTACCTCAGGAAATTAAGCCCTACAGCTCAGATCCACACTTCGATCATACCTCAGTACCCCAGCAAGGAACCTACCTCAGTACCCCAGCAAGGACCTACCTCAGTGACTAAATAGCCACCTACAACTCAGGCCCAAAAGGCCCTACAGCTCAGATTCAGATAAATTGAATCCTACAGGATGAAAGTTGGTTGGTGGTAATTCTTGACACAAGAGATGTTTCTCTGTGTCAAGCTTCTTGACTGAGGTAAACTCAGCCCAACTTATGACTACAGGAATTTAATTCCTGAGTCTACCTTTCTCTAGACTAAGTAAATACTTAGACCTAACTCTCTCTTCTCAACACTAAGGATTTTATCTAGCTGAAGCTAGAGAAGTAACTGCAGCAGATCTTGCTGCAACCTGAGCTGGAAGAGTCCCAGTTACTCCTTTCTTCACAGCAACAAGGTGAACATGTGCTGGAAGTAACTTGCAGATCTACTTCTCTTCCTCTTCCTGAACTGAGCCAACTGATCTGTCCTATCTCCTTCTTCACAGCTCCCCAAGAGAATGTTCTTTAGGTTTTTTGGCTGAGACTCTGAAGCACCTGTAGCAAGGGTTGGCCCAAGATGCTACCTTTTGCTCAAAGAATCCTTCTGAGCATGCTTGCTGGTGCAGGTGAGAATGGCACCAGCTATCTTGCTGTTGAAGGTCTTGATTCCAATAGCTAACTTGCACTTTGTCTTCCTGACTTGAGCTTCCTGTTATTCAGCTCCTCAACAATAGCGGAGAAGAAGAACTATCTCGATTAACATCTTTTTCTCCAAAAAGATTTCCTTCTTTTATTTAGATTGATCCAATGGCTCTTGAGCAGTGGGCCCCACATCATTAATGGCCAGTAGCAACTTGCTTTAATGACAACTGTCGTACAGTAGGCCTGTGGTAACATTTGTCACGTACTATAGCCATCCCGCCACTAATTTGAATTATGTTGACTTGTTGACTTGCTGACGTCATCAGCTGTGGACTTACCCAAAAATCAAACAACATTAGCATAGGCATTGAGTGAGTAAGCATCACTCAACGCCAAAACACTTAGACAGATTTACTGTCTCATGGCGTTGAGTGAGTAACCTTCACTCAACGCCAAACTACTTAGAATATAAATCTGTTTTTAGACTTTGAGTGATACAGCTTCACTCAATGTCAGCTTGCTTTATTAGCTATTTGTTGTTTGGCGTTGAGTGTGTGATCATCACTCAATGCCAAACTACTTAGACAAAATTCTATCTTCACTAGGCATCGACAGCGTTGAGTGAGCAACCTCCACTCAATGTTTTTTGCCTTAACCATTTTTCTGCTTAACTTGTCTCAGCGCTTTCTTATTCTCAGCTAAGACAGACACTTGTCTCAGCGATTATGCTGAGACTAACTCCTGTCTCAGTGGTTTTGCTGAGACCAATCATTTCTCTCAGTGTTTTTGCCTTGAGCTTCTCAGCGGTCTCAGCTGTCTCAACATTTTTGCCTTAGGCAAAATCTTCCTGCTTCTCTGGCATTGAGAGCGTTGAGTGTGTCTTCATCACTCAAATCTTTTTGCCTTAGAAAAAGTTTTCTGCAATTTAGTTCGACTAACAGAACTGAGTTCGAAGTTCGTCAAGCTCTGAACTCAGTTTGACGAATTCTCTGAACTGAGCCCGACGAACTCAGAGTCTTAAACTCTAAACTTAGCTCGACGAATGGTGAATCTCAATCTTCTGAGTTTTAGCTCAAGGAATGGTGAGCTGAGCTCGATGATCTGTGAGCTGAGCTCGACAAATTGCGAGCTGAGCTCGATGAATTTTGAACCTTAAGCTTCTGAGTTTTAGCTTAAAGGAATGGTGAGCTGAGCTCGACGATCTGTGAGCTGAGCTCGACAAACTCTGAACTCAGTTCGATGAATTTCTGAACTGAGTTTTACTCACAGTTTTTATTGTATGGCGTTGAGTGTGTCTTCATCACTCAACGTCTGTGGACTTAGATAGATTTCTGTCAGCCCACAACGTAGGTAAGAGTTTACCTGACTTGGCCACTTAGGCTACTTCCTGCCTTTCCAGCATCTTCACATTGTGACCACCTGTCACATCACTTAGACCACCTATCTAGACTTGTTCCATTAAACATCCTGGCTTGGCCACTTAGGCTACTTCCTGCACATGATGAGCTAAAACAACATCAAATACAACTATGCTCTTAGTATAAATGGAGATGCCTCTTCAAATCCATTCTAGGGAACATTGTGAGCAATGGACCTAACAGGATTTGTAACATCTCATTTCCAACTAGATCCCTAAAAAGGTTTTGTTATGTCAAAGCCCTAGGAAGTTCAAAGAGACCATGTGAACTTAGGCATGAAGGTGAAGATCACAATGGTCTACAAATAACACTTTCCAATTACCTAACCTAGGGTTTGATTTTAAGGCCTCACCTTGACTCTTTGACCCCCACCATAACATCCCTAATCCTTTAGGAGATTCATTGGGTCACAAAGGACACATTGGGGTCAACAAAGTGGTCAAGTTGACCAAAGTCAACACTAACCCTAAAATGGTCAAAGTTCCCTATCTAGGGCCAGTGAACCTTCCCTTAGCCAATTTGACCCCACCTAAACCTCCCTAGCCCTAAAGGGGGTTCATTGGGTCACTAAGGACCCATTGGGGTCAACTAAAGAGGTCAAGTTGACCAAAGTCAACCCTAGCCCCAAAGTGGTCAAAGTGCCCTAATTAAGGGTCAAGTGACCACCAAGGTGTCAAACAAACCCTATCCAAGTCTTCCTAGACCTTAGGGGAGGTCAATGAGTCACCAAGGACCCATTGGGGTCAACTAAAATGCCAATTTGACTAAAGTCACCTCAACCCTAAGTTATGTCAAATTTCCCAAATTTGACCTAACCAACCCCAATCCACTTGAGCTAAGCCCAATTTAGGTGGCCCACTAGCCTCATAAGGTTTATAATGACATGATTAGCCATTCGTTTTCTGGAAATAGTGACTAGGAGAGAGAAAGCTCCATTTTCCCTTTAATGAAGGAGAGAGAAAGTGAGGAGTAAAGGTCATTCATGGCTTGGAAGGCCAGGGGCTCCTCTCTTCATCTCCACTTGTTGGATTCATTTTTCCTGGTCAGTTAGGAAGAGATCAAGAGGCTTTCCAGGCCATTCAGAGGCTGCATTCACTGGAATTCACCATAGCCAAAATTTTCCTTTCAAGGCCATTAATGTCATTGATGTCATGGCCACTCCTCTCCCCCATTTGGCTATTTTAAAAGCTTCACCAGGCTATGAGGAGCCGTTTCCACCATTTCCCTAAATATTTCAAGACCTCTAGTGTAGAATTTACAGAGCACATGAAAGCTCCACCACCGGCCATGGCGACTAGGTGATCGGCAAGGCAATAACCCCCCCCCCCCCCCCCCCCACACACACACAGTTCTTGTCCTCTTCTCCTCTCTCAGTGGATAGATCCACTTTTGATGGCCGCAAGGTTCGGGGAAAATTGGCTCTGGATTGGGTAGGTCAAAAGCTTGACTTTCAAGCTTTTAATTCCAATCGAAAATCCTTGTTTCGGCCACCTCCGGCCGGTCAACCACCGCCCATCGCCAGCCACCACCACAACAAAGGTGGTGGTGGCACTGGCCGGCCAGGGAGGTGCTCAGGTGGCCGGGAAAACAAGGATGAAGAAACTGCGGGTCGAGGCAATCTGAGTCGTTGACTCAAGGAAGGAGATGAATGGATTCCGTCTAATCCTGCTTCATTCGTGCTGTGATTTATATTAATTTCATTTTAATTCTATATGTCACATTTTATGCAGTGTTTTAAATTAATGATTAAAAATACTTAGAGCCCTCTACATGGAAAATGACAAACATCAAAGTTGTATCCCTTGATGTCTAGTTTATTTTAAAATTTATTTCATCCCATTTGGGTCAGTGGTATGACCACAACACTGAAAATGCTGCAGTCTATACCTAGGGTTAACCAGAGACTAAATTGAGTGCGCTCATCAATCCAGCCATCCAAATGACTTGAAATTTAGACTGGGGGTCACGCTTACCTATACCTTTGACATATCTTAAAATAAAAAATTTTGGAGAACATTTTTCTATAGTATTTGTAAATATTTAATAAATCATGTATGATTTTATTTTAGGGCCTAATGACCTCATATTTCCCCAAAGGTTTGGTGGATTATTCTTAAGGTTGTCATATGACCCTGGTAAAAATCTTAGCTCAATTGTGGTTGATTTGATTAGGTATTGGTGTGACCAAAATTTGGTCTCATAAGGGAAAATTAGGTCAAATGTGCACTACGTGGAGTGAGTGACCATTCCTCATCCAAATGTGGTGAAACTTTGGTCACTGATATGTAGTCACATATAACCCCCTCACAAGTGGTTTTGGGTGGTTTGGGGTGGATATACCCATAAACCCTATTACAAACCCTAGGGTTGCCCTTTGAGTATTGAGAAGGACATGAGGTCATATGTCCTTGGATTAACTTGAATATTGGTAGACTACTTAAAAGGGTGGTAATAAGCCCTAGATAATTTTACTGGAATTTTTAGAAACATTTATCCCCTCTGAATTAATTAAGGGTTAATTAGGGCACCATATTTCAAATGAAATTTCATGTTTGTATAATCTTGAATGTTCATGAAACTTTGGCAGTAAGCTTATATTGATGTTATTGATATCTGATAATTTTGTTATAAATTTTTGATTGATATATTTGGTACTTTATTCACAACCCCAATGTTTGTCCTAATTGCAAGAAAATTAATTATGGATTTGTTAATAACTAGAAAATTATGATACTTGATCAGAGGACATCTTAGGGCATTATAATGTTCTGTGAATTTTTATAAAATTATTGGAAGAAGATATTTCATTTAGGATCATTCACAAAGTGTCATATGTTGAATATCTTTAAGTAATTTATTTATGTGACCAAATGGACTTAGGAAATTATTATTTTTCGTCAGAAGTCTTTCTGGTCACCTTGAACCTCGGGGCGAATAAATCGCATCCATGCGAAAAAATCACGTCTGGGCGAAAAAGTCGTGTCGGGGCGAAAAAGTCGCATACGGACGAAAAAATCGCGTCCGGCCGAAAAAATCACGTCCGGGCGAAAAAATCATGTTCGGGCGAAAAATCGCGTCTGGGGGAAAAATCGCGCTTGGGTGTAAAAATCGCGCCCGGGCGGAAAAATCACGCCCGGGCGAAAAAATCGTCCACGAGTGAAAAAATCGCGTCCGGGCGAAAAAATCGCGCCCGGGCGAAAAAAATCGCGTCCGGGTGAAAAAATCACGTCCGGGCGAAAAAAAACGCGCACGGGCAAAAAAATCGCTTCCGGGCGAAAAAACACCTTCGGGCGTAAAAAATCACGTCCGTGCAAAAAAACGCGCCCGGGCGAAAAAATCCCGTCCGGGCGAAGAAATCACGTCCGGGCAAAGAAAACACCCTCGAGCGAAAAAATCGCGTCTGGTCGAAAAATCGCGTCCGGGAGAAAAAATTGCGTCCGAGCGAAAAAAATGCGTCTGGGCAAAAAAACGCGTTCAGGCGAAAAAAACGCGTCGGAGCGAAATAATAACGTCCTGGCGAAAAAATATCGTCCTGACCAGAAAATTGCGTCCGTGCAAAAAGTCGAGTTCGAGCGAAAAAATATTGTCTGGTCCAAAAAAATTACATTCATGCAGAAAAAATTACTCTTTTTTTGAAAAGAAGATGTTGGCAATCTCAATATCCGCACCTGGAGATAGATATTGAACCAATGAGTTTTTAGTTTTGTGTGAATTTCTACGGCTTTCCACCAAAAAGCCAATTCCACTATACAATTGTTGATACGAATAACGGAAATGACTTTCATTTTCTTAAAGTCAATACTTTAATATCAATGTCGTTGAAATGAACGGACCCTAAGAAATCTGTCAAGATTTCTTCTCCTAAAATCTTCCCAATTTCTCTGGACAGATTTCTCCTTCTAAAATCTATCCAAATTTCTCTAAAGATCCGTTCGTTTCAACGACATTGATATTAAAGTATTAGCTTTAAGAAAATGAAAGCCATTTCCGCTGTTCGTATCAACATTTGTAGAGTGGAATTGGCTTTCTGTTGGAAAACCGTAAATATTCACACAAAACTAAAAACTCATTGGTTCAATGTCTATCTCCAGGTGCGGATATTGAGATTGCAAACATCGGCTTTTGAAAAGAAGAGTAATTTTTTCTGCATGAATGCGATTTTATTGGACCAGGCAAAATTGTTTCGCCCGAACGCGACTTTTTTGCACGGACGCGATTTTCTTGCCAGGACGGTATTTTTTCGTCAGGATGCAATTTTTTCCCCCGGACGCGATTTTTTTGCCCGGACACGTTATTTTCTCCCGGACGCGTTTTTTTCTCCCGGACGCATTTTTTTCGCCCGGATGCGATTTTTACTCCGAGGCGCGATTGTTTCGATCAGATGCGATTTTTCGCTCGAGAGTGTTTTCTTCGCCCGGGCGCATTTTCTTCGCCCGGACGCGATTTTTTCGCTCGGAAGCAATTTTTTAGCCCGGACGCGATTTTTTCGCCCGTGCGGGATTTTTTGCACGGACGTGATTTTTTTCTCCCCGAGGTGTTTTTTTCGCCTGTGGGCTTTTTTTTCGCCCGCAAGCGATTTTTTCGCACGAGCGCGATTTTTTCGCCCTGCGCGGTTTTTTCACCCGGGCGGGGTTTTTTCGCCCGGACGTGATTTTTTCGCCCGTGCGCGATTTTTCTGCCCGGGCGCGATTTTTCCGTCCGGGCGCGATTTTTCTGCACGGACGCGATTTTTCGCCCGGACGTGATTTTTTCGGCTCGACGCGAATTTTTCGGCCGGACGCGACTCTTTCTGCCGGACGCGACTTTTTTTCCCTGACGTGACTTTTTCGTCTGGAAGCGATTTTTTCGCCTCGAAGCGAAAATTTCGCGACGGGGCGAAAAAATCGCGTCCGGACGAAAAAAGTCGGGCCCAGGGGAAAAAATCGCGTCCTGCCGAAAAACTCGCATCCGGGCGAAAAAATTGAGTTCGGGCGGAAAAATCGCGTCTGGGCCGAAAAAACCCGCGTGAGCGGAAAAATCGATGCAGGGCGAAAAAATCACGCCCGAGCGAAAAAATCGCACCCGGGCGAAAAAAATCACCTTCCGGGCGAAAAATACGTCCACGGACGAAAAAATCGCATCGTGGCGAAAAAAACGCACCCGGGCTTTAAAATCGTGCCCGGGCGAAAAAACCGCGCCCTCGCGGAAAAATCGCGCCCGGGCGAAAAAATCTCGCTTGGGCGAAAAAATCGCTTCCGGGCAAAAAAAATGCCCACGAGCGAAAAAACACTTTTGAGGGAAAAAATCGCGTTCGTGCAAAAAAATTGCGTCCGGGCGAAAGAATTGCGTCCGTACGAAAAAATCGTGTCCGGACGAAAATTTTCGAATTCGGGCCGAAAAAATTAAGTCTGGGCAATAACATCACGTCATGACAAAAAATCGTGTCCGGGCGATAAGATTGATCCCGGGCGAAAAATCTGCATTTGTTATTTTTAATTGAGAGCATTGACCAATGCCAATTCCTATAATTGAAAATCTTTCTGCAAACGAACAATAAAAAGTGATTAATGTCAATTCCTATGATAGAAAGTCATCTTGCAGCCGAACAAAAGAATTAGATTTAAACACAATGTCATTTCCCATGTGTATTGATATTGGATTAAAAGTCAATACTTCAATATCAATGTCTTTGAAACGAACGGACCCTAAGAAATTTCTCTAAGAAATTTTAACAGATTACTTAGAAAATTCTATAGGAGAAATCCGTCCAGATTTCTCTAACAAATCTGGACAAAAATCTGCAGATTTCTGATCGAATTTGTTAGAGAAATTTGCCCAGATTTCTCTAACAAATTTGGACAGAAATCTGCAGATTTCTGATCGAATTTGTTAGAGAAATTTGCCCAGATTTCTCTAACAAATTTGGACAGAAATCTGCAGATTTTTGTCCAGATTTGTTAGAAAAATCTGAGCAGATTTCTCCTACAAAATTTCTGTAAGAAATCTGAACATTTTTGAGAAAAATTGAACAGATTTCTGTACAGACCTCAAAAAAATGCTAAAATACAGAACCAAGCTTAATGCAAGCAAAAGATTGCTTTTACATTGCATATTTATCTCATATACCATAACCAACAAGATGTGCATTCGTATAATTGACCAAAAACATAAGAAGAAAAGGAGACGTCCTAAACATTGACAAAAATTTTAAGAAATATGACATTCAACTTTAGAAAAAAATCTAATCAAACTCATCTAGTTCCTTGTCAAAGCCTACCACGACATTCTAATTGCAAGCCCCTTCATTGAATATTGCAAAAGGAGATCCGTTTGGATGAACTTTTTTTGCACAGATTTTTATAAATGAGCATATTATAAATTGATTGACAAATCTCCGTTGCAGTGACTTTTATATTAAAATTACGCACATTTTTCGCCTGAGCGCGAATTTTCTGGACGGGCGAAAATTTCGCGTCCGGTCAAAAAATTTCGCGTCTGGGCGAAAACATCGCTCAAAAACTGCGCGCCCGGGCAAAATATTGGCGCCCGGGCGAATATTCGGCCCGGGCGAAATATTCGCGTCCGGGCGAAATATTCTCGCCCGGGTGAAAATTTCGCGCCCGGGCGACAATTTCGCGCCCGGGCGAAAATTTCGCGCCCGGGCGACAATTTCGCGCCCGGGCGACAATTTTGCGCCCGGGCGAAAACATCGTGCACGGGTGAAAAAAATTGCGATCGGGCAAAAAAACTGCGCTCGGGCGAAAAAACTGCGTCCGGAGGAAAAAAATCGCTCCCGGGAGAAAAAACCGGGCCCGGGGAAAAAACTGCTCCTGGGCGAAAAATGCACAACCGGGCGAAAAAAAGCGCCTGGGTGAAAAATTCGCGCCCGGGCGAAAAATTCGCGCCCGGGCGAAAAATTCGCGTCGGGAGAAAAAATTCTCGCTCGGGTGAAAAAATTTGCGCCCGGGTGAAAAATTCGCGCCCGAGCGAAAGAATGTAGCCCGGGCGAAAAATTCCGCGCCCGGGCGAAAAATTTGCGCCCGGGCGAAATATTCCCGTCCGGGCGAAAAATTCGCGACCGGGCCAAAAATTCACGCCCCGAGAAAAAATTCGCGCCCGGGCGAAAAATTTGCTTTGGGAGAAAAAATTCGCGCCCGGGTGAAAAAATTTGCGCTAGGGTGGAAAATTCGCGCAAGGGTGAAAGAATGACGCCCGGGCGAAAAATTCCGCGCCCGGGCGAAATATTCGTGCCCGGGCGAAAAATTCGTGACCGGGCCAAAAATTCACGCCCCGACAGAATATTCGCGCCCGGGCGAAAAATTCGCGCTCGGGAGAAAAATTCGTGCACGGGCGAAAAATTCCTCACCCGGGCGAAAAATTCGCGCCAGGGCGAAAAAATCGCCCCGTGCAAAAAAATCGCGTCCGAGCGAAATATTCATCTAGAGAAAGGCTAGCGTTTTCGCAGTGTTGTCGAACTGGATCCAGAGGAGTAAAATGTTTCATAGCATCAACTGTGTATCGGGATGAGAAATTACTTTTCGAAAAGTTGAAAAGTAGGAGACAAGTGACTTTTCAAATAGAGGAGAAAAAAGAGTTTTTGGTGATAGTTTTTCCCACCGGTAGACATTCCAAACGGTTTATTATGTGCGGCGACGTTTTCTAGAAAATGAAAAGGAGCTAGAAAGCCCTCCCAAACAGACCCTAAGTATTTACCACCGGAAGTAAAAAAATTTTAGTGAAGTAGCATGAACAATATCCAGACATGCAAAAAAAAACATGATTTTCATGTTTATAAGATTCCAAAAGAAATGAAGATGAATGTATACCTGCCCAGGAGAAATCGAGAGAGATAGGGTTTCGATTTAGGGTTGAATGACGGGCTTTAATGGCTGATCTCCTAGATGATTTACCTGGGTGAGATAACGGTCCATCGATTGGAGGAGAAACCCAGGTAGTGATATCGTCGGGGAGAACCAACTCAAACCCACGGGAGAAGCAAGGGTTTCGGAGGACTGGACTTCACGCAAACAGCAGGAGGAAATAGAACATGGGAGGAGAATGTTTTGAGAGCCTCGCGCGGTCGGGAACCGCGGCCATCTGAGTCCGCTCACGGCTTTCCGCGATTTTATGTCGCGCCCGCCCCTGTCCTGGGGTGTAGTTGATTGACCAGGGGAGGAGGTTGACCGGTGGAGGCCGGCCGGAAGAGACGGGCGGGAAGAAGGTGACAAGAGCAGTAAGATGAGAAGAATGTGATGGCGGCAGCAGGTTTTGTGAGGAGAGCGAAATGAAGAGTCGGGTTAGGGTTGAAGTGAGTGAATGAAATATAAAAAATTGAGTGAGGGGGGATTTTTTTTAGTTTCCCTCCAAAATTTTTATATTATTATGTATATAATATTTTTGGGTGGTCATAAATGATGAACTAAAATACAAAAAAATAATTGGGATCGATTGAGAGGTGGCTGGGATGGAAGGAGTGTTAGGGTTGGGTGTGTGAAAAGAGGTTTTTAAAACATGAAATTAATCAAAAACTCAAAAAATAATGGGGAATATTGATCTGCAGATAGCCACACTAGATCTGCGAATAATAATTAATTTTATTAATTTTCTGTCAAAATTTTCATAATTTTTTATTAGTAACTTTTTTCCAACATACAAAAAAAATTAGGACGAGGATGTTGCCCTCAAACCCCGCAGGGGACGCTGCTCCATTGAACCCCGCCCGCTGATCGGGCAGCGGAACCCCCAAAAAATTTATGTATCGGCATTTGATACTAGGTTGGACAGTGGACATCTCAAAAACTCTAGGTATGGGGAATCTGAGACGAGCTTGGGATCTCTCATCTACTATTCTCCTAATCGGCTGATCAAAGTAGACAACTTTGTTGCTATGGCGATTCATGCTCTTATCTTGGAACATTTGCCTAGTGGGTCGTCTTATCTACGTAGCGTTTTCTCCCTACAAAAAGAAATGTTTGGTATGAACATAGGGTATTCCATAGTAACAATTTAACTAGATCATTGAGTTACCACACTAACATTTAAGCTTGTAAAGATATCATATTCATAGTGAATACATTCGTCATAGTTATCTGCATTAAAGACTTCACGATCAATATCGTCAGTATCAACAATAGTTTCACTACCATCAATAATATCACTATAAAAATATTGATACTAATAATTGAAGCTTGTTATTTCTATGAACTTACAGAAAAACTGTAATTAAATGAACATAAAAGTTTATTGGTAGGTATAGTACTTCTTGTTTAGTAAGTACATGATATGATTATCAAAAACATTAGTTGTTCAATCATTTGATAAATAATCACTATATCACTCATATCCTCTTCAACGGATATCTTCTAAGCAGTTTGATGACAAATATTAATTGAAGATCTTATGTTTTGATGACGTTTTTAAAATAATCGTCACAAAAGAGAAACATGTATGTTGATGTTTTTTTTATGAAAAACGTGGGCAATGTTAAAATTTTATATTGGTGATGTTTTTTAAAAAATCGTCGCTAAATTGAAAACTAACCACGACGCTTTAAAAAACGTCGCAATAAAAACGTCGTTGTAGAGTCTATATCTTGTAGTATGCCGATCGGCATGACGACACCCCCGTCGTTCGCAAACCTATGAGCATGTTATACTCCGTCCATCATTCATTTTTTATTGTGTACGGGGGTTTGCGAGAAGCGGAAAGAGCACATTTTTTTATTGTGATTAAGAGATTTTACATATATGAGAGCACATTTTACAATTGAACAATTGAATTTTTTCTGTGAGGAATTTTTTGTGGAGACCTTCTTATGACATTCTCCCCACGGGGGCCAATTTTCGATGCCAACATTTGATGATGCGGGTGACCTGTCCTTTCTGTGGTTGATGTTGGGGTTGTGGAACACTTCCGGTCCTCTTGTTTCTCACACCGGGTTAGCCCACGTGTGCTTAGAGGAATCGAAGTGTGATCCCCCTCCGACATATCTGGCGCCGACGACAGCGGGGGTCCGGGGGCAGCCGCCCCCGGCGGAGGTCCCGCTGATCGTCGAACGCCGATCGGGCCGAGTTCGATGATCGTCGAGCGCCGTTCGGCGTTCGACGATCCTGTCATGCTGAAGCCTATTTAAGGCGTATTCCGGTTCTTTTTAGGGATACGGACGAAACGACGGCTGACGACGGGTATACCTTTTGGAGGCGCATACGAGGAGAGTGTTGGCGGCGATCCAGACGGGGGTTCTTCCTTTTGTTTCTTGTCCAGAAGAAGGAGTTTAGGTAGGATCGGTTTAGATCCTTGAAACCTTTGTAATCTATATTTCTTTTGGTGATCATAAGAACTGAGAAGGGAAGTGGAGAGAGGACGTAACCCGGTTTTGGGTGAACCTCTGTATATCGCTGTGTTTGTGATTGTTCTGTTTTTGTGCTCTGTGTTTTGTTATTCGTATTCGAATTTCTGCTTCCCGGCGCTCCGAATTTCCTACAGTTGCCCCGATGAGGACGTGCGGCATGCCCTCTTTCGATGTCCATGTGTGGTTCCTGCTTGGCGGTCCATTGGTATTTCGGGCATTGAGTCCTGTTGGAGTGTTGGCTCCCCAAAGTGTTGGATTCGGAAGGCATTCCATGTGCTCTCACGTGAGTCTTTTGCATTGTTTGCTACACTATACTGGATGCTCTGGTGGAGGAGGAACAAAATGTTTAGGGGATGGGGTATCAAAACCTACTAATTTGACGACAATCTTTGCTCGGTCTAGCCTCTCTGCTTTTGCTGAAACGTTGCGGGTGGGGGAGCCCCCGAGGCTTTCAGGGATTTCCCATTGGGTTCCCCATGTGGCTGGCGGGATAAAGGTAAATTTTGATGGTGATGTGCATTTGGATCCTACCATGGTAGGCTTGGGTGTTATTGCACGTGATGTTGAGGGTGCATTGATTGATTGGCGGGTGGGTTGTGTTCCACATGCAGGTTGCCTGACGATTGCAGAGGCTCTGGCTGATCGTTTGGCGGTTAACCTTGCCTTGTCGTGGGGCTGTGATGTGGTCATTTTTTGAGGGCAACTGTGCTTCTCTTATTCGTACACTCTAGGGGGTGCCTTCGTCGGTGGATTGGCCAATTGTGTCAAACATTCTGGATTCGCTCTGGGTCTTGGTGTTGTTCTCGTTCTCTTTTATTCATCGGGATATAAATCAGGTGGCTCATGCAATTGCTGATATATCATTTGATCAGCCTTTGTGTCTTCCGTCCCATGTACTTGAATTGTTGACTTTGTATTTAATTGAATGAACATGTATGTTTTTTCAAAAAAAAAGAATGTTTTCTCCTTTTAATATAGTATATATAGAAGGTATACCTAAATATTGTATACCTTTAAATGAAAATAAATTTGATTTATTAAATAGGCCCTTCAATTTGGGGCCTATTTGGGATAGTGGCGGAGGTGGAAAAAGTGGTGGTGGGAAACACATAGTGACATTAGAGTTGTCCAAAAAGTTGTTTTGAAAACTCTGTGTACTGCTTGGAAAATCTTCATATAAATACTTTTTAAAAATGCTATTTACATTTTCTAGTTGAAATAACAACGTTTTAACAATAGTTTTTGACTTTTTATAATGCACGTCGTGGTGAAAAATACGTATCCAAGAGAAAAATTCGCGCAGAAGCGGAAAATGTACGTTCGGGCAAAACGTGTGCATAGACGAAAAAATGCGCTTTTAGGCAAAAAAATACATGCCCTGGCGGTAAAGAGCACTCGGGCCAAAAAATTCACCTTCAGGTAAAAAATGCGTGTCCGTGTGAAAAATGCGTCGGGGGAGGAAAATGTGTGGTCCGGAAAACAATGCACGTCAAGGTAAAAATATGCACCCGGGCAAAAAATGCACGCTCGAGAGAAAAGAGTGTGTCCGAGTGGAAAATGCACGACCAAGTCGAAAATGTGTGGTTGGGCAAAAAAATGTGCTTGTGCTAAAAATGCGCACTCGGGCAGTAAATACATACCCGGGAAAAATGTGTGCTATGACAAAAAATGCGCGTTTTGGTAAAAAAAAATGCACACTAGTGTGAAAAATACGTGCTCTGGAAAAAATAACGCAACAGGGTGAAATATGTGCGTCAGAGTAGAAAGATGCTCTCCCAGACCAAAAATGCGTGCTAAGGCGGAAATGTGTGCTTGAGCGAAAAATAATTGCCTGGGAGAAAAAAGAGCATCTGAGTGGTAAATGTGCACACGGGCGGAAAATGTGTGCTCGGACGGGAAAATGCACAACCAGGAGGGAAAATCACGCCCTAACAGAAAATGCGCGTCATGGAAAAAATCGGTGTCGGGAAAAAAGTGTGCGCTTTGGCAAAAAATGTGTTTTCGAGCGGAAATGCGCGACCGAAAGGAAAAATGCATGCTAGGAGGAAAAATATGTGCCCAGACGAAAAAACGCGCGCTCAGGAGTAAAATGCGCACATGAGAAAAATGTGCAACCGAAAAAAATTCTCGACATGGCAAAAAATATCGTCTAAATGAACGGACTTTTATGAAAAGTTGGTTTTTAAAAAAGCTACTTATATAAAGTTGGTAGTCCCCAAATTTTTATAAATCCTTCGTAATTCTAGGTCAGTTTGTTTCCTCTTTTTTGTCCGTTGAGTTCCGACAGTAATGACGTTTTTTTCAGTTTGTTTTGGCGTTCCATCGCGAACGGAGCAGTCTGTTTTCTGTTTGCCAACGGAGGTTTCCGACAGCTCCTGGGAGCTGCTTTCCAATGCCAGCGTTGCCATTGAGTTTCGAGGTGCGGCGGCGCCATGCATCGGGGAGGGGCGGCAGAGGCAAATGGCGCTGTTTCTTCTGCCATTGATGGTGTTGTTTCTTGTGGCCGATGAGGTGGAAGACAATGAACAGTTAAAACGGAGGCCGTAGATGGCGCTGTTTCTTGTCGTCGGAGCTCCGCTGCCTCATCCCGCCGGAGAGAAGCCGCCCCCTGCCGGCGAGAAGGCTCGCCCTCCCCCCACCTCCCTGCCGGCGAGAAGGCTGCCCCCCCCCCCCCCCCCCGACCCTTTCTCCGGCCATGAACCGGCGGATCCTAAAGTCTAAAGTTATGATTTAATTATTATTATGATTATTATATTATTAGTATATTACAGTTTTATTATTAATATGATCATGATTATTATTAATAAATTAAATTTATAAAAAATATTAATTATAATCTATTTTAATTAGCATAATTGTAATTTTTTATAATTAAATGTAATTGAAATGCCACCACTGTTTTACCAAACTGTTTCTCCATTCTGAACAGCTCTGTCACCGCTATTTTACCAAACTGTTTCTCCATTTTGTACAGCTCTATTCTCACAACTCTATTCTCACAGCTCCTTTTGTCACCGTCACCACCAAAACAAACTGACCATCTATTTCTGAAAAATTCTTTTGTCGCGTTGCACAAATAAACACTAATAAAACTTTGGCGACGGTGGCAGTAGAACTTTTTCCATTGCAGACAGGCCCTTGGTCTCAAATTAATGATAAGAAATAATAAATCTTAAGATATTCAAGTTAATTGCAAGAAACAATAATTAAAGTTACATAATACTTTAGAATAACAAATTGTAAGAAAATAATTTATGGGGTCATGTTTTATTTTCTATGGTTATATATGACTCGTTTAAAATGAATCTAACTATTATTCATATTATGTTATTTTCAAATGTTAGATTATTGCATGATCCCTTGTATATATATAACTTCCTGATGACTGAAACTTGGACCAGGTTCTTTTCCTCTTAATCCTCTGTTTCTTTTTATGGTATCAAAGCTATGGGAAAACTCTAGCCGTTGCTCTTGATGACTCTCCTCGCCCAACTTCATGCCTTGCCACTTCTCTCCGTGACTTGCTAGATGCGCACCTTCGCAGGCGCAGAGCCCCCGCTGATTTCCCTTCGAAGCCAGCAAAACGCCACATCCCTTCCCTAGCATTGCTTTCTTGGAAACGACAAAGAAGTTGTGGGACAACTTGAAAGACAGATTTGCTATTGGCAATGCCCCGCAGATCTATGACTTCAGAAATGATATTGCTTCGCTTAGGAAGCTAGGGATGAATGTGCTGACATATTACACCAAACTAAAATGACTATGGGATGAACTCAGCAGCTATTCCAAAATTCTGAGTTGTACATACGGAGCTGCACAAACCTTCATATGTGAGAAGGAAGAAGAAAAACTACATTAATTCCTCATGGGATTAGATGATGTCATGTTTGGAACTGTTCGATCACAGATCCTAAGCATGCATCCTCTACCTACTATTAGCAAGGCATATGCGTTGGTCACACGTGAAGAACTGCACCGTACCATTGTGTGGCACCAAGAGGAGCGAGGATATGTCGTTGCCTTAACAATGAGCATTGGGGGAAGAGGAAGATCCTCATCACTAATAGGTGTATGACAGCGTAGCGTTGAAGCCAAATAATGTACACACTGTCACAAGTTGGGACATGAAGTTGCCGAGTGATTTGAGCTCCATGGGTACCCGATTTGGTTCAAAGGAAAGAAGGGTCGCAAAAAGGGGGATGACAATCAAGGTCGAAATCAGTTGTTGCGGGGCCAAGTCAATGCGACAACATCCTCCAATACCGTCAACCTTGGGAACAATTCTGCCCATCCAAGCCTGTCCAATGAGCAGATTCAGAAATTGTTATGTCTCCATGACCACACCGGTAAAGCTTTTGACAAACTTTTTGGTAAGGCTTCAGAGACTATCACTTGGATTCTTGATAGCGGCGCCTCAAACCACATGACGGGAAAGGCACGTCTATTACATGACCTTAAAAAAACGACCCCCATGACAGTTAATCTACCAAATGGGTCTAAATCCTTGACAACCATAGTTGGGTGCGTTGCTTTGGAACCAAAGATAAAGCTATTGGATGTGTTATATGTCTAGCACCTTACTTGCAACCTCATCTCCATCCGTCAATTAATTTCTGAATTAAATTGTCAAATAACGTTCATTAATGAGTTTTGTGTGATACATGATCGTACCTCGATTCTCGAAGACATTGATTGGAGCGGGTAAACTTCAAGGGGGTCTACTACTACACATCCATCCAAACTCATTGCAGTGAAGGTGAAGCGGGAAGACTTACATACGGTTTGGCACCGACATTTGGGGCATCAGCTGAATCTTCATTCATCTTTTATTTCCGAAGTTCTTAATTATTTGGATTTAGATAACAACATTGCTTGTGATGCATGCTACAAGACAAAGAAAACTAGAAATCTTTTTCCACGGAGTCTGAGCAATGCTGATGTTATCTTTGATTTAGTCAATTGTGATTTGTGGGGTCCATACAAGTAACCGTCCTTAAATGGTGTTTTTTATTTTCCTACGTTGGTACATGATCGCAGTCGTGCTGATGAGCATATCTCATGAAAGAAAAAAGTAAGACAAGTAAATATTTAATGAATTTCTGCAAGCTAGTCAAAACATAATTCAGAAAGGTTCTCAAACGAATTCGGAACGACAACGGTCTTAAATTTGATAGATCCATGTGTTCTTTTTTATCGTACCGATGAGACACTTCATGAAACATCTTGTGTTGCTACACCACAACAAAATGGGAGAGTTGAGCGAAAACATAGACATATACTCAAAGTTGAGAGGGCGCTTTGTTTCCAAGCTTCTCTTCTGATTTAGGATGAGTGCATCTTGACGGCTCCTTATTTAATTAGTCGTACTTCCACAATTATGTTAAACAAAAAATCCTCCTATGAGATTTTGTTTAAGATCAAACCTTCTTATGATCATCTTAACATTTTCAGATTTTTGTGTTATGCCCATAACAATCCCCGACAAAAGGATAAATTTGGACCTCAAAGTTAACGTTGTGTTTTTGTCAGATATCCACATGGAAAAAAGACATTGAAGTTGTATGATATTGAAAACCATACGTTCTTTTCTTCGTGTGATGTCTCCTTCCATGAAGATGTTTTCCCTTTGCCCAAGAATACACTAACTTCGAGTGCAAACATGCAAAGGAGCGTTGAGAACTCTGCTTTGTTGGGAAACCTTGAAGATTTAATGAGAAATATTTATGATACACATTTGTTGTAAGTTGGTCAGGTGGGTGAACTAATAGTTGGTGAAGATCCCACTTCGGAAGGGGGAGTACCAGTCACCATTGTTGAAACTCTTAGCAGGCTACAAAGAAATCTCTGACATCCCTCCCGCCTTGACGACTATATTGTCAACTTAACCGTTCTCGGTGACCCCTCTTCAAAATCCCCGCACCATCATCGTCCTTCAGGTACACACTATCCTTTAGCTCGTTATACAACATTTGACATTTTTTCTCAAAACCATCACATCTTCTTGGTTGCCATTACTGCCCATTCTGAACAAAGATCCTATGGTGAAGTTGTAAAGAATGAGAAATGGCGCGATGTT
The DNA here is from genome assembly GCA_039513925.1 of Platanthera zijinensis. Classification (NCBI taxonomy): domain Eukaryota; kingdom Viridiplantae; phylum Streptophyta; class Magnoliopsida; order Asparagales; family Orchidaceae; genus Platanthera; species Platanthera zijinensis. The sequence continues at coordinate 99,071,264 of CM077084.1, forward strand.
ATGGCCACAGAAAGTGAAGCTCTCGAAGAGAACCACACTTGGTCCCTTGAACCACTACCTCATGGAAACAGTCCTTTTGACTGCAAATGTGTTTATAGAATCAAATACCACTTTGCTGGCACGGTGGAACGTTACAAAGCACACTTGGTTGCCAATGGTTTCGCACAAGTGGAGGGCCTTGACTTTCATGAAACTTTTGCATCGGTCGCCAAATTGCTCTGTGTGTGCTCTTATCCATTGGTGGTGACACATAGTTAGGAATTACATGAACTGGATGTCAACAACGCCTTCTTGCATGATGATCTTGATGAGGAAGTCTATATGACACTTCTGCCCAATTTCAGGGCAGAACGTGAAGACCTTTTTTGCAAACAAGATCATCACATAATTGGTTTAATAAGTTGATGAACCTCAACTAAGATATAGTTTTGTTCAATCCCTTGCCAACTATTCCCTTTTCACCAATTGCAAACAAGGTACTTTCATGGGTTTTCTTATCTATGTGGAGGACATCATTTTGTCTGGCAACAATTCCAAATCTTGTGTCTCTTTTAAACTTTATTTGAATAATTACTTCCACATCAAAGACTTGAGACCACTCTAATTCTTCTTGGGCATAAAGGTAGCTAAATCCCCTCGAGGTCTCTTTCTATGTCAACGCAAATACACTTTCAACATCATTTCAGAAACTAGCTTACTTGGTGCAAAGCTCGCCGACACACCGATGGAGCATGGCCAAAAAATTGGCTTTGGCCAAGGGGGAACTCGCAGATGGTGCTTCCTATCAATGACTTGTTGGTCGCCTAGTCTACCTCACCATAACCCATCCTGAAATCTCCTATTTTGTCCATATATTTTTGCAATTTGCTCAAGCACCGAAAAAGGAACATTTCGAGGCACCCTTACATGTTGTTCGCTACTTAAAGGGGACACCTGGGAAAGGGATTTTGTTATCCAAGGATTGCGACCTCAAGTTCGTTCCTACTGTGATTTTGATTGGGCTAGCTGCTCTATCACTCGTCCATCCGTCACCGATTATTTTGTCTATACTGGCTCTTCCTCAATTTCGTGGAAAACAAAGAAACAATACACCGTTTCACGTTCATCTATAGAGGCATAATATAGGGCTATAGTATCCGCAACCAGTGAACTTATTTGGCTCAAATCTTTATTGACATCTCTCTCGTGACACATAATGAGCCTATGTTACCATTCCGTGATAGTCTGCAATTCATATTGTCGCCAATCCCGTCTTCTATAAACGGACAAAGCACATAGAGATAGATTGTAATTATATTCGTGAGCATATACAAATCAGAAACATCTTCACAAAGGCCCTTACACGACCACAATTTCAACCAACTAACATCTTCACTAAGACCCTTACGCGACCACAATTTGATTTCGTAATGGCAAGTTGGGCATCTACAATGTGCATGCACCAACTTGAGGGGGGCTATTATTCATATTATATTATTTTCTAATGTTTGTTTATTACTTAATCCCTTATATACACTATTATATAGATAATAAATCACCTTTGGCGCAACATTCATATTGTCGATTTTATCCCTGATTTTAAAATGTAATACTCAAAAAAAATTGAACATACAGTATTACCGTAATTCTTAATTTCCCGCAAATTCCCCCTACCTCCCCCCCGGTCGGGCCTCACTCTAGTATGACTAAAAATGACTGAATATATTAAAAAAATCGTTTAATTTTTTTCTCTCACTCGTACTTTTTCTCCCCCGCCATCGTCATTGCCTACAGAGTCCACGGGAGACCTATTGCAGCTTCTCACTGGAGCTTCTTCCACGGGAGACCTGTTGCGGGTTTTCTCAGTTTGATTCTTCTAGCGACGCAAGCCTGAAGCCCTTGCCTCTCAGCTCTTGCTCAACATCTTCCGGACAAAGGTGAAAATCCCAGGCTACATGAATCCCGCACGACATCCTCCTACCGGTGAAGCTGCGGCCTGCTTTCCTCGCCTTCTCCACCAGTAGCATCGTCGGTCCCCGGCGACCCTTTCCCTACTAGTTTCCGTCGAGATCGAGCCGCCGGAGAACCCGTCTTCATCAGAGCAAGAATCCCTTTTTTTCATTCCATCGCCTGATCCTCCTCATCTGCTCCTCCTCCCCGGAATCGCTGTTCCTCAATCAACGAACCTCTACTGCCGTCTGCGACAACAATCTAAGCGTGTTGGAGCTCCGTATCGGCGACGTTTGGCGTCAACAATCATCCCCATCGTTGTGCCCCTTCTCTGCTAGAATCTTCATGCGTATCTCCACCTTTCTAATGGTTTGTCGGAAACGTCATCTTCTTAGAGATCCTCATCTCCATCATTCTTCCCCCCTTGATTGCTCATCGGTATGTACAGATGGGTGTTATTTCTCCCATTAAGTTGAGGATGAAGTTCATGGAAGCATCAGAGCCTGCCATTGCGGAAAAATGAAGCTCATTAAAGAGGGGAACAACTGCCTGGATCCAATTCCAACTTGCTCCCAGATTTGTGGAAGGCGTGTTTCCTGCAAATCCCATTTCTGTTGGAAACATTTCCATGAAGACGGCTGTCCTCCCTGCTCAGTCTATGTCCAACAGAGATGTCGGTGTGGCTGGCAGCTCCGCTTTATCGAGTTCCACCAGCTATTCGATATAAACTTCATCTTTATTTGTGAGAGAACTTGTAGCCAGAAGAAGTACTGCGGTCGGCACCGTTGCCAGTTCTATGCGGCACGCTACCGCTCAGCCCCCCAACTCCCAGCAGCAGTGATGTTCCAAATGACAGCAGCGTCGCCGCGCTCCTCCCAAACAAAGCCTCTGCTATTCTGCCTCCTTCCAGCCTTCCACATGGCAGGAAGTTCAGTGAAGTCACTCCTATCCCTGCAACATACAACCATTACATAAGCTAATGAATTAAGTGCAAAAATACTTGTATACACTACTAGTTATGAAAAATGCTTGCAGAACAACAATCAAAATGTGGTGTCTTACTATATATATGTTTAAAACAATGAAGACATTGATTATGCCGACGATTAATTGCCTCAAGGGTCTTTTTGTCACGACAGTAACGATGGTGGTGATGAAAATGGTGGTTACGAACCGTTATGCGTTTGGTGCGGTATTTTTGCACGAGTGGGTTCGGAAAAACACACCACAGTCATGAAATGTGTTTTTCATGACAACGGTTATGACCGCCACCAAGAAAAACAACTACTTCTGAACATTAAAAATGGATGGAGTTCGTTAGGTGAGGACGGACGTTCACAAACAATGGTTCGCAATCACTACGTTCACGACTGCCACAACTATGCCAAACAAATCCCGAGTATTTTTGATCAAATATTCAGAAGATAGGGATGTAGATAAGAGCATAACCTCCAAAATTAAGTCTAGATTATTAAAATGAAGAAGAGCCATTAAAGCACTATCTGATAGAGGTAAATTTTATAAACTACAATTTAAAAGTCTAGATCAGTGAATTCTCTGAATGGCAGGCGCAGACTTGCACATGAGTGGAACACTGGTGAGATTGGTATGCCCCTTCATATGCCATATGGCTCGTCATAGAAAAGACTCGAGCTCGCATGATCAGTAGGCCTTCAATGGGTTCCTCAATCGCGCTGACATGAATCCATGCATGACTGACATCACATTGATTCAATTCTTTTCCTTATTTGGGATGTCAATAAGTGTAGTTGTACTCTTTTTCCATTGATTTTACAGATCACCATTAACATTTTTAGTGAATCAAATGGAAAGCAATTTTCCTATTAATTTTATGTTCTCTTTCAGTTTCTTAATCGACCAAGAACATCATAATCATTGTTGAACTATTGAATAGATATTCTATAGGTAGAGTATTGATTGGATTAACGATCACAAAAAGTGCTTTCTCGTGGGAGATCATACATAGAACCAAAGTCAAGACAAATGAATAAAAATGCATAAAACAGAACCGGCATACCTCTCTATTGACTACTATGAAACGTAAAGTGATAATTCAATATGGCTTCTTAGCTGAATTGAATCCAAATAATTACAGTAAAACAAACTGAACCTAATAAAACAAACTAAGTAGCCGCATGAAGCATACCTAGAAGCCCAGCAAAAGCAAGAGGATCAACAGGTACACCGACACCTTCGACGACATTCGGTAACACATTTCCAAGTTCGTCAGCATACAGACCTATGACAACTTGAATGAAAGAAAATAGGGGATTGTTGTAGAAGAATTGGGGCCATATAAATCTGTAAATTGATCAGCACTAATCTTCATTTAGCTAAAAGCACCATACACTTGCATCAAATTATCGTTCGAACCCCATTAAAACTTACAGTGCGTTGTCTCCTCCATTTAAGCTTCCATCTGTGATAAAAGCGGAGACGACGAGCGCCAGTGAAGTCAGATAAGCACTAGTTGTGTGTGCAAACGGAATATCAAATAGCGCTTTCTTGTTGGGAAGCAATTTGTTGTCGGTTCATGTTGTTATGATAAATCTAATGATGAAGCTACGATGATGATTTTCTCAGTTTCATCAAATAGAGGCAAAGAACTGGTCAGGTTGATGTAGCTATTGCAACCAAGTTTGCAGCTTTTCCTTGAAAATTTGGCCTGCTCTCATCTCATTCTATCGATTTAATAAAATTTCTCATCTCATTCCGGCCATGTTTGCTTCATCAAATTCAAACATCTCTTGTTTGTTTGAAGTTGAAACTTGGATCGATAGAGTTGGTTATGATGAGCCTACATTTCATCAATTTCTTATGTTGAAATTGTTTGCTAGGTAACTATTATAGAGACGTTAAGCCTAAAAATCGTTCATTACAACTGTAATAAACCTTTAAAGTGTCTTTTTGTTGCCGGGTTATTTTCACCTCTTCCTGAGAAAACGTCTAAATCCTCAAAAAAAATTCCATTGGATCACATTTTAAGGTAAAATACTAACTTAATATGTTATTTTTCGTAATTTCATCTAATGTAGTCATGTTTTTGCTAATTAGGGTTGTTTATACTTACTAAAGTATACTGATTTTTCTAGACTTTGGTTATTCATTTATCAATTCAATGCCTGGCATTGTTTTATTAATAAATTGAAGAACATTCCATAAATTGTGCAAAAATTGTATATAAATGATAAATACATCTTAATGACAAAAAAAATCTATGACAAAATATGAAATAAACAAACTTTGATGATATACCTACATGCGCGTGTTGTTCGAACTTTGATAACGACTTCATGTTACTCAATTGCGAATATTTTTCTCTTTTTTGCCATTATAGTTTTTTTATGTATTAAGTTTAATTAAAGATGATATATCTATTGGTCTGTATTGAGGGTATTGGGCTATCTCCCACCCTCTTATTATTATATTAATAAAATCAAAATAAAAACTTATATATGTTAATTTAATTTTTATTTCTTGTACTTTTTGGATCTGCAATTTGTATTTCGTGTTTTTCATCTTGCTAGGAGCTCTGAATTACTTTTGTGATATGCTTTTTCATTGACCGGTTTAAAAAAATGCCTCCGTTTTTTGGCAACAATTTTAAAGTAATGCCTTGTACCTTTTGACAATAATTTTTAACTATAACGTTATAAGTAACATTTCTAAAACGTTGCAATAAGTCCACCGAAAAACTGTTGCCTATTCTAAAGGTATAGACAACAGTTTTTGTGTAGTGTTGCATAAAAGTATGAAAACTATTATTATAGACTTTTGGTAATACGCGTATAGGCAAACACCCCTATGCCAATAGTTTTCAATATTTTGGCAACACTTGACAGTTTTAGGTAACAGTTTTGAAGTGTTGCCACAAGCCAAAATGTTGTAGCTAATTCAAAACAAACTTCATATTTTGAGAATTTCTTAAAAAAATTGTCGATCACTTTGTTTCTTCATTTTAATAATGATAGTAAAAAGTTACCTTAGCCTTAACATTTGGCTCATGCACAATCTCATCAGTTTATGTTATGAATACTTTAGATCTCAATCTCTGTGTTATGCTCAATAAATGGTTCAATTATTAATGATTTATCATCATCTAGTTTATTTGCAGAATTATGATCCTCACAAATGTAATTTTCATAACGTATAATGATATGTCATCAAGTTAAGATAGTTTTAGTGCAATAGATGACGTATCATTATAAGATATGTACTGACGATGTCCATATTCTGAGTCACTTGATCATCATATGAGAATACAAAATTATCACATGCATTAATGTTTTAAGTCTTGCGGGTGATTTTTATATTTATGCGAGATGTGACTGATGATGGTTAGAACGATAACTTATATTGCAACTTTTAATCATGATATTTCTAATATGACACGTGTTGTTTATATTCGTAAGAATAATAAAATATGGCCATATATGTATTCGTAAGTAGATTGCCTAGTGAGTGTTGTTGTATCTGGAACTGGATTCATAAATAACATAGTAATTGCATAGTTGAATGTTAAATTTTATTTTATTTTGTTGTAAGCTATATGTATCGTTTTCTTTTTTCTTTTAGTTTTTTAATCATTTCTTTAACTATTTATATAGTTTTTTTAATTATTTTTGTAATTGCAAAGGCTTCCCCAAGTCATTTAAGAACAATGCTTGGGTTTTATCCTATTTCTCCCGTCAAAAACTGCAATTGGACCTGTTGATCCGATGTACATAAAAAACTGCAATTTATGTACTTGCCAAGACTTCCCTCCCTTCCTTTTTTTTTCTCTTTCCCTCTTGTATCTCTCCCTCCCCCCCGGTCGGGCCTCACTCTAGTTCGACTGAAACGGACTTAAAAATCGTTATTTTGATTATACCCTCCCGCCTCCGCTCTTCTTTTGCCGAGCTCTCTCCTTTTCCCGACCTCTATCCTTTTCCCTCTCCCTCTCCCCTCTCCTTTTCCAGATCTCTCTCACGCAGCTATTCCAGCCCTCAGCAAACTTAGTAAGAAGCCGATCATCGATCGCCTCCCGTCTACCGTATCTGGAAAGAAGCTGATCTCCGGTCGTTCATTAACCGCCTTTCGTCTTCCTCCGCCCCTTTCGAGTGCAGCATTCCTGGTTATCTCCGTGCTCCGCCGGCTAAGGCACTCAGCTCCGCGACTGAGTTCCCATGTTATGCACTCCGCCAAGCTCCCGCCTCCCAGCTCTGCCATGGTGCTTGCTCCGTTGGCCAAGCTCTCCAACCCCAACGACCAAGCTCCCAGATCCGCCCTAGAAACACATTTCAAAGCCTCCTCCTCTCCTTCCTGCGAAGCTGCCTGCCTGCGATTTGGCGAAGATGCGATGTCAATGCCATGGCAGCGGCCTACGACTCTGCAAGCCTGCAACTTCTTCTTCCTGTTCTTCGAACCCTGCTGCCTGCTGGAAGATTTTGTTGGTTGCACCAGTTATTTTTAGTAGATTTGCTCTTCTACCCTATCAGATTGCTCCTCTTGCTGTTGATTAGAGGTAAATAGTGTACTAATTGCTCTCTTCTTCTCTCGCTACTTCCTTCTATCGCTTGTAAAATTAGGCTTTGTGGAGATCTTTATATTTCATGTTATGAATTAATATTTGATATCCCATTTTGGTGAGGCAAAGGTTGGACGCATTAAATCATGCTATTACAAAACTTCTTTGATTAACTAATAATCTTGCACATCTCTTTGAATTAAGGCGTACACTTTTCTGTTGTCCTATATTGTAGTTAGATTGAAGAGATAAATCAAAGACCCAAAGAATAAATTGCCTCACTTCGGTCGGCCGAATCCGACTGAAAACATTAACAAAAAAACATTTTTTTAAAAAATCCTAATAAACTATTCCCAATCCTCTCCTCCTAATCGCGACCGCTGGTGAAAAATGAATTGCAGCGTTCGCTAATCGAAAAGAATTTCATCCGGTGAAATTGTGGTGAGTGTCCAGTACACCCAACTAGTCCAAAATTTCTTTGAAATTTCTCATCCAGGTTGCAACTGAGAATGTGGCAGCATGAATTCCTCATTTCTAGAAATTTGAAATATACATAAATTTTCAGCTGTTTTTAGATGAATCTTCTGTTATGAATCTTTTGTTGAATTTTCTGCTATGTTTTTCTTAACTTTTATATAGTTTTCTGTCTAACTTTTGCAAGGGGTACACTGTTTCATATGCAATAATCATAAATCAACATCTGATTAGGGGTCAGTTATATAAGAATCACCATTCTTTTAACATAGGTACTAGTTATGGGATTTTAGTGGCAATGTTGCGACATATTTCCCCCCACACATGTGGTCAAGGTGTACTTCCCATCAGAAATTGAAAACTTCCAAAGTGGGCTGTTTTGGTTGGAAAATCCCCAAAGAGAATCAGTGAATTTGGTTCAGATCTTTGCAGCAAACGAGTCTTTAATTCAAATGTGAGTATCGTAAGCTAGATGTCATTTTAATCAATCCGCTGCATTTAATTATGCTTTCATTTAATTAGAAGTGGGTGGAAATTGGAAACACAAGAACTCAAAATAGCGTGAAATGATTTAACAAAATATTAAACTATAATTATCTGAGCATTATCATACAATGCTGCAATACCAAACTTTGCACTGAGATGGGTTGCTGACATTCCAGACATAGTTAAGATTGGAATAACAACCTGTAAAATACAAGGATAACACATTCTACAAGGCAACCACATCCAGGTAACCACATTTCTCATTTCCTCTCCGCTCCTCTCGTATATTCTCCTCTTTTTTCTGCATCTTGATTTTTCCTCTCTTTTTCATCCCTAGTAGGCTTTAACATCTTTCATTCTTGGAGGATGATTAATTCATTTGCCAGTACCCAGTACTAAAGTTCAGGAGAAACACGAAGGCCTCATTCTCTAGTAGGCTTCAATGTCCTTTTTGAGCTCTCATGTCTTTTGATTATCTTGCAGGGGGCAGGCAGAGAAGGAGTTTAGAGTAGCGGTTGAGGCTATTGGCCATGTCCGGCATAAGAATCTGGTGAGGCTATTGGGATATTGTGTCAAAGAAATTCACAGGTGAAAGATTTTAGTAATCAATTTGCTAGTATTGACATCATGGAAATCTAGAATGATTTTGAATAATTCCATGATGGTTGAAATGTTTGTTTATCTTGTGATGGTTACCATGAAAGAATGATTACTTCTGCTTCAAATTATTTGTCAATACACACTTACTGTAGTGTCCAAATTGTATGGAAAGTTGTCAAGTCTAGGTTTTTAGTCATTTAGAACATATTCAATCAGTTGATGAGTATAAAAATATTAAATCAGGAAGCGCATAATGCTCGAGAAATAAATTAGTACATAATGTATATCATATTTTGAACATGAACTCGATTTATAATTCATGTTTGTCTAAATAGGCTGAAGTATATTTCACTCGTGATTATGCGGTAATTGTAGCAAAGTTATGCATTATACTGTGAATCTATTTTTATGTCTGATTGTGATAGCCTAAACAAGCAATCCAAATGTCGGTTAATGTTTAGAGAAGAACCTGTTTAAAAATTAAGTGTTTCCACTTTCCTCGCATATATCATGTATCTCTTGGGATGATAGATTTAACTTCAACAAGCAACTGAGGATCAATATCAAGAAGTATGTTTCAATATATATGTACACTGGAAGACGGTAGATTTTTGTTGTTTTCTTTCATTTTTTGACACTTTTGGCACTTGAAGTATTAATTTTTATAATTTTGAATTTAAAATAGGGCAATGTTAATAGCACCCCTGAAGTCGCTATTAGCAGCCATTTCAATGTGTTATTTTGGCTTTTTTGGGGTGCTATTAGCCAATAGAGTGGTGCTATTAACATTGCCCTTAAAATATTATCAAAAATTTATATTCTTTACTTGGTGCCTGAGTCACATGAAAACCCTGGATCCGTCTTGATTGTTAATTCCTCGGTCCAATAAATCATATTTGATCATTGGATTGTGTTTGTCTTGGTAAATCTTCAAATTTCATGTGAAATTTTAAAAACCAGTTGTGCTTTCATTTTTCTAGCATTTGCTTGTTCATGTTGGGATACTAATGACATTGAGAATATTTCTCATTCATATTCTTGCTTAAAAAGAGGTACTCTAGTCTTCTGTCCTATACTTACTGTTCTACAAGCTAAAATGGCGGGTGCCGAACGGCAGCGTTCCACCCAATCTGCCCCGCACTCAATCTGTAATGTCGAGTAGGGCCCAAGTCTCACAGTCATTCTTAGTTCTATTTTGTACCTCAAACTGCCATTGAAGTAAAAAACAACCATATTTACTAGTTTCTTTTTCTTTGCAGTTTGAGAATGTATAATTCGCTAGTCGAGAGATGTTTTGACGATTGCGTGGACAGTTTCAGGCGCAAGACTCTCGAAAAACAAGAGGAGACGTGTGTTCGCAGATGCGCTGAGAAATTTCTAAAGCATTCAATGAGGGTTGGCATGAGATTTGTTGAACTCAATCAAGGAGCTACAACAATAGATTAATGGAATGTATTTTTAATGATAGTGGCAGCTATTTATTTTATATATATTATTGTTGAATTAGTTCTACTTGAACATATTGAGAGTTCATTTCTAGTAACGGCTTTGTTTTTTTATGATGTTGAGCCCCTCTTTTGTGAATGAGGGAATTGAATTTTTGTTCACTGACGGTTATATTTATGAAAATTTTCAAAATTTCTTGAAGATTCTTCATTTGACTGGCCATTTTTGTTCAATTTATACCATTTTGTTAAATATGAGTGATAAAGATTTGAACTTGCAACCACTTCCCATAACCTTCCACAGAACAGTAACTGGGTTGCAGCCAGAATGTATTCAGTTTATTGATCTAGAGCTGGTAATGCTTTTGATTTGGTTTTAATGATTTGATTTTACCAATTTGCATTCTGAGATTTTACTTCGGAGCAAGGGTTTATCTTTAGCGGTTAGGTTTATAAAACCATTTTTATATTACTCAATTTAAAGTGGTATGAAAACATGAGTAAAATTGGCAAGAAAGCACGAGAAAAGCTGAACTGGAGTTTGATTGGACATAGTTTGACTGAACTAGTGCCTAGAACAACAAGATTTGCTTGAAAAAGTTTAACTTGACTATGCTTAAATTAGGAAATGGATCTTGATTGTGCTTGAAAAAACTTAATTGGCCAAGATCAGATCAAACTATATTTGTTTGATGTTTGATATAAAAATGTTTGAACACAATTTACATTGTTGCTTCGTTTGGCGAGGCTTGTTTCCTCCGGTGAGTTTGATCAAAAACGTCATTATCATAGAATGTATGATTGTGAAGACAAAGGTTATGACCACTATTAAGAAAATAAATTAATTTTGAGAATAAAAGGCATGAATTTTTGTAGGTGAGGTCGGGTGTTAACAAACGACAGTTCATGACCACCGCGTTCGTGACCGCCACCACCACGCCAAACGAAGCCTAAAACTAACTGCAATAATCACCCTAAAATACAATAAATCAAGCTCAGGAATTGTTTTTGAAACTCTTATGTTTATACTAGGACATTATGTCACCATTTTTATTCAGACGATGAGACACAAATATTACAGTTCTTCTGTCAATTCTATGAAGAAAAGGAATTTAGTCGTTCCCGGTGATCTTTGTGCTCCGGGAAAGAAGTAAAACAGACAATCGTTACATTCCAAGAGATGCTTCTTGCTGCTTCCTCCAACCGTGGATCAGCGTGCCATCGTCTCAAACTGATCACTTATGCAAATGGTCCACTTTATTACTTATAATTCCTAAGTTATTAAGAACAACCAAGACTCCATTTAGCGCGACATTTTTACTCCAACGAGTTTGGTCAAAAATGCCAACGTCATAGAATGTATGTTCGACATGACAATGGTTAAGACCATCGCCAAGAATGATTGTTTATAACATTACCCTTATTTAATTGATCATGACTAATATATATTTAATTGATTTTATTTTTGACTACAACAAGCTCAAAATGCAAGGTTTGGAAGAAACTGCTTTTTTTACCTGCCGGAGCATGGCAGCTCCCCCAAATGGGAACTTAACTTTTTTTTTCTTGTTAGGATAGAGCATGAGGATATGTTCACATATCTAATAAATTTCATACTACAAATTTAATGAGGATAGAGCATGAGCATGAGGTCGTATGCGCTAAATGTTGTAGTTCGATCCCTCTCCCCCCTTTCCTTCTCCTCCAACTCTTTTTCTTTGTGTTCCCTCCCCCCTCCCCCCTTTTCGCACCCTCGTACAAGAGTAGAATCCGGCGGCGGTCGGGCCTCACTCTAGTATGACTGAAAATAACTGAATATATTAAAAAAATCGTTTAATTTTTTTCTCTCGCTCGTACTTTTTCTCCCCCACCATCGCCATCGCCTACAGAGTCCACGGGAGACCTATTGCAGCTTCTCACTGGAGCTTCTTCCACGGGAGACCTGTTGCGGGTTTTATCAGTTTGATTCTTCTAGCGCCGCAAGCGTGAAGCCCTTGCCTCTCAGCTCTTGCTCGACATCTTCCGGACAAAGACGGAAATCCCAGGCTACATGAATCCCGCACGGCATCCTCCTACCAGTGAAGTTTTGGCCTGCTTTCCTCGCCTTCTCCACTAGTAGAATCGTCGGTCCCCGACGACCCTTTCCCTACTAGTTTTCGTCGAGATCGAGCCGCCGGAGAACCCGTCTTAATAAGAGCAAGAATCCATTTTTTGTCATTCCCTCACCTGCTCCTCCTCATCTGCTCCTCCTCCCCGGAATCCCTTTTCCTCCATCAACGAACCTCTACTGCCATCTGCGATAACAATCTAAGCGCGTTGGAGCTCTGTATCGGTGACGTTTGGCATCAACAATCATCCCCATCGTCGTGCCCCTTCTCTGCTAGAATCTTCGTGCGTATCTCCACCTTTCTTTTTGTTTGTCGGAAATGTCATCTTCTTAGAGATCCTCATCTCCATCATTCTTACCCCCTTGATTGCTCACCGGTATGTACAGATGGGTATTATTTCTCCTATTAAGTTGAGGATGAAGCTCATGGAAGCATCAGAGCCTGCCATTGCGGAAAAACGAAGCTCATTGAAGAGGGGAAAAACTGTCTGGATCCAATTCCAACTTGCTCCCAGATTTGTGGAAGGCGTGTTTCCTGTAAATCCCATTTTTGTGGGAAACATTTCCATGAAGGCGACTATCCTCCCTGCTCAGTCTGTCCAACAGAGATGCCAGTGCGGCTGGAAGCTCCGCTTTGTCGAGTTCCACCAGCTATTCGATATAAACTTCATCTTTATTTGTGAGAGAACTTGTAGCCAGAAGATGAACTGCGGCCGGCACCGTTGCCAGTTCTATGCGGCACGCTGCCGCTCCGCCCCCAACTCCCAGCAGCAGCGATGTTCCAAATGACAGCAGCGTCTCCGCGCTCCTCCCAAACAAAGCCTCTGCTATTCTGCCTCCTTCCATCCTTTCACATGGCAGCAAGTTCAGTGAAGTCACTCCTATCCCTACAACATACAGCCATTACATAAGCTAATGAATTAAGTGCAAAAAAACATGTATACACTACTAGTTATGAAAAATGCTTGCAAAACAACAATCAAAATGTGGTGTCTTACTATATATATGTTTAAAACAATGAAGACATTGATTATGCCGGCGATTAATGGCCTCAAGGGTCTTTTTGTCACAACAGTAACGGTGGTGGTGATGAAAATGGTGGTTACGAACCGTTATGCATTTGGTGCGGTATTTTTGCATGAGTGGGTTCGGACAAACACACCACAGTCATGAAATGTGTTTGTCATGACAACGGTTATGACCGCCACCAAGAAAAACAATTACTTCTGAACATTAAAAATGGATGGAGTTCGTTAGGTGAGGACGGACGTTCACAAACAATGGTTCGCAATCACTACGTTCACGACTGCCACAACTATGCCAAATAAATCCCGAGTATTTTTGATCAAATATTCAGAAGATAGGGATGTAGATAAGAGCATAACCTCCATAATTAAGTCTAGATGATTAAAATGAAGAAGAGCATTGAAAGCACTATCTGATAGAGGTAAATTTTATAAACTGCAATTTAAAAGTCTAGATCAGTGAATTCTCTGAATGGCAGGCGCAGACTTGCACATGAGTGGAACACTGCTGAGATTGGTATGCCCCTTCATATGCCATATGGCTCGTCATAGAAAAGACTCGAGCTCGCATGATCAGTAGGCCTTCAATAGGTTCCTCAATCGCACTGACATGAATCCATGCATGACTGACATCACATTGATTCAATTCTTTTCCTTATTTGGGATGTCAATAAGTGTAGTTGTACTCTTTTTCCATTGATTTCACTGATCACCATTAACATTTTTGAGTGAATCAAATGGAAAGCATTTTTCTTATTAATTTTATGTTCTCTTTCAGTTTCTGAATCGACCAAGAACATCATAATCATTGCTGAGCTATTGAATAGATATTCTACAGGTAGAGTATTGATTGGCTTAACGATCACAAAAAGTGCTTTCTCATGGGAGATCATACATAGAACCAAAGTCAAGACAAATGATTAAAAATACATAAATGCCTCCGTTTTTGGCAACAATTTTAAAGTGATGCTTTTGTACCTTTTGACAATAATTTTTAACTGTAACGTTATAAGTAACATTTCTAAAACGTTGCAATAAGTCCACCGAAAAACTGTTGCGTATTCTAAGGGTATAGACAACAGTTTTTTTGTAGTGTTGCATAAAGGTATGAAAACTGTTATTATAGACTTTTGGTAATACGCGTATAGGAAAACACCCCTATGACAATAGTTTTAAATATTTTGGCAACACATAACAATTTTAGGTAACAGTTTTGAAGTGTTGCCACAAGCCAAAAATGTTGTAGCTAATTCAAAACAAACTTCATATTTGGAGAATTTCTTAAAAAAATTGTCGATCACTTTGTTTCTTCATTTTAATAATGATAGTAAAAAGTTACCTTAGCCTTAACAATTGGCTCATGCACAATCTCATCAGTTTATGTTATGAATACTTTAGATCCCAATCTCTGTGTTATGCTCAATAAATGGTTCAATTATTAATGATTTATCATCATCTAGTTTATTTGCAGGATTATGATCATCACAAATGTAATTTTCATAACGTATAATGATATGTCATCAAGTTAAGATAGTTTTAGTGCAATAGATGACATATCATTATAAGATATGTACTGACGATGTCCATATTCTGAGTCACTTGATCATCATATGAGAATACAAAATTATCAAATGCATTAATGTTTTAAGTCTTGCGAGTGATTTTTATATTTATGCGAGATGTGACTGATGATGGTTAGAACGATAACTTATATTGCAACTTTTAATCATGATATTTCTAGTATGACATGTGTTATTTATATTCGTAAGAATAATAAAATATGGCCATATATGTATTCGTAAGTAGATTGCCTAGTGAGTGTTGTTCTATCTGGAACTGGATTCATAAATCGCATAGTAATTGCATAGTTGAATGTTAAATTTTATTTTATTTTGTTGTAAGCTATATGTATCGTTTTCTTTTAGTTTTTTAATCATTTCTTTAACTATTTATATAGTTTTTTAAATTATTTTTGTAATTGCAAAGGCTTCCCTAAGTCATTTAGGAACAATGCTTGGGTTTTATCCTATTTCTCCCGTCAAAAACTGCAATTGCACCTGTTGATTCGATGTACATAAAAAACCGCAATTTATGTACTTGCCAAGACTTCCCTCCCTTCCTTTTTTCTCTTTCCCTCTTGTGTCTCTCCCTCCCCCCCGGTCGGGCCTCACTCTAGTTCGATTGAAACGGACTGAAAAATCATTATTCCTATTATACCGTCAGCCGGCTGACCTCGCCTTGGAGACAGCAGTTCTGCTCCTTTAGCGACTCCACCTCGGCCACCGACCGAGCAGCAAAAGCCTCCTGCTCGCGCGAGCCGGAGCCGCAGCAGGGCAGTCTCGCCCTCCAGCTCACTGGCGCGAGCTTGCAGCACCTTGGCGGACTCGGCATCCTGAAAAACAAGAGGGTCAAACTCTCTGAAAATCATTTTCCAAGTTAAAACAAGGGTTGGTCGACTCTTACCAGCCCGCCTGAAGCCTCGTCGAGTAAGCGCTCGGCGATGCCGAACCGCCGCTCCGCGTCGGCAGCTTTCTCCGTCGCCAGGTCGCGCTCCTGCTCGGCTTTGATCAGGAGTTGGCTGAGCTGGAAGCCACGGCGGACCATCATATGGTGGAGTTCAAAGGCCCTCAGATGCACCTGCAGGCCCTCGTGACCTATCTGCCGGGGGGTCAGGTTCGTGTAGGCGTCGGCGCCCTCCCGGCCATAGAGGCCGAAGCCAAGGGCAAATGCGTGGCCCGTGGGAGGCCGGCGAGCTCCCCAGGAAGGAGCGCGAGTGGAGACGGAAACACGATGGGCTCCCTCGTCCCAGAGCAGCATCGGCTCGCCGGCCGCGTCCTTGCTCCTTCCCCCTTTCCAAAGTGAGGGTGGTCCTTTGGAGCTCCCGAGCCACTGGGGGCGACCTCCTCGACAGAGGGAGGAGAGGGGGACCCGCGCCTCTTCTCGCGGGGGGATGATATCTCCTTCAGTGGGCTCGCCGGGGCTTCGTCGGAAAAAACCTCGGCGAGCTCATGAACCTGACGGGCGACGCGGGCTGCCGTGGAAGGCTTCGCGAGACCACCTTCGCCCTTTTAAGGGCCGAGGGGCGGTGGACCGAGCTCGGCCCCCCAAGCTCCAACCGCTTCTTGCTGGAGGATTTCCCCTTGACCTTCTCTTCCCGGCACGCCTCAGCCGCGGCCCGAGCCCGCTCGAGCGGATCCGAAAACACCCCCGGGTCGGCGAAGGGAGGGTTCACCGGGATCAGTCACTCCCCTGCAAAAAGACTTAGACAAAGAATGAGGTTCTGGTCGGTTAGGCCAAATGGCGAGCGGAAGGTGAGCGAGACAAACCTTCACCGGGAAGGATAGGTGGCAGGGATTCGAGGCCGCGACGGAGGAAGGCGACCTCGAAGTCCTTGTACAAGAAAAACTTATGGAGTTCGGCATCATTACCAGACACTGACGGCGGCCGGTAAACCTCCTCGCTCTTCTGCAAGGGCGAGAACGGGATATTGCCGAGGTCGCCCCGGATGAAGGCAATCTTCGACATCCAGTTGTGGTTTTTGTTGGCGACCTCGCGGATCTTTATGGACGTGCCGCCAAAGAAGGCGACCCCGTCGGCGTTGGCTTTGTAGGAGAAAAGCTTGCGAAAGACGGTTAGGTTGAACTCGATCCGCTCTCGGCGGAGGTAGCAGGCAAACCCCACTGTCATGGCGATAGCGTTGGGGTTGAGCTGCGCGGGCACAGCGCCGTAGTACTTGAGTACCTGGCGGACCTCCGGCCAGAGCGGCAGGCGCAACCCCACCTCAAAGTGCGAGATGGGGAAGGCGAGCTCGTCCTCGAAGAATGAGTTAATGGCCTCATGCTCCGCCGGGAGACGGGCCACAAAGCCGGTGGGAACGTAATCCGCCACAAACTCGGCGAGCTCGCTCGCCGTGGTATTCCCCTCGAAAAAGCAGTGATCCGCGAAGTTCTGGGCGTACTTGGAGCGGCCCTCGGAGTCTGGGTTTCCTTTACCCATGCTCGCGGAGGAGACGAAGGCGCGCGAGCAGAAGGTAGGAAGGGCAAGGAAAGGAAGGGATGAGAAGGCAATAAAGGCGTAGCCGGGGGTAGGTGGGGATCCCTATTTATAGAAAAGGAAGGGGGAGTGAAACCGACTGACCAGCTCGGCTCGCATACCCCGCTTCGCGTATCCCGTCTCATCACTCTGTACTCGCCGACCTAGGCGAGCCTAGCCCAGGAATCTGAAAAGGCACGCACCACCCGAGTAAGAAAAGGCTTGCTCGTACGATAAAATTTATACACTTTATTCAGCATTAAACAGAAAATTGTCCAGAGTAAAGAAAATCAGAAAAGCGCGCGCGTAGACCAGGCGGCAATGGGGGCGAGTACCGGTCGGCTCGCAAGAGAGCCGTCCTCAATTACCCCGGTCTCGCCGGCCCGATGCCGCCAACCGCTGCGCAAAGAGTTGCCGAAGCTGCCCCAGGTTCCTGTTCGCCGCGCGCAGGTTCTCGTCAATCTCGTCGAAAAGTACGGAGGAAGATGTGACCGCGTATGCCGAGCTGATCCTCGCCTCACCGGCAAGCTGCGCGCATTCGTTCTGCAGCCTGGAGTTGTCTTTCTTCAGCTCATGAAGCTCGCGCACTAGCTTCTTTAGGACTAGTTGGCTTGGCCTCAAACGTTCGGGGCTGTCCACCTCCGAGTCCAGAAAGACGTCCAAGGCGCGCGGCGATGGAAGAGGTGAATAAATGGCCCATTCAGCGGAGTTATCAGTCGCGGCTGGGTCGGGGAGGCCTGCACAGGAAATTCGAGATAGCGGGTGGGAATAGCGAGCGCCAGTTAGAATCAGACGCAAAATGAGGAGGCCAGGGGCATACCTTCAGTGTCCTGGGGGGAAGCAGGAGCGGATGTATGCTCGGCGTCCATCCCAGTAATCGCAGGAGCAGGGGGATGCTGAGAGTGAGGGCGAGCTGGCGATACTGACCCCCGTAAGTCTGGCTCCACGATCTTGGTGACAAGGGGCGAGTCTCGCAGGCGCGGGTCAGGGGAGGACTCGGGCTCCTTGGCAGGAAGACCCTCGACCCTTGGTGTGGAGACCTCGCCGCCTTGGTCCTGTTCGGTGGTAAGATCCACAAAATCTTTGTCATGAGGGGCCGGGGCAGAACGATTGGAAGAGTCGGAGCCATGGGCTAAAGTATTCTTTAGGTCGGCAAAGATGTGCTCGGCCTCGGGAGGAAAGGGCCTCGCCCTCTTGGCCGAGCCAAATTCAGCAAAATGGCGGGCCGGGGCGCTCAGATCCATCAGGGCTGCGGCACGAAGGGCGGTCTCCTCGCGCGATTTCGCGAGTCGTTCCATGACTTCTTTCGGGAGCGGCATCTCGGCAGGGCTTAAGTAAAGAGAGGGGCGGGGGTCAGTCGAGCAGGCAGGGCATGTATATATAGCCATCGGTGGGTCCTACCAAGAGATTCCTTTCGGCTCCTGTCGCACTCGCCGGATCCTAGTGGGTTGGATGTTTCTTTCCGAGTTTGTGCCAACCTCGCAAAGAGCGGGGATTGTGTACAACCCCGTATCCAGCGAGTGGGCTAGCAGGAGCCGATCCGGCCGGCCCAGACCGCCCCCGAGCCCCAGGCGAGTTCAGCAGGGCATGCCGAGCCCAGCATGCCGAGTAGGGGCTCGGCAATCGTCGGGCCGGGCTCAAAGATCGTGGAGCTGAGCCCGACGAGAGGAGGCCATTCATCGTGGGGCCGGCCGAGTACGTGCTCGTCTAGAGCCGAGGGGTTGGCGAGTGCCAACGCGACCGTCATCTGCGAGCAGGGGCTTCAGGCCCAACTTTCCAGGCCTGAGGCGAGGCGAGCCGGATTGTGGCATTGAGAGAGGCGAGCTCACTCGCCGCTTTTCACCTCGGCGTGGGGGGAAGCCTTCTCGCGCCCATACTCGCCGCCCCCGCCCAATGGGCTCTTCTCAGGGCCGGCCCGCCCTTCAGTTGTGGGGTGTTTTTACCATGTTACCCCCTTTGGATTGCCTATAGCCCTCGAAAACAGTGACAGTTGGATATTTGCAGACCATCTTTTCCTATAAATAGGACCCAAGGGGTACCTCAGAAGACGGTTGCTGGTGCCCGGTCTTCTAGCGCTTTCTGAGGTACCTTAGCTTCAGCACTTGGCTAAGGAGGGGAAGCGCTCTAAGATCTTCCGGGTGTGTGGTGGGACCTCCGTGCTGAAGCCTTGGGTCTGTTCCCAGTCCCTCTCCCTTGACCCTTGGGCTTGTGAGTAGAGAAGTAAGTGTGCGATCACCCCTTTCGCAAGGGTCGGACTCCACAGGGACCGATTTTTCGGTTTCAACACTTTGGTGCGGTGAGCGTGGAGCGTGGTCAGCACAGAAAATCTTCCACAGGACTAATGGCAAGAGACGAGGGGCAAGGTTCAGGAAGGGGGGACTCGCCACTCCCTCCCCCTCCCGCGATGGCGGGGATATCCGCGGAGCTCAGGGAGGAAGTGCTCGGGCTAGTTAGGGTCACACTCGGCATGCGAGCCGAGAGTACGACGCCTGCGGTTCCCGTGGTCGCCGATCCAGCGTTAGGCAATGATGCCCCCCTCAGGCGCGCGGGGAAGGAGGTCGCGAGCGAGGGGGAGCGCGAGCCGAGAGGGCGAGTCCTCTTTCCGGGCTCGGCGGGCGAGTACCTGTTCGGCGAGACAGCGGGGAGGGATTTCCCAACTCGCCCAGCTGAAGGAGGAAGTCCCTTCAGCGAGTTCGTCTCGTCAGCCCCGGTTCCAGAAGGATTCCGAGAGCCGGAGATGTCCTACTACTCAGGAAAGGGAGATCCGACCCAGCACGTCCAGTGGTTCGAAGACGTGGTGTCAATCCGACAGATGTCGGATGGTTTCAAGTGTAGACTCTTCGCCATCACCCTCAGGGAAAAAGCGAGGGAGTGGTTTCATCAGCTCCCGGCCGGTTCCATCTACTGCTTCGAGGATTTGCGCAGAGGATTCATGTTGAGATTCACCACCTCGAAGAAGAGGAAGAGGGAGGTCGAGTCCCTGTTCCGTGTCAAGCAGAAAGTAGGGAAGACCCTGGGAAGTTACCTGGACAGGTTCCAGGAAGAACTGTCCCAGGTACAAGAGATGCCAGGGCACACCATGATGGTGTCCTTCACCCTGGGTCTCCAGCCCGGGTTCTTCGCCATGGAGTTGAAGAGGACGCCTCCGGTGTCTTTCGAAGCACTCTTGGAGAGGGCGGCAAGGGAGGCCGACATGGAGGCGGCACATCCAGAGTTCGCTCGGAGGTTGGCTAGGTGGGCCGTGGAGGAGGAGAAACCAAGGGGAGGTCGGGCCCAGGAAGAGAGAAGGGTCGAACCCAGACAGAGAGAACAGCAGCCGCAGCAGCATAGGTGGGGGCGTCAGGAGCCGAACAACCGATTGGGTTGGAGGCCGGAGTGGCAGGATCAAGGGCCACGGAGGGGCTATCAGGGGGGAGACAACCGCCAAGGTGGGCGTGGCCAGTTTTACCCCCAGGGAGGGAGGCAGGGCCAGAGACCGCCTCTTCCCGACCAGGAGGAGGCCATGGCTATCGCCCTGGGGGGCGAAGGAGAGGGCAACCAAGGAGGAGGAGGGAGGCCAGATAGACCTGCCCTATTGCGACTACCATCAAGAAGAGGGGCACACGACGGTCACGTGTCCGGAGTTCCTCGAGGTGCGGGAGAACAGGGAGCAGCAGCGACAGCTGCGGAATCATCAGGAGGTGCGGATTGAGGAAGTCCGGCCTCAGGTGGAGGGGGATCGTTGCGAAGACCGGGCCGATGTGGGGACCCGAGGGGGGATCAGAGTGATCCATGGGGGGTGGGAGTCGAGGCTTCTCGGAAAGCAAGCCTCCACACCATGTACCGAAGGAGCATCGGCTCCACATCTCAGACTCCACCCCCGGAAGAGAGGATCACCTTCTCAAGGGAGGATATGCCGTGTCACGATGACCCCTTCTGCGATGCGCTGGTCATCCAGACAGCCATCGAAAATTTCACAGTCTCCCGGATCCTCATTGACAATGGGAGCTCAGTCAATATCATCTTCAAGAAGCCTTTCGATGCCATGCAGGTAGAGGCCAAGAGGGTGCTGGCCTCCGATGGGCCCCTCTTCGGTTTTTCAGGGGAGAGGAAAGAAGTAGAGGGGGAGTGGGACTCCATGTCAGCTTGGGGGGACAGTCCCGGAACTGTCGATTCGTCATAGTAGAGGCCCCCAGCAGCTACAATGCCATTTTTGGGAGACCCCTCATCAGCGCCTTCCGATGCGTCCCCTCCTCCTTCCATCAATGCCTTAAGTTTAATGTGGACGGGATCCAGGTCCGGGTTCGCGGTGACCCCAAAGCAGCTCGGGAATGCTACGTGACCGCGGTGAATTCAATTTCTTGGCAGGAGGAGGCCGAGGGGATGGGGAGAAGGATGGAGGAGATGGAAGGGCAGGAGGCCGGAGAAGAAGGCGGGGAGGAAGGAGGAATGGAAGGAGAAGCACGCGAGGGGATGCTCCCAGAAGGGTCAGTTGGGGCGATGATCCCAGGGGAAGGGGAGGTCCTTACGCCAAGAGGGGAGGACGCCGCAGAGTGGGAGGAGCAGTCCCGGTTGGAGGCCGCCGAGGAGGTCGTGGAGATGGAAGTCCTCACCCAGGGTGGCAGGGTGGAGAAGGTCCGCATCAGCGGGGGGCTGACCCCGGAAGATCAAGGCAGGATGCTGGAGTGCATCCAAAAGAATGTGGATGTCTTTGCCTGGAGCGCAACGGAGATGCCTGGGATTGATGCCGACGTCGTCTGCCACCGCCTCAATCTACACCCGAAGGCTCGCCCCATCCAGCAGAAGAGAAGGTCTGTCACGAACAAACTGGCTGAACCCATCAGGGAGGAAGTCTCCAAGCTCCTTAAGGCCGGCTTTGTTTCCGAAATTCAATACCCCGGCTGGGTCTCAAATGTTGTAATGGTGAAAAAAGGGGACGGCCGGTGGAGGATGTGTGTAGATTTTTCACTGCTTAATAAATCATGCCCTAAGGATTGTTACCCCTTGCCTAGAATCGACGCGCTGGTAGATTCAGCCGTTGGTTTTTCTGTAATGAGTTTTTTGGATGCTTTTTCAGGTTATCATCAAATCAGGATGCACCCTCCTGACATAAAAGATGTCTCGTTCATTACAGGGGATGAGTGCTACTGCTACAAGATGATGCCTTTTGGGTTAAAAAATGCAGGGGCTACATACCAGAAAATGATGGACCGTGTATTCCAGGGACAGAAGGGAAGGAACTTGGAAGTGTACGTGGACGACCTGATGGTAAAAAGCAGAGAGGTCGATTCTCACCTCCAAGATCTGGAGGAGACCTTCGACACTTTGCGCAGATACAAGATGAGGTTGAATCCTCTAAAGTGCATCTTCGGGGCAAGCAAAGGCAAATTTTTGGGTCATCTCCTCACCCCAGCCGGGGTCGAACCCAACCCTGACAAAGTTCGGGCAATTATGGAGTTGGGGCCACCTCGGGATGCGAAGGAGGTACAACGGCTGACAGGGAAGCTGGCGGGACTAAGCAGGTTCCTCTCCCGGGCCGGGGAGAGGTGTTCCCCCTTCTTCAGGACCTTAAGGGGAGGTCGGAAGTTTGAATGGACCCCGGAATGCGAGGAGGCATTCCAGGCCTTGAAGAGGCAGTTGACTCAGGCCCCCTTGCTCCAAGGGCCAAAGGAGGGGGAGGACTTGTTTTTGTACTTAGGGGTCGGGGCGGAGGCCGTAAGTTCTGTTTTAGTTCGGGAAGAGGGGAGAAAGCAGCTGCCCATCTATTATGTTAGTAGGGTTCTGAGAAAGGCAGAACTCCGCTATCCATCTTTGAGAAGTTGGCCTTCGCCCTAATCATCTCGGCCCGGAGACTCAGGCCCTACTTCCAGGCACACTCCATCCAGGTGGTAACTGACCACCCCCTCCGCAGCATCTTCGAGGGAGTGGAGCATTCGGGAAGACTCGCCAAGTGGTCGGTGGAGTTGAGCGAGTTTGACATCTCCTTTGTCCCCCGGCTCGCAATCAAGGCACAAGCAATGGCTGACTTCCTGGCTGACTATGTGGTTGAGGTGGCAGAGGACAAGCTCACTCGTCCCATCCCTTGGAAGGTGATGGTGGATGGGGCTTCAGGGAAACACTCCCTGGGGGTTGGGGTCGTCTTGGAGAGCCCCCAAGGGACCCGGATCGAGCAACGGTGATGATACATTTCTCCATAACCAACAACCAGGCCGAGTACGAGGCGGTAATCGCGGGACTACGCCTGGCCAAGGAATTGGGGGTGCATGATGTGAAGGTCCTCACTGACTCCATGGTAGTGGCCTCCCAGATCAACGGGGAGTTCGAGGCAAGGGAGCCCACCCTACAACGATATCTGGCAAAGGTTAAGGGAATCATCGGCGGGTTCCAGACCTTCTCCATTCAGCATGTGCCACGGGAGGAAAATGAACAAGTCGACCACCTCGCCAAGCGCGGCCCTCGGGTGGGGGGCACTATCACGGACCTCTTCCACCCATCCCTGGAAGAAGGAGAGTTGATGGAGATAGATCGGCGGTCCACATGGATGGACCCATTCACTACCTACCTGTCCACCGGAGAATACCCAGAAGGGATGGATAGGAAAAAGCTCAAGTACAAGTCGGCATATTACCTTTTGCGCGACGGGCAACTTTACCGCAAGACCCTTTCAGGATTACTCGCCCGTTGCGTAGCGGAGGGGGAGGTGCCGAGGATTTTGGAAGAAGTTCACTCCGGGGAGTGCGGGAGCCATTCAGGAGGTCGGACCCTGAAGGGAAGAAGCATCAGGCAGGGGTACTTCTGGCCTACCCTGAGGCACGATGCCTTAGAATTTGTCAAGAAATGCCACAAGTGCCAACTGTTTGCCCCCCTCCAACTGCAACCGGCTCAGCGACTCAGGAGTATCACGGCCCCTTGGCCTTTCGCAATTTTGGGAATGGACCTGGTAGGTCCCTTCCCACAGGCAAGTGGGCAGAGGAGATTCTTGCTAGTAATGATCGACTATTTCTCCAAGTGGATGGAGGTGAAGGCTTTGGCCAAGGTAACCTCGCAGATCATTCGAAATTTTGTATGGGGGGAGATCATCTGCAGGCATGGGATGCCCCAGGCCATCGTCACCGACAACGGACCACAGTTCGCCAGCAATGAGTTCATTAAGTTCTGTGGAGAGCTCGGGATCGACCTCAGGTTCGCCTCTGTCCACCACCCTAGGAGCAACGGGCAGGTAGAGGCGGCCAACAAGATCATCGTGAACCTCCTGAAAAAGAAGGTGGAGAATTTGAAGGGTAATTGGGTGGAGCAACTCCCCTCGGTCCTCTGGGCCATGAGGACTACCCCCAACACCGCCACCAGGGAGACGCCCTTTAAACTATCTCACGGAAGCGAGGCGGTGCTCCCCATTGAACTCGAGGTCCGTACTCCCAAGGTTGCCGAGGCAGAAGCTGGAAGGGAGGAGTGGAGAGTTGAGAATGAGGAAGAACAACGACTCTCTTTGGACTTGATAGAGGAAGTACGCGACCTCTCCGCAGTCCGGCAGGAGGAAGTCAAGCGGAGGATGGCTAAGTACTTCGACAAGCATGTCCGGGTCAAGCAGTTCGTGGAGGGCGACCTGGTTCTAAAGAAGGTAGATGCGGCGGGAAGATCGGCAGCCGTGGGCAAGCTCCATCCAAATTGGGAGGGGCCCTACATCGTGAAGGAGACATTAAAGTCGGGAGGATACCACCTCCAGAATGTGGAAGGCGAGACTTTGAACCACACTTGGAGCGGCGACGACCTGAAACGCTTTTATCCTTGAAAACTTGTACGTACCTCAGCTTTTTCCGAATGCTTTGTATTTGACTCTTTCTCCACAATAATCGTAACAATGACATGCAATGTGACGGAACTTCCATTAAAGAGCGACATTAAACACTCAGAAAATGTTCCAAGTCTTCTCGCTCTGGGGTTAGGTCTCGATTCTCCCGCTGTCAAGCTCCCTCCAAGCTGGCAGGGCCGGGGTCTCGATGGACGTCGTTATGACCCTGGAGCTGAGCCCGGAGGATGTTCAACACCCGCCCTCAGGCTCCCATCTAGTTGACTGGCCTGGTGGTAGCACCCGGGAGAGGCAATTGTTCCAAGTCTTCTCGCTCTGGGGTTAGGTCTCGATTCTCCCGCTGTCAGGCTCCCTCCAAGCTGGCAGGGCCGGGGTCTCGATGGACGTCGTTATGACCCTGGAGCTGAGCCCGGAGGATGTTCAACACCCGCCCTCAGGCTCCCATCTAGCTGACTGGCCTGGTGGTAGCACCCGGGAGAGGCAATTGTTCCAAGTCTTCTCGCTCTGGGGTTAGGTCTCGATTCTCCCGCTGTCAGGCTCCCTCCAAGCTGGCAGGGCCGGGGTCTCGATGGACGTCATTATGACCCTGGAGCTGAGCCCGGAGGATGTTCAACACCCGCCCTCAGGCTCCCATCTAGCTGACTGGCCTGGTGGTAGCACCCGGGAGAGGCAATTGTTCCAAGTCTTCTCGCTCTGGGGTTAGGTCTCGATTCTCCCGCTGTCAAGCTCCCTCCAAGCTGGCAGGGCCGGGGTCTCGATGGACGTCGCTATGACCCTGGAGCTGAGCCCGGAGGATGTTCAACACTCGCCCTCAGGCTCCCATCTAGCTGACTGGCCTGGTGGTAGCACCCGGGAGAGGCAATTGTTCCAAGTCTTCTCGCTCTGGGGTTAGTCTCGATTCTCCCGCTGTCAGGCTCCCTCCAAGCTGGCAGGGCCGGAGTCTCGATGGACGTCGCTATGGCCCTGGAGCTGAGCCCGAAGGATGTTCAACACTCGCCCTCAGGCTCCCATCTAGCTGACTGGCCTGGTGGTAGCACCCGGGAGAGGCAATTGTTCCAAGTCTTCTCGCTCTGGGGTTAGGTCTCGATTCTCCCGCTGTCAGGCTCCCTCCAAGCTGGCAGGGCCGGGGTCTCGATGGACGTCGTTATGACCCTGGAGCTGAGCCTGGAGGATGTTCAACACCCGCCCTCAGGCTCTCATCTAGCTGACTGGCCTGGTGGTAGCACCCGGGAGAGGCAATTGTTCCAAGTCTTCTCGCTCTGGGGTTAGGTCTCGATTCTCCCGCTGTCAGGCTCCCTCCAAGCAGGCAGGGCCGGGGTCTCGATGGACGTCGCTATGACCTTGGAGCTGAGCCCGGAGGATGTTCAACACCCGCCCTCAGGCTCCCATCTAGCTGACTGGCCTGGTGGTAGCACCCGGGAGAGGCAATTGTTCCAAGTCTTCTCGCTTTGGGGTTAAGTCTCGATTCTCCCGCTGTCAGGCTCCCTCCAAGCTGGCAGGGCTGGGGTCTCGTTGGACGTCGTTACTGTCCGGGGGTGGACCTGGAAGTTGACACATGACAAGCGTGTCCGAGCAAATCCACCAGTTAGAAGGGCGAGCTCAAGGGGTCCTGTCCCCCTTGGTTTTCTGTCAAAAAGGGGTTCTTCGATCCACCTCCGGTTGGTGGAAGAACATACCCCCCCCCCCCCCCCGGGGCGAGCCCGTTCTCGCGGGGTCTGCTCGGCAGAGGGCATTCCTCGGTATGACAAGCAGGCGCCGGCGACAACCGTTCTCGCGAAGATCGCCTCGCGGGTAAGCGAAGAGTTCGCGAGCCTGGTCGCCGCCAACGCCCAAGGCCTCTCGCCGAACGCGAATCCTAACTCACGTGCATTCTAGCGCAAAAAAAAAGAGAAAGAAAAAAAAAAGAAGTCAGAAGCAAAGTTCCTTTCATTATGATCGCAAAAGAAGGAAGGGCTCGCCCCGGCGAGATTACAGGAAAAGAGGGGGGATGATTACAAAAAGATAGAAAAAAGGAAAGGGAGGAATTCGGTCAGCTCTCGCCCTCCTCTCCCGAATGGCGGTCCTCCTCGCCCCCAAGCGATCGTTCCTTGCCCTTCGCCCCATCAAAAAGGGAGCCGAAGCTCTCCTCCTTCTCGCTGGGCGGAGACGGCGGAAACAGGCTCGGCAGAAGGTCCCGGACCGCCACCTCCTCGCAGCCCTCGACCAGAATCCCCGACCCCTTCATGGCATTCAGGAGGCATTCGGCAGACTCGATCGAGTTGACTCGCAGCCGCTCCATAACCTCCCCCTCGCCGAAGACCCGGGGCCGCTTGTAGGGAAAAGGCGGCTCGGCACTGTCTGGAGGGAAGAGGGCTTCCGTCAGCCGGCTGACCTCGCCTTGGAGACAGCGGTTCTGCTCCTTTAGCGACTCCACCTCGGCCGCCGACCGAGCAGCAAAAGCCTCCTGCTCGCGCGAGCCGGCCTCCTGATCCGCGAGCCGGAGCCGCAGCAGGGCAGTCTCGCCCTCCAGCTCACTGGCGCGAGCTTGCAGCACCTTGGCGGACTCGGCATCCTGAAAAACAAGAGGGTCAAACTCTCTGAAAATCATTTTCCAAGTTAAAACAAGGGTTGGTCGACTCTTACCAGCCCGCCTGAAGCCTCGTCGAGTAAGCGCTCGGCGATGCCGAACCGCCGCTCCGCGTCGGCAGCTTTCTCCGTCGCCAGGTCGCGCTCCTGCTCGGCTTTGATCAGGAGTTGGCTGAGCTGGAAGCCACGGCGGACCATCATATGGTGGAGTTCAAAGGCCCTCAGATGCGCCTGCAGGCCCTCGTGACCTATCTGCCGGGGGGTCAGGTTCGTGTAGGCGTCGGCGCCCTCCCGGCCATAGAGGCCGAAGCCAAGGGCAAATGCGTGGCCCGTGGGAGGCCGGCGAGCTCCCCAGGAAGGAGCGCGAGTGGAGACGGAAACACGATGGGCTCCCTCGTCCCAGAGCAGCATCGGCTCGCCGGCCGCGTCCTTGCTCCTTCCCCCCTTTCCAAAGTGAGGGTGGTCCTTTGGAGCTCCCGAGCCACTGGGGGCGACCTCCTCGACAGAGGGAGGAGAGGGGGACCCGCGCCTCTTCTCGCGGGGGGATGATATCTCCTTCAGTGGGCTCGCCGGGGCTTCGTCGGAAAAAACCTCCGGCGAGCTCATGAACCTGACGGGCGACGCGGGCTGCCGTGGAAGGCTTCGCGAGACCACCTTCGCCCTTTTAAGGGCCGAGGGGCGGTGGACCGAGCTCGGCCCCCCAAGCTCCAACCGCTTCTTGCTAGAGGATTTCCCCTTGACCTTCTCTTCCCGGCACGCCTCAGCCGCGGCCCGAGCCCGCTCGAGCGGATCCGAAAACACCCCCGGGTCGGCGAAGGGAGGGTTCACCGGGATCAGTCACTCCCCTGCAAAAAGACTTAGACAAAGAATGAGGTTCTGGTCGGTTAGGCCAAATGGCGAGCGGAAGGTGAGCGAGACAAACCTTCACCGGGAAGGATAGGTGGCAGGGATTCGAGGCCGCGACGGAGGAAGGCGACCTCGAAGTCCTTGTACAAGAAGAACTTGTGGAGTTCGGCATCATTACCAGACACTGACGGCGGCCGGTAAACCTCCTCGCTCTTCTGCAAGGGTGAGAACGGGATATTGCCGAGGTCGCCCCGGATGAAGGCAATCTTCGACATCCAGTTGTGGTTTTTGTTGGCGACCTCGCGGATCTTTATGGACGTGCCGCCAAAGAAGGCGACCCCGTCGGCGTTGGCTTTGTAGGAGAAAAGCTTGCGGAAGACGGTTAGGTTGAACTCGATCCGCTCTCGGCGGAGGTAGCAGGCAAACCCCACTATCATGGCGATAGCGTTGGGGTTGAGCTGCGCGGGCACAGCGCCGTAGTACTTGAGTACCTGGCGGACCTCCAGCCAGAGCGGCAGGCGCAACCCCACCTCAAAGTGCGAGATGGGGAAGGCGAGCTCGTCCTCGAAGAATGAGTTAATGGCCTCATGCTCCGCCGGGAGACGGGCCACAAAGCCGGTGGGAACGTAATCCGCCACAAACTCGGCGAGCTCGCTCGCCGTGGTATTCCCCTCGAAAAAGCAGTGATCCGCGAAGTTCTGGGCGTACTTGGAGCGGCCCTCGGAGTCGGGGTTTCCTTTACCCATGCTCGCGGAGGAGACGAAGGCGCGCGAGCAGAAGGTAGGAAGGGCAAGGAAAGGAAGGGATGAGAAGGCAATAAAGGCGTAGCCGGGGGTAGGTGGGGATCCCTATTTATAGAAAAGGAAGGGGGAGTGAAACCGACTGACCAGCTCGGCTCGCATACCCCGCTTCGCGTATCCCGTCTCATCACTCTGTACTCGCCGACCTAGGCGAGCCTAGCCCAGGAATCCGAAAAGGCACGCACCACCCGAGTAAGAAAAGGCTTGCTCGTACGATAAAATTTATACACTTTATTCAGCATTAAACAGAAAATTGTCCAGAGTAAAGAAAATCAGAAAAGCGCGCGCGTAGACCAGGCGGCAATGGGGGCGAGTACCGGTCGGCTCGCAAGAGAGCCGTCCTCAATTACCCGGTCTCGCCGGCCCGATGCCGCCAACCGCTGCGCAAAGAGTTGCCGAAGCTGCCCCAGGTTCCTGTTCGCCGCGCGCAGGTTCTCGTCAATCTCGTCGAAAAGTACGGAGGAAGATGTGACCGCGTATGCCGAGCTGATCCTCGCCTCACCGGCAAGCTGCGCGCATTCGTTCTGCAGCCTGGAGTTGTCTTTCTTCAGCTCATGAAGCTCGCGCACTAGCTTCTTTAGGACCAGTTGGCTTCGCCTCGAACGTTCGGGGCTGTCCACCTCCGAGTCCAGAAAGACGTCCAAGGCGCGCGGCGATGGAAGAGGTGAATAAATGGCCCATTCAGCGGAGTTATCAGTCGCGGCTGGGTCGGGGAGGCCTGCACAGGAAAGTCGAGATAGCGGGTGGGAATAGCGAGCGCCAGTTAGAATCAGACGCAAAATGAGGAGGCCAGGGGCATACCTTCAGTGTCCTGGGGGAAGCAGGAGCGGATGTATGCTCGGCGTCCATCCCAGTAATCGCAGGAGCAGGGGGGATGCTGAGAGTGAGGGCGAGCTGGCGATACTGACCCCCGCAAGTCTGGCTCCACGATCTTGGTGACAAGGGGCGAGTCTCGCAGGCGCGGGTCAGGGGAGGACTCGGGCTCCTTGGCAGGAAGACCCTCGACCCTTGGTGTGGAGACCTCGCCGCCTTGGTCCTGTTCGGTGGTAAGATCCACAAAATCTTTGTCATGAGGGGCCGGGGCAGAACGATTGGAAGAGTCGGAGCCATGGGCTAAAGTATTCTTTAGGTCGGCAAAGATGTGCTCGGCCTCGGGAGGAAAGGGCCTCGCCCTCTTGGCCGAGCCAAATTCAGCAAAACGGCGGGCCGGGGCGCTCAGATCCATCAGGGCTGCGGCACGAAGGGTGGTCTCCTCGCGCGATTTCGCGAGTCGTTCCATGACTTCTTTCGGGAGCGGCATCTCGGCAGGGCTTAAGTAAAGAGAGGGGCGGGGGTCAGTCGAGCAGGCAGGGCATGTATATATAGCCATCGGTGGGTCCTACCAAGAGATTCCTTTCGGCTCCTGTCGCACTCGCCGGATCCTAGTGGGTTGGATGTTTCTTTCCGAGTTTGTGCCAACCTCGCAAAGAGCGGGGATTGTGTACAACCCCGTATCCAGCGAGTGGGCTAGCAGGAGCCGATCCGGCCGGCCCAGACCGCCCCCGAGCCCCAGGCGAGTTCAGTAGGGCATGCCGAGCCCAGCATGCCGAGTAGGGGCTCGGCAATCGTCGGGCCGGGCTCAAAGATCGTGGAGCTGAGCCCGACGAGAGGAGGCCATTCATCGTGGGGCCGGCCGAGTACGTGCTCGTCTAGAGCCGAGGGGTTGGCGAGTGCCAACGCGACCGTCATCTGCGAGCAGGGGCTTCAGGCCCAACTTTCCAGGCCTGAGGCGAGGCGAGCCGGATTGTGGCATTGAGAGAGGCGAGCTCACTCGCCGCTTTTCACCTCGGCGTGGGGGGAAGCCTTCTCGCGCACATACTCGCCGCCCCCGCCCAATGGGCTCTTCTCAGGGCCGGCCCGCCCTTCAGTTGTGGGGTGTTTTTACCATGTTACCCCCTTTAGATTGCCTATAGCCCTCGAAAACAGTGACGGTTGGATATTTGCAGACCATCTTTTCCTATAAATAAGACCCAAGGGGTACCTCAAAAGACGCTTGCTGGTGCCCGGTCTTCTAGCGCTTTCTGAGGTACCTTAGCTTCAGCACTTGGCTAAGGAGGGGAAGCGCTCTAAGATCTTCCGGGTGTGTGGTGGGACCTCCGTGCTGAAGCCTTGGGTCTGTTCCCAGTCCCTCTCCCTTGACCCTTGGGCTTGTGAGTAGAGAAGTAAGTGTGCGATCACCCCTTCTGCAAGGGTCGGACTCCACAGGGACCGATTTTTCGGTTTCAACATCCTGTATGATCTTAATCTTGCTCTAAGAAAGGGTAAGTGCACATGCATCGCTATTTCTATTTCTCAATTTATCTTTTTTACTTAATATACTTAAATGTGACGTCACATAATTATAAAAAATTAAATACACAAAATATTCGGTGCGGTGCAGTTTTATCGGTTTTCAAAATCCAAAAATAGCACCGCACCGAACCACGCTCGGTTTGTAAAAGTTCAAAACCGCACCGCACCTAAACTACGCGGTTCGGTTTAAAAATCGGTGCGGTTTTTGCGGTGCGGGCGGTTTTTGCGGTTTGCAGTTTTTCATGCTCACCCCTAGCTCCCAGCTCCGCCAAGGTGCTTGCTCCGTTGGCCAAGCTCTCCAACCCCAACGACCAAGCTCCCAGATCCGCCCTAGAAACACCTTTCAAAGCCTCCTCCTCTCCTTCCTGCGAAGCGGCCGGCCTGCGATTTGGCGAAGTTGCAATGTCAATGCCATGGCAGCAGCCTGCGACTCTATAAGCCTGCAACTTCTTCCTCCTGTTCTTCGAACCCTGCTGCTTGCTGGAAGATTTTGTTGGCTGCACCAGTTATTTTCAGTAGATT
Source organism: Platanthera zijinensis (assembly GCA_039513925.1). Lineage (NCBI taxonomy): Eukaryota > Viridiplantae > Streptophyta > Magnoliopsida > Asparagales > Orchidaceae > Platanthera > Platanthera zijinensis. Next base: position 99,103,739 of record CM077084.1, read on the forward strand.
TGCTCTTCTACCCTATTGGATTGCTCCTCTTGCTGCTGATTAGAGGTATATAGTGTACTAATTGCTCTCTTCTTCTCTCGCTACTTCCTTCTATCGCTTGTAAAATTAGGCTTTGTGGAGATCTTTATATTTCATGTTATGAATTAATATTTGATATCCCGTTTTGGAGACGCAAAGGTTGGACGCATTAAATCATGCTATTACAAAACTTCTGTGATTAACTAATAATCTTACACATTTCTTTGAATTAAGGCGTACACTGTTCTGTTGTCCTATATTGTAGTTAGATTTAAGAGATAAATCAAAGACCCAAAGAATAAATTGCCTCACTTCGGTCGGCCAAATCCGACTGAAAACATTAACAAAAAAACATTTTTTTTTAAAATCATAATAAACTATTCCCAATCCTTTCCTCCTAACCGCGACCGCTGGTGAAAAATTAATTGCGCTGTTCACTAATCGAAAAGAATTTCATCTGGTGAAATTGTAATGAGTGTCCAGTACACCCAACTAGTCCAAAATTTCTTTGAAATTTCTCTTCCAGGTTGAACCTGAGAATGTGGCAGCATGAATTCCTCATTTCTAGAAATTTGAAATATACATAAATTTTCAGCTGTTTTTAGATGAATCTTCTATTATGAATCTTCTGTTGAATTTTCTACTATGTTTTTCTTGACTTTTATATAGTTTTCTGTCTAACTTTTGCAAGGGATACAATGTTTCTTATACAATAATCATTAATCAACATCTTATTAGGGGTCAGCTTTATAAGAATCACCATTCTTTTAACATAGGTACTAGTTATGAGATTCTAGTGGCAATGTTGCGGCATATTTCCCCCACTCATGTGGTCAAGGTGTGCTTCCCATCAAAAACTGAAAACTTCTAAAGTGGGCTGTTTTGGTTGGAAAATCCCCAAAGAGAATCAGTGAATTTGGTTCAGATCTTTGCAGCAAACGAGTCTTCAATTCAAATGTGAGTATCGTAAGCTAGATGTCATTTTAATCAATCTGCTGCATTTAATTATGCTTTCATTTAATTAGAAGTGGGTGGAAATTGGAAACACAAGAACTCAAAAAAGCCTGAAATGATTTAACAAAATATTAAACTATAATTATCTGAGCATTATCATACAATGCTGCAACACCAAACTTTGCACTGAGACGGGTTGCTGACATTCCAGACATAGTTAAGATTGGAATAACAACCTCTAAAATACAAGGATAACACATTCTACAAGGCAACCACATCCAGGTAACCACATTTCTCATTTCCTCTCCGCTCCTCTCGCATATTCTCCTCTTTTTTTCTGCATCTTGATTTTTCCTCTCTTTTTCATCTCTAGTAGGCTTTAACGTCTTTCATTATTGGAGGATGATTAATTCATTTGCCAGTACCCAGTACTAAAGTTCAGGAGAAACACGAAGGCCTCATTCTCTAGTAGGCTTCAACGTCCTTTTTGAGCTCTCATGTCTTTTGATTATCTTGCAGGGGGCAGGCAGAGAAGGAGTTTAGAGTAGCGGTTGAGGCTATTGGCCATGTCCGACATAAGAATCTGGTGAGGCTATTGGGATATTGTGTCAAAGAAATTCACAGGTGAAAGATTATAGTAATCAATTTGCTAGTATTGACATCATGGAAATCTAGAATGATTTTGAATAATTCCATGATGGTTGAAATGATTGTTTATCTTGTGATGGTTACCATGAAAGAATAATTACTTCTGATTCAAATTATTTGCCAATACACACTTACTGTAGTGTCCAAATTGTATGGAAAGTTGTCAAGTCTAGGTTTTTAGTCATTTAGAACATATTCAATCAGCTGATGAGTATAAAAATATTAAATCAGGAAGCGCATAATGCTCGAGAAATAAATTAGTACAAAATGTATATCATATTTTGAACATGAACTCGATTTATAATTCATGTTTGTCTAAATAGGCTGAAGTATATTTCACTCGTGATTATGCGGTAATTGTAGCAAAGTTATGCATTATACTGTTAATCTATTTTTATGTCTGATTGTGATAGCCTAAACAAGCAATCCAAATGTCGGTTAATGTTTAGAGAAGAACCTGTTTAAAAATTAAGTGTTTCCACTTTCCTCGCATATATCATGTATCTCTTGGGATGATAGATTTAACTTCAACAAGCAACTGAGGATCAATATCAAGAAGTATGTTTCAATATATATGTACACTGGAAGACGGTAGATTTTTGTTGTTTTCTTTCATTTTTTGACACTTTTGGCACTTGAAGTATTAATTTTTATAATTTTGAATTTAAAATATTATCAAAAATTTATATTCTTTACTTGGTGCCTGAGTCACATGAAAACCCTGGATCCATCTTGGTTGTTAATTCCTCGGTCCAATAAATCATATTTGATCATTGGATTGTGTTTGTCTTGGTAAATCTTCAAATTTCATGTAAAATTTTAGAAACCAGTTGTGCTTTCATTTTTCTAGCATTTGCTTGTTCATGTTAGGATACTAATTACATTGAGAATATTTCTCATTCATATTCTTGCTTAAAAAGAGGTACTCTAGTCTTCTGTCATATACTTACTGTTCTACAAGCTAAAATGGCGGGTGCCGAACGGCAGTGTTCCACCCAATCTGCCCCGCACTCAATCTGTAATGTCGAGTAGGGCCCAAGTCTCACATTCATTCTAAGTTCTATTTTGGACCTCAAACTGCCATTGAAGCAAAAAAACAACCATATTTACTAGTTTATTTTTCTTTGCAGTTTGAGAATGTACAATTCGCTAGTCTAGAGATGTTTTGACAATTGCGTGGACAGTTTCAGGCGCAAGACTCTCGATAAATAAGAGGAGATGTGTGTTCACAGATGCACTGAGAAATTTCTAAAGCATTCAATGAGGGTTGGCATGAGATTTGTTGAACTCAATCAAGGAGCTACAACATAAGATTAATGGAATGTATTTTTAATGATGGTGACTGCTATTTATTTTATATATATTATTGCTGAATTAGTTCTGCTTGAACATATTGAGAGTTCATTTCTAGTAACGGCTTTGTTTTTTTATGATGTTGAGCCCCTCTTTTGTGAATGAGGGAATTGAATTTTTGTTCACTGACGGTTATATTTATGAAAAGTTTCAAAATTTCTTGAAAATTCTTCATTTGACTGGCCATTTTTGTTCAATTTATACCATTTTGTTAAATATGAGTGATAAAGATTTGAACTTGCAGCCACTTCCCATAACCTCCCACAGAACAGTAACTGGGTTGCAGCCAGAATGTATTCAGTTTATTGATCTAGAGCTGGTAATGCTTTTGATTTGGTTTTAATGATTTGATTTTACCAATTTGCATTCTGAGATTTTACTTCGGAGCAAGGGTTTATCTTTAGCAGTTAGGTTTATAAAACCATGTGTATATTACTCAATTTAAAGCGGTATGAAAACATGAGTAAAATTGGCAAGAAAGCACGAGAAAAGCTGAACTAGAGTTTGATTGGACATAGTTTGACTGAACTAGTGCCTAGAACAACAAGATTTGCTTTAAAAAGTTTAACTTGACTATGCTTGAATTAGGAAATGGATCTTGATTGTGCTTGAAAAAACTTAATTGGCCAAGATCAGATCAAACTATATTTGTTTGATGTTTGATATAAAAATGTTTGAACACAATTTACATTGTTGCTTCGTTTGGCGAGGCTTATTTCCTCCTGTGAGTTTGATCAAAAACGTCATTATCATAGATTGTATGATTGTCAAGATCAAAGGTTATGACCACTATTAAGAAAATAAATTAATTTTGAGAATAACAGGCATGAATTTTTGTAGGTGAGGTCGGGTGTTCACAAACGACAGTTCATGACCACCGCGTTCGCGACCGCCACCACCACGCCAAATGAAGCCTAAAACTAACTGCAATAATCACCCTAAAATACAATAAATCAAGCTCAGGAATTGTTTTTGAAACTCTTATGTTTATACTAGGACATTATGTCACCATTTTTCTTCAGACGGTGAGACACAAATATCACAGTTCTTCTGTCAATTCTATGAAGAAAAGGAATTTAGTTGTTCCCGGTGATCTTCGTGCTCCGGGAAAGAAGTAAAACAGACAATTGTTACATTCCAAGAGATGCTTCTTGCTGCTTCCTCCAACCGTGGATCAGCGTGCCATCGTCTCAAACTGATCACTTATGCAAATGGTCCACTTTATTGCTTATAATTCCTAAGTTATTAAGAACAACCAAGACTCCATTTAGCGCGACATTTTTACTCCAACGAGTTTGGTCAAAATTGCCAACGTCATAGAATGTATGTTCGGCATGACAATGGTTAAGACCATCACCAAGAATGATTGTTTATAACATTACCCTTATTTAATTGATCATGACTAATATATATTTAATTGATTTTATTTTTGACTACAACAAGCTCAAAATGCAAGGTTTGGAAGAAACTGCATTTTTTTACCTGCCGGAGCATGGCAGCTCCCCCAAACGGGAACTTAACTTTTTTTTCTTGTTAGGATAGAGCATGAGGATATGTTCACATATCTTACAAATTTCATACCACAAATTTAATGAGGATAGAGCATGAGCATGAGGTCGTATGCGCTAAATGTTGTAGTGCGTTCCCTCTCCCCCCTTTCCATCTCCTCCCCCTCTTTTTCTTTGTGTTCCCTCCCCCTCCCCCCTTTTCGCCCCCTCGTACTAGAGTAGAATCCGGCGGTGGTCGGGCCTCACTCTAGTATGACTGAAAATAACTGAATATATTAAAAAAAATCGTTTAATTTTTTTTCTCTCGCTCATACTTTTTCTCCCCCGCCATCGTCATCGCCTACAGAGTCCATGGGAGACCTATTGCAGCTTCTCACTGGAGCTTCTTCCACAGGCGACCTGTTGCGGGTTTTCTCAGTTTGATTCTTCTAGCGCCGCAAGCCTGAAGCCCTTGCCTCTCAGCTCCTGCTCGACATCTTTCGGACAAAGGAGGAAATCCCAGGCTACATGAATCCCGCACGGCATCCTCCTACCAGTGAAGTTGCGGCCTGCTTTCCTCGCCTTCTCCACTAGTAGCATCGTCGGTCCCCGGTGACCCTTTTCCTACTAGTTTCCGTCGAGATCGAGCCGCCGGAGAACCCGTCTTTATCAGAGCAAGAATCCATTTTTTGTCATTCCCTCACCTGCTCCTCCTCATCTGCTCCTCCTCCCCAGAATCCCTTTTCCTCCATCAACGAACCTCTACTGCCGTCTGCGATAACAATCTAAGCGCGTTGGAGCTCCATATCGGTGACATTTGGCGTCAACAATCATCCCCATCGTCGTGCCCTTTCTCTGCTAGAATCTTCGTGCGTATCTCCACCTTTCTATTGGTTTGTCGGAAACGTCATCTTCTTAGAGATCCTCATCTCCATCATTCTTCCTCCCTTGATTGCTCACCGGTATGTACAGATGGGTGTTATTTCTCTTATTAAGTTGAGGATGAAGCTCATGGAAGCATCAGAGCCTGCCATTGCGGAAAAACAAAGCTCATTGAAGAGGGGAACAACTGCCTGGATCCAATTCCAACTTGCTCCCAGATTTGTGGAAGGCGTGTTTCCTGCAAATCCCATTTCTGTGGGAAACATTTCCATGAAGGCGACTATCCTCCCTGCTCAGTTTATGTCCAACAGAGATGCCGGTGCGGCTGGCAGCTCCGCTTTGTCGAGTTCCACCAGCTATTCGATATAAACTTCATCTGTATTTGTGAGAGAACTTGTAGCCAGAAGAAGTACTGCGGCCGGCACCGTTTCCAGTTCTATGCGGCACGCTGCCGCTCCGCCCCCCAACTCCCAGCAGCAGCGATGTTCCAAATGATAGCAGCGTCGCCGCGCTCCTCCAAAACAAAGCCTCTGCTGTTCTGCCTCCTTCCAGCCTTCCACATGGCAGCAAGTTCAGTGAAGTCACTCCTATCCCTACAACATACAACCATTACATAAGCTAATGAATTAAGTGCAAAAAAACATGTATACACTACTAGTTATGAAAAATGCTTGCAGAACAACAATCAAAATGTGGTGTCTTACTATATATATGTTTAAAACAATGAAGACATTGATTATGCCGACGATTAATGGCCTCAAGGGTCTTTTTGTCACGACAGTAACGGTGGTGGTGATGAAAATGGTGGTTACGAACCGTTATGCGTTTGGTGCGGTATTTTTGCACCAGTGGGTTCGGACAAACACACCACAGTCATGAAATGTGTTTGTCATGACAACAGTTATGACCGCCACCAAGAAAAACAACTACTTCTGAACATTAAAAATGGATGGAGTTCGTTACGTGAGGACGGACGTTCACAAACAATGGTTTGCAATCACTACGTTCACGACTGCCACAACTATGCCAAACAAATCCCGAGTATTTTTGATCAAATATTCAGAAGATAGGGATGTAGATAAGAGCATAACCTCCACAATTAAGTCTAGATGATTAAAATGAAGAAGAGCATTGAAAGCACTATCTGATAGAGGTAAATTTTATAAAATACAATTTAAAAGTCTAGATCAGTGAATTCTCTGAATGGCAGGCGCAGACTTGCACATGAGTGGAACACTGCTGAGATTGGTATGCCCCTTCATATGCCATATGGCTCGTCATAGAAAAGACTCGAGCTCGCATGATCAGTAGGCCTTCAATGGGTTCCTCAATCGCGCTGACATGAATCCATGCATGACTGACATCACATTGATTCAATTCTTTTCCTTATTTGGGATGTCAATAAGTGTAGTTGTACTCTTTTTCCATTGATTTCACAGAACACCATTAACATTTTTGAGTGAATCAAATGGAAAGCATTTTTCTTATTAATTTTATGTTCTCTTTCAGTTTCTGAATCGACCAAGAACATTATAATCATTGCTGAGCTATTGAATAGATATTCTACAGGTAGAGTATTGATTGGCTTAACGATCACAAAAAGTGCTTTCTCATGGGAGATCATACATAGAACCAAAGTCAAGACAAATGAATAAAAATACATAAAACAGAACCAGCATACCTCTCTATTGACTACTATGAAACGAAAAGTGATAATTCAATATGACTTCTTAACTGAATTGAATCCAAAGAATTACAGTAAAACAAACTGAACCTAATAAAACAAACTAAGTAGTCGTATGAAGCATACCTAGAAGCCCAGCAAAAGCAAGAGGATCAACAGGTACACCCACACCTTCGATGACATTCGGTAACACATTTCCAAGTTCGTCAGCATACAGACCTATGACAACTTGAATGAAAGAAAATAGGGGATTGTTGTAGAAGAATTGGGGCCTTGTAAATATGTAAATTGATCAGCACTAAACTTCATTTAGCTAAAAGCACCATACACTTGCATCAAATTATCGTTCAAACCCCATTAAAACTTACAATGCATTGTCTCTTCCATTTAAGCTTCCATCTGTGATAAAAGCGGAGACAACGAGCGCCAGTGAAGTCAGATAAGCACTGGTTGTGTGTGCAAACGGAATATCAAATAGCGCTTTCTTGTTGAGAAGCAATTTGTTGTCGGTTCATGTTGTTATGATAAATCTAATGATGAAGCTATGATGATGATTTTCTTAGTTTAATCAAATAGAGGCAAAGAACTGGTCAGGTTTATGTAGCTATTGCGACCAAGTTTGCAGCTTTGCCTTGAAAATTTGGCTGAGGAAGTGTTATCTCTACTCTTAAAGCCTCTTTGTCTTGCCTTGGGCTTTCATCAGTTGAACTATATCAACTTCATTGGTCTGCTCTCATCTCATTCTATCGATTTAATAAAATTTCTCATCTCATTTCGGCCATGTTTTCTTCATCAAATTCAAACATCTGTTGTTTGTTTGAAGTTGAAACTTGAATCGATAGAGTTGGTTATGATGAGCCTACATTTCATCAATTTCTTATGTTGAAATTGCTTGCTAGGTAACTACTATAGAGACGTTAAGCCTAAAAATTGTTCATTACAACTGTAATAAACCTTTAAAGTGTCTTTTTGTTGCCAGGTTATTTCCACCTCTTCCTGAGAAAACCTCTAAATCCTCAAAAAAAATCCATTGGATCACGTTTTAAGGTAAAATACTAACTTAATATGTTATTTTTTGTAATTTCATCTAATGTAGTCATGTTTTTGCTCATTAGGGTTGTTTATACTTACTAAAGTATACTGATTTTTCTAGACTTTGGTTATTCATTTATCAATTCAACACCTGCCATTGTTCTATTAATAAATTGAAGAACATTTCATAAATTGTGCAAAAATTGTATATAAATGATAAATACATCTAAATGACAAAAACAATCTATGACAAAATATGAAATAAACAAACTTTGATGATATACCTACACGCGCGTGTTGTTCGAACTTTGATGACGACTTCATGTGACTCAAATGCGAATATTTTTCTCTTTTTTGCCATTATAGTTTTTTTTATGAATTAAGTTTAATTAAAGATGATATATCTATTGGTCTGTATTGAGGGTATTTGGCTATCTCCCACCCTCTTATTACTATATTAATAAAATCAAAATAAAAACTTATATATGTTAATTTAATTTTTATTTCTTGTACTTTTTGGATCTGCAATTTGTATTTCGTGTTTTTCATCTTACTAGGAGCTCTGAATTACTTTTGTGGTATGCTTTTTCATTGACCGGTTTAAAAAATGCCTCCGTTTTTGGCAACAATTTTAAAGTGATGCCTTTGTACCTTTTGACAATAATTTTTAACTGTAATGTTATAAGTAACATTTCTAAAACGTTGTAATAAGTCCACCGAAAAATTGGTGCGTATTCTAAGGGTATAGACAACAGTTTTTGTGTAGTGTTGCATAAAGGTATGAAAACTGTTATTATAGACTTTTGTTAATACGCGTATAGGCAAACACCCCTATGACAATAGTTTTCAATATTTTGGCAACACTTGACAGTTTTAGGTAACAGTTTTGAAGTGTTGCCACAAGCCAAAAATGTTGTAGCTAATTCAAAACAAACTTCATATTTGGAGAATTTCTTTAAAAAATTATCGATCACTTTGTTTCTTCATTTTAATAATGATAGTAAAAAGTTACCTTAGCCTTAACAATTGGCTCATGCCCAATCTCATCAGTTTATGTTATAAATACTTTAGACCTCAATCTCTGTGTTATGCTCAATAAATGGTTCAATTATTAATGATTTATCATCATCTAGTTTATTTGCAGGATTATGATAACCACAAATGTAATTTTCATAACGTATAATGATATGTCATCAAGTTAAGATAGTTTTAGTGCAATAGATGACATATCATTATAAGATATGTACTGACGATGTCCATATTTTGAGTCACTTGATCATCATATGAGAATACAAAATTATCACATGCATTAATGTTTTAAGTCTTGCGGGTGATTTTTATATTTATGCGAGATGTGACTGATGATGGTTAGAACGATAACGGATATTGCAAATTTTAATCATGATATTTCTAGTATGACACGTGTTGTTTATATTCGTAAGAATAATAAAATATGGCCATATATGTATTCGTAAGTAGATTGCCTAGTGAGTGTTGTTGTATCTGGAACTGGATTCATAAATCGCATAGTAATTCCATAGTTGAATGTTAAATTTTATTTTATTTTGTTATAAGCTATATGTATCGTTTTCTTTTTTCTTTTAGTTTTTTAATCACTTCTTTAACTATTTATATAGTTTTTTTAATTATTTTTGTAATTGCAAAGACTTCCCTAAGTCATTTAGGAATAATGCTTGGGTTTTATCCTATTTCTCCCGTAAAAAACTGCAATTGCACCTGTTGATCTGATGTACATAAAAAACCGCAATTTATGTACTTGCCAAGACTTCCCTCCCTTCCTTTTTTTTTTCTCTTTCCCTCTTGTATCTCTCCCTCCCCCCGGTAGGGCCTCACTCTAGTTTGACTTAAACGGACTGAAAAATCGTTATTCTGATTATACCCTCCCGCCTCCGCTCTTCTTTTGTCGAGCTCTCTCCTTTTCCCGACCTCTATCCTTTTCCCTCTCCCTCTCCCCTCTCCTTTTCCAGATCTCTCTCACGCATCTCTTCCAGCCCTCAGCAAACTTAGCAAGAAGCCGATAATCGATCGCCTCCCGTCTTCCGTATCTGGAAATAAACCGATCTCCGGTCGTTCATTAACCGCCTTCCGTCTTCCTCCTCCCCTTTCGAGTGCGGAATTCCCGGTGATCTCCGTGCTCCGCCGGCTAAGGCACTCAGATCCGACGACTGAGTTCCCCTATTATGCACTCCGCCAAGCTCCCAGTAGGGGTGTGCACGGTGCGGTTTGGAGCGGTTTTGGCCCAAACCGCAACCGCACCGTAAGGGCTCGGTTTTTTCCCGAGCAAAACCGCACCACAATGAAATTATGTGATGCGGTTTTGGTTCGGTGCGATTGCGATTTCGGTGCGGTTTTTACATGTATTTTACATAGACTACAGGTAAGCATCACCCCCAGTAGCGTCAAGTTGAGCATTCTATTTATAGAGACAGATTTTCTACTACTACATATGCACCTTTTTAAAATGGTCATGCTATTTTAGTATTTTATCTCAGATTCCATTGAGTTCATTGAAGGTCATTCTTTTGATTGCTTTTGATGAAGATTTTTCTTTTTCTACTTTGTTCTCTCTAGCCTTGATGTCGAACAACACAATTAATTCCACAACACTCATCGAATTTTCTCTTGTGAGTTTATCTCGGTCAAACAGTTCTTTGATCAAGGCACTGTTACTACTGTGACTCTTGACGAATTCTCAACTCTCATGATAATATCAAAGTAACCTATTATGGTTTGTACTTGCTGTATAAAAATCGAGGATGAATAATTGATTATCCACATTATCCACCTCCACCAAGTGTTGATACTGTTGATTCTCCACCTCCACTTCTTGGCATGATAATATCCTGTATGATCTTAATCTTACTCTAAGAAAGGGTAAGTGCACATGCATCACTCTTTCTATTTCTCAATTTATCTCCTTTACTTAATATACTTAAATGTGACGTCACATAATTATAAAAAATTAAATACACAAAATATTCATTACGGTGCAGTTTTTGCGGTTTTCAAAATCCAAAAACCGCACCGCACCGAACCGCGCTCGGTATGTAAAAGTTCAAAACCGCACCGCACCTAAACTACGCAGTGCGGTTTAAAAATCGGTGCGATTTTTTCGGTGCGGGCGGTTTTTGTGTTTTGCAGTTTTTAATGCTCACCCCTAGCTCCCAGCTCCGCCATGGTGCTTGCTCCGTTGGCCAAGCTCTCCAACCCCAACAACCAAGCTCCCAGATCTGCCCTAGAAACACATTCCAAAGCCTCCTCCTCTCCTTCCTGCGAAGCTGCTTGCCTGCGATTTGGTGAAGTTGCGATGTCAATGCCATGGTAGCGGCCTGCGACTCTGCAAGCCTGCAACTTCTTCCTCCTATTCTTCAAACCCTGCTGGTTGCTGGAAGATTTTGTTGGCTGCACCAGTTATTTTTAGTAGATTTGCTCTTCTACCCTATCAGATTGCTCCTCTTGCTGCTGATTAGAGGTATATAGTGTACTAATTGCTCTTTTCTTCTCTCGCTACTTCCTTCTATCGCTTGTAAAATTAAGCTTTTTGGAGATCTTTATCTTTCATGTTATGAATTAATATTTGATATCCCATTTTGGAGAGGCAAAGGTTGGACGCATTAAATCATGCTATTACAAAACTTCTGTGATTAACTAATAATCTTGCACATCTCTTTGAATTAAGGCATACACTTTTCTATTGTCCTATATTGTAGTTAAATTGAAGAGATAAATCAAAGACCCAAAGAAAAAATTGCCTCACTTCGTTCGGTCGAATCTGACTGAAAACATTAACAAAAAAACATTTTTTTAAAAAATCCTAATAAACTATTCCCAATCCTCTCCTCCTAACCGTGACCGCTGGTGAAAAATGAATTGCGGCGTTCGCTAATCGAAAAGAATTTCATCCGGTGAAATTGTGGTGAGTGTCCAGTACACCCAACTAGTCAAAAATTTCTTTGAAATTTCTCTTCCAGGTTGCAACTGAGAATGTGGCAGCATGAATTCCTCATTTCTAGAAATTTGAAATATACATAAATTTTCAGCTATTTTTAGATGAATCTTCTGTTATGAATCTTCTGTTGAATTTTCTACTATGTTTTTCTTGACTTTTATATAGTTTTTTGTCTAACTTTTGCAAGGGGTACACCATTTCTTATACAATAATCATAAATCAACATCTAATTAGGGGTCAGCTTTATAAGAATCACCATTTTTTTAACATAGGTACTAGTTATGAGATTCTAGTGGCAATGTTGCGGCATATTTCCCCCACTCATGTGGTCAAGGTGTGCTTCCCATCAGAAACTGAAAACTTCCAAAGTGGGTTGTTTTGGTTGGAAAATCCCCAAAGAGAATCAGTGAATTTGCTTCAGATCTTTGCAGCAAACGAGTCTTCAATTCAAATGTGAGTATCGTAAGCTAGATGTCATTTTAATCAATCCACTGCATTTAATTATGCTTTCATTTAATTAGAAGTGGGTGGAAAGTGGAAACACAAGTACTCAAAATAGCCTAAAATGATTTAACAAAATATTAAACTATAATTATCTGAGCATTATCATACAATGCTGCAACACCAAACTTTGCATTGAGACGGGTTGCTGACATTCCAGACATAGTTAAGATTGGAATAACAACCAATAAAATACAAGGATAACACATTCTACAAGGCAACCACATCCAGGTAACCACATTTCTCATTTCCTCTCCGCTCCTCTCGCATATTCTCCTCTTTTTTTCTGCATCTTGATTTTTCCTCTCTTTTTCATCTCTAGTAGGCTTTAACGTCTTTCATTCTTGGAGGACGATTAATTCATTTGCCAGTACCCAGTACTAAAGTTCAAGAGAAACACGAAGGCCTCATTCTCTAGTAGGCTTCAACGTCCTTTTTGAGCTCTCATGTCTTTTGATTATCTTGCAGGGGGCAGGCAGAGAAGGAGTTTAGAGTAGCGGTGGAGGCTATTGGCCATGTCCGGCATAAGAATCTGGTGAGGCTATTGGGATATTGTGTCAAAGAAATTCACAGGTGAAAGATTTTAGTAATCAATTTGCTAGTATTGACATCATGGAAATCTAGAATGATTTTGAATAATTCCATGATGGTTGAAATGTTTGTTTATCTTGTGATGGTTACCATGAAAGAATGATTACTTTTGCTTCAAATTATTTGCCAATACACACTTACTGTAGTGTCCAAATTGTATGGAAAGTTTTCAAGTCTAGGTTTTTAGTCATTTAGAACATATTCAATCAGCTGATGAGTATAAAAATATTAAATCAGGAAGCGCATAATGCTCGAGATATAAATTAGTACATAATCTATATCATATTTTGAACATGAACTCGATTTATAATTCATGTTTGTCTAAATAGGCTGAAGTATATTTCACTCGTGATTATGCGGTAATTGTAGGAAAGTTATGCATTATACTGTGAATCTATTTTTATGTCTGATTGTGATAGCCTAAAGAAGCAATCCAAATGTCGGTTAATGTTTAGAGAAGAACCTGTTTAAAAATTAAGTGTTTCCACTTTCCTCGCCTATATCATGTATCTCTTGGGATGATAGATTTAACTTCAACAAGCAACTGAGGATCAATATCAAGAAGTATGTTTCAATATATATGAACACTGGAAGACGGTAGATTTTTGTTGTTTTCTTTCATTTTTTGACACTTTTGGCACTTGAAGTATTAATTTTTATAATTTTGAATTTAAAATATTATCAAAAATTTATATTCTTTACTTGGTGCCCGAGTCACATGAAAACCCTGGATCCGTCGTGGTTGTTAATTCCTCGGTCCAATAAATGATATTTGATCATTGGATTGTGTTTGTCTTGGTAAATCTTCAAATTTCATGTAAAATTTTAGAAACCAGTTGTGCTTTCATTTTTCTAGCATGTGCTTTTTCATGTTGGGATACTAATGACATTGAGAATATTTCTCATTCATATTCTTGCTTAAAAAAAGGTACTCTAGTCTTCTGTCCTATACTTACTGTTCTACAAGCTAAAATGGCGGGTGCCGAACGACAGTGTTCCAACCAATCTGCCCCGCACTCAATCTGTAATGTCGAGCAGGGCCCAAGTCTCACAGTCATTCTAGGTTCTATTTTTGACCTCAAACTGCCATTGAAGTAAAAAACAACCATATTTACTAGTTTCTTTTTCTTTGCAGTTTGAGAATGTACAATTCGCTAGTCGAGAGATGTTTTGACAATTGCGTGGACAGTTTCAGGCGCAAGACTCTCGATAAACAAGAGGAGACGTGTGTTTGCAGATGCACTGAGAAATTTCTAAAGCATTCAGTGAGGGTTGGCATGAGATTTGTTGAACTCAATCAAGGAGCTACAACACAAGATTAATGGAATGTATTTTTAATGATGGTGGCTGCTATTTATTTTATATATATTATTGCTGAATTAGTTCTGCTTGAACATATTTAGAGTTCATTTCTAGTAACGACTTTGTTTTTTTATGATGTTGAGCCCCTCTTTTATGAATGAGGGAATTGAATTTTTGTTCACTGATGGTTATATTTATGAAAAGTTTCAAAATTTCTTGAAGATTCTTCATTTGACTGGCCATTTTTGTTCAATTTATACCATTTTATTAAATATGAGTGATAAAGATTTGAACTTGTAGCCACTTCCCATAACCTCCCACAGAACAGTAACTGGGTTGCAGCCAGAATGTATTCAGTTTATTGATCTAGAGCTGGTAATGCTTTTGATTTGGTTTTAATGATTTGATTTTACCAATTTGCATTCTGAGATTTTACTTCGGAGCAAGGGTTTATCTTTAGCGGTTAGGTTTATAAAACCACGTGTATATTACTCAATTTAAAGCAGTGTGAAAACATGAGTAAAATTGGCAAGAAAGCACGAGAAAAGCTGAACTGGAGTTTGATTGGACATAGTTTGACTGAACTAGTGCCTAGAACAGCAAGATTTGCTTTAAAAAGCTTAACTTGACAATGCTTGAATTAGGAAATGGATCTTGATTGTGCTTGAAAAAACTTGATTGGCCAAGATCAGATCAAACTATATTTATTTGATGTTTGATATAAAAATGTTTGAACACAATTTACATTGTTGCTTCGTTTGGCGCGGCTTATTTCCTCCGGTTAGTTTGATCAAAAACATCATTATCATAGAATGTATGATTGTCAAGACAAAGGTTATGACCACTATTAAGAAAATAAATTAATTTTGAGAATAAAAGGCATGAATTTTTGTAGGTGAGGTCGGGTGTTCACAAACGACAGTTCATGACCACCGCGTTCGCGACCGCCACCACCACGCCAAATGAAGCCTAAAACTAACTGCAATAATCACCCTAAAATACAATAAATCAAGCTCAGGAATTGTTTTTGAAACTCTTATGTTTATACTAGGACATTATGTCACCATTTTTCTTCAGACGGTGAGACACAAATATTACAATTCTTCTGTCAATTCTATGAAGAAAAGGAATTTAGTCGTTCCCGGTGATCTTCGTGCTTCGGGAAAGAAGTAAAACAGTCAATCGTTACATTCCAAGAGATGCTTCTTGCTGCTTCCTCCAACCGTTGATCAACGTGCCATCGTCTCAAACTTATCACTTATGCAAATGGTCCACTTTATTGCTTATAATTCCTAAGTTATTAAGAACAACCAAGACTCCATTTAACGCGACATTTTTACTCCAACGAGTTTGGTCAAAATTGCCAACATCATAGAATGTATGTTCGGCATGTCAATGGTTAAGACCATCGCCAAGAATGATTTTTTATAACATTACCCTTATTTAATTGATCATGACTAATATATATTTAATTGATTTTATTTTTTACTACAACAAGCTCAAAATGCAAGGTTTGGAAGAAACTGCGTTTTTTTACCTGCCGGAGCATGACAGCTCCCCCAAACGGGAACTTAACTTTTTTTTCTTGTTAGGATAGAGCATGAGTATATGTTCACATATCTTATAAATTTCATACCACAAATTTAATGAGGATAGAGCATGAGCATGAGGTCGTATGCGCTAAATGTTGTATTGCGATCCCTCTCCCTCCCCCATTCCTTCTCCTCCCCCTCTTTTTCTTTGTGTTCCCTCCCCCTCCCCCCTTCCCCCCCCCCCCCTCATACTAGAGTAGAATCCGGCGGCCCTCCGGTCGGGCCTCACTTCAGTCCAACTGAATCAAACTGAAGTTTGCCTCTTCCGGAAATACCCTCCCGATTCCTCGCTATTTGCCTGATACCCTAGTTTCTCCCTCTCGCCATTCATCTCCCGCACCTCCCACTTATTCTCTCCCTGCTCGACAGAAGCCCCCGACACCCGCTGCCTCCGGCTTCCCCCCTTGCTCGATGGTGTCTCCTCCAGTCGCCTCACCGGTTGGGCCTCCTTCTTCCCCGACAGAAGAATTCCTGAGTAGGGGGCTTCGCCTTCTTATCGCGATTTCAGTCGGAGTGAGCGGCTCCGGCTATCCTCACTTGCAACATCTCTCCCTATCTTTCACTTCACGGTAAGCTCCTCTTGCACCCCTTCCCTCTCCATCTCCTCTCTCTCTCCCTCTCTCTTCCTGGGTAAGCTGGCTCTCTCCAAACATTTTTAAAAAACATTGCGTCAATCCCAATCCAAACCCGCGCTTCTTCTTCCCGGCCTCCTGCAGAGCAATCCATCTACAGCCGATGCCGACTGTTGGAGTTGGGGAACACTTCCGGCTCTCTTATTTCTCACACCGGGTTAGCCCACGTGAGCTTAGAGATGTCGAAGCGTGACCCTCTCCGATGATTGAAGTACTAGTAAACGCGGGGGTCCGGGGCGGCGAGGCCCCGACGGTGGTCCCGCTGGCTGGTCAGTGGGTGGGGGTTCGGGGGCAACGCCCCAAACTAAATTTCGGATATATGATATCCGGGTGTGCGGATATCCGGTTTCCGGTTCTGTGGCCTATTTATAGGCGTGTAACCCGATTTTAGGGTTGAGTTTTTTCCTGAGCGGTTTCAGCTGAGGAGGTTTTGAAAGCGCCTTTTGGAGTGCAGTAGAGAGGCGTTTTCCGGCGGTGGTGCCTCTATTCGTTTCTTGTCCAAAGTGAGAGGTGCGAGGTAGGATCGGTTTGAACCTTGTAACCTCTGTAAATCTTGTTATTTGTGTTTTTGTTTGTTTTATTTTTCCATTCGAATCTCTCTTCTCGGCACCCTGTTTTTTCTACACCGACCTCTTCTACCCGGTAGAAGAATCGCTCTTCTTTCTCGACCGATCACCACCTCCATTGCTCTTTTTCTTCCCGCCAACGACAACAATTTCTTCCTCGAATCTTCTTCCTGCCTTCCAGATCTAGGTTTTAGGGCTCTTGGATCGCCGACGACTACAACGATTTCTACCTCCACTACCCGCTTCTTATTCTTCCCGCCGAAGACCGCCAATATTCTACCGCCGATGGCCAGTGAGAATACCTTCATCTCTCTCTCTTAAGACAGTATTTTTACAAATACTCGTTGAGAACACTTGTTCAATCATGTTAAGGTTAACATATTATTAAATATGTTAACTCATTTATGCGGGCAATGGATTTCATAAGCAAACCCAGTAATAACATCTACCCAGTCATTGAGATAAAACAGTTATATCATTGAGCACCCTTATGAATGTTACATCTACCAAGTCATTGAGATAAAACAGATGTTATCCCGTGTGTCCCTTAAGAATGTTAGAGATTTAGAACTCCCAGTCAGTGAGAATACCTTATGAATGTTACATAAACAAACCCTTATGAATGTTACATCTACCCAGTCATTGAGATAAAACAGATGTTATCTCAACGAGTATGTTAGAATTGAGCAAGTGTTTTTACTTAAAATACGGGTATAACATCTGTTTTACATTTTAACATATTAATAAGAAGCGGGCAGTGGAGGTAGAAATCATTGCTTAATGTTATATGAAATTCATGTTCTTCATAAATTTACTAAGCCCCAGTAATATAAGTGCCAAAGATTGACACCTTAAAAACACGTTACATCATTATTGTACAACACTTCCCCTTATTAGCAACTATACGTTTTTCAAGTAACATATATAATATGTATACATACTGTTACAATTGAGCATCACCATATATGTCGTTGGAGATTTGGAGTGATCAACAGCTTGGCCGTTTTCACATTTGCAATTGTATGTTTTCATTCATAGGTTCAGTAATGTTAAAGGCCAACAATTTCTTAGCTCATTTATGCCGCCTTTGTAATAATTGTGATTGTTCATAGGTCATAGAATTCATCTATTTGCGCATAAATTTAATTTTTCTCCAAAGATGTAATATTTTTCCTAGCAAACGTGGGGGAAAAATTTATGAATCGCTATATTAAAATGTTGTTAATCCTTATGAGTGCTCATAGATTGTTTTTTAAATGATTTGATTCTGATTTAAAGTAGAGTACTATAATTGGAAGGATGCTTCCTTACCTGAATATCCCTATAGTCGATTGAAAGCAGAATTTGCAAGATCCAATTAGTCTTTGAGTTAGGAAGACACTTTGGGTTTAAAATAGAACTAACATATTTAATCATGATTTATATTATAACTTTGTGTAGCATTTCAGTTGCATTTAATCATGATTTATATTATGATAGGGGGAATGGTTTGCTAGAGCATTTTTAATAAGAGAAGAGTCATACCCTATAGAGTCCGTCATTAGCATAAACAGGTACTTTATGTCAATTTTGTGAACTTTAATTTTCATTGTTAATTGAAGTCGAAGAGCTTGTTGAGTTTGGATTAATTATGGATTTGTTTGGCAGGGCTTATTTGTTCCAGATAGTCTTCGTTATTCTTCCTCTCGCCGCTAACTTTACCAGATCCATCCTAGATTGTCTGTTTGTTAGTCATCATCGCCAATGAACGGTATCGACCTTGTGCTGCAGGACATTGCGAAAACACAATGATCGGAGGAGACGCTCGTCTGTTGCTGTCCTGAAATTTTGCCGGAATCGATTCCGACCCAAACGCCACCATTCTATTCGTCAGCATTTGACCGCCCCACTAGTGAGCCATGCGTTTGTGGCAAGCAATCTGGCACGTTGAAAAAGATTCAGGAGGATTGGATCAAGACCCAGCTAAAACTGATCGAGGATGGCATGCGCCCTCCTATCCGAATCGATCCGCCCGTGCTACTGTGGAGCAAGCGTCCTGACCTGAACGTGTATCTACTGAAACCAATGTTCGTGATCGATCCAGAACGACAGTATGACATCACGTGAAAGCGGGTGCATGCCCGTCTTGCAACAAAGTCGGCTTTCTTTTCCGCCAGCAATTCAATACCCCGTGAATCGTCGATTACATCGACAACACTGCATTTGCTCTCTGTGCTCGATATGTGTGCAGGAAGTCACAGAGCTCGGGCGGTTGTGGTGCCACATTCCATGTCATGGAAGAGGCCAAAATCGAGAAGTTGATCCCGATGCCCATCGTCCTTAACTATCCCGTACAGTTGTTAAAACAGTACGCGCACGACGTCAGTCTTGTTCAAATAGAATACGACTTGTACACATCCCGTTCCGGTAGTGTTGATGCCGCCAAGGTGATTCGTTGTGCCCGAACGACTCGATACATATGTCAAGCCGCACTATATCGTGGTCACGTATCGTGGTATTTGAAAATGCACGCAAGGGATGTCGCACTCTGGCAATCGTCGACGCCTCTGGATCCGATAGTGTTTCCCGATTTTCCGTCATTCTTTCAGCATTGCAATGGGTACAATGGCACTCTCGGTCCAGTGGAATCAACGCTGACAAGCCTGGTCAACGACTGCATTGCTCGCCAACTCCCATTCTTCAATCGAAGGGAAGGCGCCATCATCGGGACTCATCTGTCGGGTGACCATCATCACAACGTGCCATGACGCATGAAATTAATGGATGAGTTCAATGGCAGGAAATTTTCCCCGGTTGCTGGATTGCACTCCGTCATGAACGAGCGCCAATAAATTCTCTCCCATCAATTCACAAGCACGACAGGAAATGTTGAATGTCGATCTGTTAGTCGGTGTTTGCTGAGACGTTACAACGCTTACAGTATTGATACTTCGATGCTCATCATATACCTTGACAAGTGCTGCGATGATCGAGAATGGCAGGAAGAGTTCGAGAACATCATTGCTCTCCTCGACAATCACCACCTGATCACAAGGTACTAGGACAATTCGAAAAACACAGATCGTGCTCGACACGAACAATTCATGGCTGTCGTGGCCAAAATTATTGTTGGCACTAGACAAGCTCCAATGCGGGAAGACTCCATCATTGAAGCTGAATTGGATGCACTGCTGGATCGCATTAAAAAGTGGGAAATCGAGAATGATGTGCCCCCATCCAAGCGTATTGTGATGAGCAAAATTCTTGCTTGCCACGAGACAGAAAAAACACATCAGAAATTGCTTAACGCCTCCCGCATCCGTGTTGACTACCATCGTGGATCAGGGAAGAATGAAAACTTGTGGCGTCATGGACGAGCAATTTTCCCGGAGACCATATCCCTGGAAGGAGGGAACTTGCTGCTTCATGTTGTTGTCGCTCAAATCAACTTTCGAGGCGAACTCCAATTTGATCCTCGTTGGGCGTATTTGCCGATCTCTGGGATGCATATCATTCTCACTCAATATCTCACACTGTTTCCGACTGATGGCATCACTCCTTCGTCTACGTCTCTATCGACGATGTTTCACTTATTGCCTCTCTCGATTGATGATTGTGACGACGAATTTGTATTGATGACAGCGTTTGGACAATCTCTTCCTCAACTTCCCGAAATTCCTGCAGGGCAACTTAAATCGCTTGGAGTGATCACGGAAACAATCGCCGATAATGCAATTTGGTCGAGTCACACGTTCGATGCGATTGTGCATGATTCCCTTGATGTTGCCGCTGTTATTATCGAGCGGGCTCACGATGATCATCACATCGCTTAAGAAGACAATGCTGCTCTGCGGGACGATGACGAACTGAACCATGCCGATGACACTGATCCTTTGATTGGCTCCAAATTTGGCGTCAAATTCAACAACACGCCCCATTCCATTCAGTCCAATCGCAAGCGCCACAAGCTAGGACCAACATCGCATGAGTGCAGCTCTTCATCGAGTCACCATAAAATACCTCACAGCCTCAATGCATCGGGCAATGAATGTCAGACGGCATTACAAGGGCTTAATCTATGGGAAGCTGTCATGAGCACTTCACCAATGATCAACCCCTTAGAGCGTCGCTTGCTCCGAACGATTGCCATCAAATTTCTTCTACCCGATGAACTCCAGGATCTGAAGGATTTCCCTATTGAATCTTTGCATCTTCCACAATTGCACCGAATCTGGTCTGTTCTAGTCTCGGCTCTGCGTACCACCAATTTTGCTTTCAAACGGTTCATTCGGCCGAAATCGGAACAAGTCCTAAAGCAGTACTTGGAGGATATGGTTGCCCAGGCCCGATTCAGATTGCCCATTCAACGAGCAGCGCCCAAACGAAACATCATTACTGTTTTGAGTCAGGCTGCGTCAGTGATTTCTCCATTGCGGTCGCCCCCTATTGACAGTTTCAACATTTTACAGTTGGAAGAGACAGTGACGACGAATACTACTCGGGTCGTCACCTTGGCAACCGACGCCAATCACAATTCACGTCAATCCCGTGCATCGGATCTACAATCTGCGCCCGAACAACTCATTGAAGGATCATCAGACAATATCATTGATCGACTGGTTCATCAAGAGATTGATGATGGGCATGCCGACAACATTCATTGGACCAAAGTGATCGCCCCCGTGTACGCCCGCATTGCTTACTGTCATGATGATCCGGTCGAGATGACCCACAAGGAGATCCAGAATCGTTGGGAGTATCTTGCACGCCTCAAGAAGCGTGCGCCATCAACCACATCAGCACGACCAGGTTGTCATTATCGTTTGCAATCGCATTCCGAGGCGGCCCATCAGCACGACGATCCAGGCTCCCTAAATATTCCGCCGTCGCCGTCGGCCGAACTATCAGTTCCAGCTGCATCTCTGACCACCCGGAATTCAAATCAACCGACCTCTTCTATAGTCATCACGACGGTGGAGAAACCTATTGTGGCCAACACGTCTGCTGTCAGCGAGATTGTTTTGCGTCCGCCATTCATGATCGATCATCATTTGCTTGGTTTGGATCAGATATTGGCGCCCACCGTCCCCGCCCCATCTGCAGGGGAGCCATTTTCCCAAGAGGAGAAGGATCTGCTCAATTACTTGCTGACTAGTCCAGCAGAGCGCTCCCATGTGAAATTGGCAACTAGTGATCAAACATCTTGGAAGAGTCTAGCCAAGCGTTTCTTGTACTGGGCGCGAGTCACACGGGTATTTGGGATGAACCAGTTTCGGGCCCGATCCGATGGGAAGCTCAAGCAAAATGTCAAGGATGATAACAAGAAAAAGAGCTGCTAGCAGGTAGAAAATATTTGGCCTTTGGTTTCATTTCTATCTTCAAAATTTTCGTTCTCAATTATTGAAATTTTCCTTCTTTTAATCTCACTAGGCTTATTGAGGTGGCTCAAGCTTGAGACGATAAGACTTTTGCGGAGCCAAATGAATAAATCACATTGCAGTGCAGATATAAAAGAGCAAGCGATGGAAGGACTGAAAGGTATTGTTACTTGCACAAATCACAACGGTTTGGGTGCTTTTTGCTGTAAAATTATTTCACTAGTTCAATATTCTTTTGTTTATTATAGCAGGTCTTCTCCAAAGCGTATAGAAGGGTCTGATGGTAGAAGCCTGCAACTGCTTTTCAAGTCAAGATTTTCTTTGCCAATATTCACAGGAGGAAGAGTTGAGGGAGAGCAAGGGGCTTCCATTCATGTCGTGTTAATTGATGCCAATATTGGTCATGTTATAACTTCAGAACCCGATTCTTCCGCAAAACTAGATATTGTGGTTCTCGAGGATGATTTTAACAATGCAGATGATGAAGACTCGACCGACGAAGAGTTTGAGAATCATGTAGTCAAAGAACGCGAAGGAAAGAGACCTCTTCTGACCGATGATTTACAAGTTACCTTAAAAGAAGGTGTGGGAACCCTTTGAGAACTAACATTTACAGATAATTCCAGCTGGATAAGGAGCAGGAAGTTTAGGCTTGGTCTGAAGATTTCATCTGGATATTGTGATGGTATACGTGTTCGTGAGGGGAAAACAGAAGCATTCACTGTTAAGGACCACAAAGGAGAATGTAGGTCATTGTATTGGGTTGTTTTTTTAGTTTTAAAACAGTTGTTTTTTTGCGCTTATAATTTCTGTGAAATTGATATATTGTTTACAAAAAACACTACCCACCTTCCTTAAAAGATGAAGTTTGGAGATTGGAGAAGGTTGGTAAAGACGGTGGCGTATTCCACAAGAAATTAAATAAGACTGGGATTCACATAGTTGAAGACTTTCTACGCCTTCTAGTTAGACATCAACAGAGATTAAGAAATGTAAGTTTTCCCTATAGTTTATTGATTGGTTAATATATATATATATTTATTAATTTACTACTGTTCTGTTCAAAATGCTCCTTAAATTCAGATTCTTGGAAGTGGCCTGTCAAACAAGATGTGGGATATTTTCATCGAGCATGTAAAGACCTGTCGCAGCCGCTCAACGTCGGGCAAAGCCGTGGTTGGGTGGCTCAAGATCAAGGCCTCCATGCGATGGGGCATCTTCATTAGGAAGAAGGCGGCGGAGCGGAGAGCTCAAATTATCGAGCTCGAAGACAAATAGCCCGCGACGCAAAAGATGATTGAAACTAATTATGTATAATAGTGATGTGCTGATTGTGTTATCCTTCATGTTTTTATTGTTGAATTTTGTTCAGTTTAAAAGAATTTAGATCTCAAAGATAGACGCCTTGTATTATTTTCCCCGCCAGTGTCTGAATGGGCACAACTTCATTAGCTTCTTATGGATTCTAATGCCCTTTATCTCTCTTTCTCACAACTCTAGCATGGAGGTAGGTTTTCACCCTTATGTGTTTGAGTCCATAGCTCTCCCTCTATAAATGGTTTCTTTTATTGTATTATTGTTATTATCGAAAAATGAGATTAGAGCTTGTAAGGATTTTGTTAATTATATGCCTAAAATTCTAACCCAACAATGACATTGGTGTTGATCTCGGCTCGTGGGGTCTGAGGCCGCGGCTCTGGCAAAGTTTTCGGGGTAATTGTCATTGGTAATTGTATAAAGTGTTGAATAAACTCTTTCTATGTTCTCATTGATAAGTAGTTAGTCACATAGGGTGCACCTAGTTTTAGGCTTTTAGCCTCACTCGATCAAAGAGAATGCAGAATCAGTGATCGATTGATTCTATGTTCTTATTGATAAGTAGTTAGTCACACCGGGTGCACCTAGTTTTAGCCTCACTTGATCAAAGAGAATGCAAAATTAGTGAGCGGCTTCTAGCTTATCATGACGCATTCAATTTTAATAACATTGAGTTGATGGAATGTGTAGTGTCTTTAGGTGTATCTGCTGCTAAGATATTGGTAGAAGAATATTGCAACATTTATAAAATCACCGCTTTTGACAAAAATATAACACGAAGTTTTTGAAAAAGCACGGCAGATACCTTTACGAGTTACATAACTGTTTTAAAAACAAAACGCCGCAACAAGCTATGCCGACTCTCACAATAACGACGATTTTACGACGTCTCTCCCACCCTCCTTTCATTTTTTCTTCCTTTCTCTCTTTCTTCTCCCCCCCCCTTTTCTTTCTCTTCCCTCCCCCCTCCCTCCTTTTTCCCCCTCATACTAGAACCCGGCGGCCCCCCACCCTTTTCTCCTCCCCCACTTTTTCTTTCTTTTCCCGCCTCACTGTGGTTCACTGAATCAGACTGAAAATAAAAAAAAACATTTAAAAAACGTTAAATCCCAAACTTAATCCCAAGCTTTAATATCCCAACTCCCCCTACTTCAAAATCAGAACCCGCAACACTTCCTCTCACTTCTCCGGCGCTCCTCATGGCAAGCCCTCCTCACAAGCAAGCTCACCGCCGGTAAGCAATGTGAAGGCCATCGCAAAAAAAAACACAGCACTCCAATCGCTACCAGTGCCGCTCCTCTTCTGCGGCGACATATCTTCCTCCTCATCTAGGGCATCGCAGCCCGCCTCCTCTGTGCGGGAATCTCCATTGGCGAAGCTCCCTTCGCGATCTGTGCGCAAAGCTCCAGTTACAACAAGGTTGCCGGGTAAGAGCCTTCCCATCGTGACCTCTGTGTTTTCTCTCCCTGCTTACAATGGAAATTAGGGTGTGCTTTCTTTGATTCTTTTTTGGTTGCCTCTTCATCTCTAACTTTCTCCAAAATATGAACCTAAAAGAACAACCACCACATTGGTCACCAACACTGTCCGCGTCCCCATAACCAAACCGTGAAAAAAGGATTGTGATACACTAGCATGTAGGAAGAGTTTAATATGTTCATAAAACATTGTATTTTACTATTTTCCTTCTTACCCTGGATTGTGAACTCACCCCTAAACATTGCATTCTACTGAGATTATCTTCTGATTAAAATTCTTTGGAGGTCATACATGAGAAGACTTAACTTTTTCTACGTTTCTTATGTTTTTATTGCATAAATAGTCTTTTATTAATTCTAATGAGAGTTTTATGTCCTGCATATCAAGTTCTATGTATGCATATACAACCTTCTATCACGGTGGAAATTTTGACTTGCAGAAATGGGAATGTGCTTAAATAGATCTCTGCCAAAAAACTTGGTGACATGATTGTACTGGTATCATCCATTGATGTGATGACTTGAAGTGATAAATTGAGATTGTTGAGGTATTTACAACTGAAAGTAGCTGAGAAAACTTAGGGCCTATTTGGGAAAGATTTTCAGAAAGGAGGAGTGGTGGCAAAAGGATGATAGGAAAATGAGCTTTTGGAAAATGTCTATTAAAAAGGAGAACTGTTTGGGTGAACTCCTTTTACAGAGCTTTTCAAAAAGGAGAAGCACTTTATAAACTGTTTGGTAAATCTCCATTGCGGTGTCTTTTTTAGTAAAATGTAGAAATATTTGATGTAAGACAGTCTTTTTTAAATATTTATGAAATCATAATAGTGCTTCATTCATTAGAAATAAAAGTTGATATTACATTGAAAGATAGAAATTTAAAGCTGACAAACTACATATTAGCTTGATACAACTGTTCTGCGATGCGGTCACGTAATACTGTTGGGTATTGTATCCACAATATACCTGATTTGAAGAAGCTCATGAACAAGCTAAGTTGAATAGATAATGTATCAAATGATTTTCTTCAAGATGTGCTTGCAGTTATTTCTCGCTAAGTACACACCAATGTCAGGGTACAGTGAGTCAATATACATGGGTCTGCGCAACGTAATCCCTTGTTGAGCAGATCAGTGTGTTGGCTCATGTGTACTCTCTCTATTGGAGTGTACTTATGTTCAAGTACAGGACTGAGATAGATCAAGAGCAGACAAGGAGCAAGGATGGGTCAACGTAACTCACGGGAAGAAAGACGAAAAATCGCCTAAGTTAGGATCGACGAGAATCACTAAGTGATTCTCGCCGATTCGACGAGAATCACCAGTGATTCTCGCCGAATCATCGAGAATCACTCGCCGATTCCCGCCGACTGCATCCGGCTAACTCAACGCCTTCAAGAATTCTGCTAAGTCAGAATCGGCGAGAATCACCCAGCTGACTCAACGCCTTCAAGATTCTGCCAAGTCAGAATCGTCGAGAATGACTCTGCATTCTCGCCGATTCGTTGAGAATGGATTGTGACTCTCGCCGATTCACTCCAGATGGCAAGCCCTTCAGCTAAAATTCTTCTAAGGAGAATTCGACGGGAATCATAAGTGATTCTCGCCGATTTGTCGAGAATCACCAATGATTCCCGCCGAATTTGCCTTAGGCGAATTCCGTTGGCTCGCTGGACCGGACCAAGTGTTCAGGCGCTGTTTGAACCGAAATTAGGGTTTCTTCTGGTGGGGCCCACAACGGTCATAAAGGAGTATTCTATAGTATATATACTCTCCTATTTTGAACTTAACAAGAAGCGAAGAAAACAAAAAAGGTCAGCCGTCGCGGACGTGACCTAGCAGATCGCGGATTTCCTTCTGCCGCCGTCGCCGCTCGAAAGTTTGTTGCCGCCGCTGATCGGATTCTTCTTGATCTCTCGGCAACAGAAACTCAGCCAAGCAACGCGTCTCACGTTTCTATCTTGAGATCCTTTGTCTCTTGGTTTGTTGAATGGGAATACTTTCCCCTTCCGAATCAATTTAGACGATCGATCCAAGTAAGATCGTTGGTAGACCTTGCTAGCTTTGTTACGAAGTTTGGATCTACAAAGCATCGCTGCCGCAATCCTTTGCCGCCGTCGATCTCGGGAAGATTCTCTCCAAGAGGGTGCTTAGGTCGTGGACTCTTCGTCTTCTTCAAGAACGCTTCATCGAACGAAGAGGGACACCGAGCGCTCCAAACGTAGTTTGTATTTTGTACATTCTATTTTTACTTTTGTTGTAAAGGAACTTTGGTTCCTCATTGTAATGGTTGGGTGTAACCCGTGGTGGAGGAGTAGTGACTCCTTCGGGTGGAAGGGTTTCTTCCATAGTGTGAGGATTAGATTTCAATCCGGTTGGTGAAGTGACCGAGTCGTCCCTTATTGTGAGATAGGTCGAAGGGGGAAAGTGCACGTACCCAAATCGGGGAACCACTATAACTGCCTGTGTGTTTCTGTACTGTGCTTGTTTTGTTTTATTGTGCAGGTAAATTTGTAATTCCGCAAAACGACTGCAAATCACCTATCCCCCATAGGTGAAGGTAGTAACACTAGAGTGGCTTTCAAATACAATCATTTCCTGAACACCCACTCGCGCACCTCTAACACGATCTGCATTTAATGTTATATTACTGGTTGATGAATGATTTTCTTTTATAATATGTGCCTCGGGATATATTAAGTTTTCGTCATCATCGCAGACCATGAAATCTGGATCAAAACGAGATGCATGTCTACGAATATAGTTATGCAAAGTCATGGTTGCTATGATAATATCACGTTGCTTTGCTAAACTATATTGAGGCATGTTCCTAAGTATAGCCCACCGTTTCTTCCAGACACCGAATGCCCGTTCTATGACGCTACGCAGTGAGGAATGCGCATGATTGAATATTTTTTGTCTTCCTTATATTGGACGATTTCCTTGCGCAAAGTCTGGCAAATGATATCGTGTTTCTGAATATGGCTTTAAGAACCCTCGTTGCAGTGGATATGCAGTATCAACCAAATAATATTTTCCTAAAATTTAAAAACAATAATTAGTATTCTCTTTTGAATTACTCTAATTTTATAATTAAAATGTTTACCTGTAGGTGGAAACGGAAAATGATAACTTGGTTTCATGAGTGCACGCTGAAAGATACGGCTGTCTTGGGTCGAACCCTCCCATCCAGCCAGCACAAACGTGAAACACATGTTGAAGTCGCATACTGCCATAATATTTTGGGTTGGCGTACCATGACGTCCAATGTATGCAGCTTGCAGTTCAGGTGGAACCCGTGCACTGATATGTGTCTCATCTATTGCTCCAATACAGTTCTCAAAATATGACATGTATCGCGCATCATTCAAAATGTGTTATGGAATTTCACTGAAGTGTTCATCAGTTGACGTTATAATATCAGATAATTTTTTCAGGGACTTTATTCCAGCTAAAAAATATCTACTTATTGTTTCCGTTGAATATTGGAATCTTTCTTTTGTTAGCCTCATTGATTTATTCTGTGCTAAAATGTACAATGTCAGTGCGAGAACTTCTCGTGAGGTAGTTCTCCTTGAACCATGTAGCCCATAACGTTCTTCAAGCACATGCAGTAGATCGAGAAAAATACGCTTTGACATCCGTAAATTCTCATAAATTCTAGTGAGATGTCCATTTAGCAATTCTCCGATCCATTTATCGCCTGATTGGTGTGATGTCACACATGAATTTTTGCTGGATGATGAACTCATACTGTGCACCATAGATACAACTGATGACTGGTTATGGTGAGCCAAAATTTCTCGAGTTTGACTGACCAAATAAGTCACTCTTTCTTGAATTTCCTCATTGGAGCTATCTGAATTATCGGAGGATATTGTATAACTGCGCAAACAGATAAATTAAATCATAACATATTTAATTATAAAACTTAGAGCATTAGAAACAAATAATTAGACAAATAACAAAGAAAATTAGGCAACCATGGTTAAATGCTTCAGTTTACACTTCTAGTGAAGAAAATTTATATGTAGAACAATGAGGAAATAATAACAATTATCTGGACATAACAGTGAGTTCAAAAAAGACCGATTAGAAATACATTTGTTGCATCACAACATGTCACGAGGGTAAAGGAGATTAAGGTGAGTTTATTGTGTTTGCTTGTACTTCTCTTAAAATAATTCTGCACTATATAACATAATTATTACTCTTCCAATATATATATGCAATTGCTTCTATGTTCAGAACAACATTGCAAATAGAATTGTATTAAATTTCTTTTGTCAATTATTTAATCAATGAGGCGTCTAACAATGCATTTTAAACCAAAATTTATCACATTGCTGACCAAAGAACTTCATTCACTTTTATGTTCAAACATACATACATAATTGTTGTCATGCAAAACATACATACATTATATGACCGTGGAGGTTTTGTCCAAACTCACAGGAGCAAAACAATACTAGCTATACAAAGCCTAATTCTGCGGCGCAGCCAAACAAATCTTTAGCTGTAAAAAGTGGAAATAAAATGAAGGGACAGTTATTCTGTCCCGTGAAATCTGAGCTCAACTGATCTACGCTCATAATATATGTAATACATAATATATTATCATCAAAATGGATATTAAAATGAAGAAAGGGACAAGCAGGAGTATACCTTACAGGCAATAACACCAAAAGAAACAACAAGTCCTAAAAAAAGCTGCTTTGATCTCAGAAATCCGAATGTGGGCAGGCGTTTTTGTTCTCCTCTTCAGCAATAGCATGTAAATCCAGCATATCCATGGCATGGAAATTTTGTTCCCCGGCCTTCTGTGCTGTTGTTCTAATGTGAAATTGGATACAGATTAGCAATTTCAGATTAAGCTGAGTTTATTGTGTTTGTTGAATAATATTGAAAGTGTCTCCAGGTCAATCTGATGGGGAAGATAAGCAGCATTGCTTGCCATGAGATAGGAGTAACTGCAGCTGCAACAGAAGGAGAGGAACAATGTATTTTTAAAAAGCAGACCGTTAGTGAAGTGAGAAATTAGGTTGGTAGTTACAAGAAATCATGAGGAAAATAATGAGAGAAATTATGAAGCAAAGGCGAAGGTATCAGAACTTTTAGGAGTATGTATGCTAGGGTGATCATGAGTGCTTTTTGGATGCATCACTAGAATTCTATGTCACTGCAATATTGATAAATTGGTCAGAATTTTACAAAAAAATTATTTGACAGAAAACAACATATCATATTTGCTCATATAGACCATTCTTCATGCTTCAAAAAGCGGATAGGTAGTTACAGGAAACCTGATGGGGATCAGCCGAAGAATCAACTGTGGAGATCGGGTGCTCTAGCCCTCTTTTATTATAAATAAGAAAAAGTAATAATTGTAACAACCACAAATATAAAATATAAGTCTCAAGTTGTTCTACATAATGATAAAAAATAGATCCACAAACAAAGATACAACCACATTCATGCTCCGCAGATAACTACAACCATCTGACCCCTACTGTGTATTTTGTGTATGTCGCGCCTTCAACCACTTAACTTTGAGCTCCTCCAGAATACTCATGAAGGTATCCCTATTGCTCTTATCTCTAAAAAACAACGTGCAGTAGTCATAGAAGTCAAAGTCTCCCATAATCTCTGGATATTTTTCAAGCTCTTTGATTGCTTCTGGAATGGTAAACAATACAGAGGAGATTTGTATCTTTGGAGGTTCCTGCATAACATGACCTATTATACGAGATGTCTCTGTTATGTCCTCCATAGTGGAACTCATTGCTCTCTTCTTCTAGCAATCTTCTTCTTGCCCTTTTCTTTTGTCTTCTTTCTACCTTCCGATGAGCTAGAGGGTTGACTGGAGGTAGTATCAAATCTCATGCCTGTTGCATTAGGAGATAAATCTTCAACAGTTCGACTGTCATCATCATCGGACATGGCACATTCATCAACAGATTCATGCTCCAGATTTCGTGAACTCAGGGCTCATGCAAGATCTCCCGTAGCAAATACTTGGCTAAACATCCTGTCTAGCTTTTCCTCAAACTCTGGAGTTATACCTGAATAGCAAAACTTCTTTGCAGTAGGGACCACCTAAGAGTATATATCAAATTAATCATAATATAATTAAGACATAAAACAATATTTAGAAAAATGTCAAAAAAACTAAATTAACCTTCAGTCTTTCGTCCCACCATTCATCAGAAGCGTCAATAGTTT
Source organism: Platanthera zijinensis (assembly GCA_039513925.1). NCBI lineage: Eukaryota > Viridiplantae > Streptophyta > Magnoliopsida > Asparagales > Orchidaceae > Platanthera > Platanthera zijinensis. The sequence continues at coordinate 99,135,324 of CM077084.1, forward strand.
TATGTGAGGAATTCCAACCCAAACCAGTCTCTCCCCGTTTCAACTCTCGCCATAACTTTCATTCCTTTTTTAACTGGTCCCATTTATTTTTCATTTGTTTTTGATCATAGGATTTCCCCGTTCGTTCGCAAAATTTATTCATCCGATTATTCCACCCGTCTCTGCTAAAATGTGTAGTTGGTCTATTCCCCAACTCAATTTTTTTGATACACAAATCACAAAATAATATAACATCGTTCTGTTCCCATGTTGTGGAGATTCCATTTTCTTTGTGTTTACCCATTCTGCAAAACTAGATATACGTAGAAATAAATAAATTCATCACTCATACACACGAACCCAAATAATTTTTATGACAAACACATTACACAAGCACACATATAAGCAATGCAAAACTATTGGATGAGTAGCACACATATAAGCACACATATTAGAGGGTTAAATAAAGAGTTACAAAACCTCCATAATTCAAGCATAAGCATATACCAAAATGCAGATGCACCAGGATGGTACAACATATATTACAAAAAGCATTATGCAACAATTCTAATAGTAATAATAATAGAAAGGGCGGCCCGGGACGGGTCCCATTACAAGGGCAAAAGGTAGACAAACTTTACCCAGTGTCTTTGCAAGAGGTTGCTTCCAAGGCTCAAACCTGTGACCTCAAGGTTGCACGACAATATCTTAACAGGTGTGTCAAGGTTTCCCTTCTATGCAACAGATCTAATATAGTGGAAATTGTATTCTTCATTTACAAACATTTTTTAGTTGAACATAAACATTTCTCTTAAATAAAGGCAGATTAAAAAAAAATTACATTCAAATAAAATAAATCCCTAAAATGATTTCAATTTGAATTATAGTTTTTTCTATCAATTTTCCAAACATACATTTCACTTTTAAAGGCAGGAAGACAAAGTTCAATGAAAAAGCACAATGAAACTGTAGCTGGCTCTGCAATTATTAATGCAACAAGAAAAACCAATCAAGCAATGGAAGCAACTTTTGAGTAAACAACAACAGAAAAGGCATTATCTTGTGATGCTTTTAATGAAAACAAAGGAACATTGGATGAGTAGCATTAAAAACAACAAACTGGTATCAAAATGCCTAGATCTGATGAAATACCAGTGAAGAGATCTACCCTAAACTCCAAGTTAGCATTAAAGTTTTAAGAAAATTCTGAGTGCCCAATGAAGTTGTAGATAGAAGCTTACCTTGTGCAATGAGGAATCAAAATACAGTAGAATCACCTTCCAAAGGGTAATACCTAGATCTGGAATAGGAAGATGCATTTCTGAAATGAGAAAAAAAATGGAGAAAAACCCTAGATCTGAAATGGGAGAAATGAAACCACAACAAAAAAAATCTTGAAAAGGAGAAACAAAAATAGATCTATAAAAAGAGAAAGAAGCATTTCTGAAATGGGAAAAATAAAAAAACACCTAGATCCGATCAAAATCCAAAAACTGGAAAGAAACGGAGGAGGAAATGACGGTTCATACCTTCGAATCGAAATCTGGAAGGAAATCGACAATCACCGGCGGGGTTGCGAACTCTCAGGATAGCGACGGCCGGCGGGGTTGCGAACTCAGAGAGCGGCGGCCGGCGGGGTTACGAATGAGAGCGGCGGCCGGCGGGGTTGCGAACTCAGGAGAGCAGCGGCCGACGAAGTTGCAAACTCAGGAGAGCGGTGGCCGGCGGAGTTGCTAACTTGGGAAGCAGGCGATCGGGAAATCGGGGGGGGAGAGAGAAAATAAAAAAACGCAGCTATACGCCTCTACTGGTTCTATTCCATGACTTTTCAAATAGACCGTTAAAAGTGCTTTTTGGCTGGTTCGTTTTTGACCGACAGATAAAACAAACAACTTAATTAGCACGGTAGCGTTTTGGAGAAAATGAAAAGGAAGTGAAAAGCCTTCCCAAACAGACCCTTAATTAATGATAAATCGGCTTTGAAAAGGGGTCTACTAGAAGCTGCTCAAAAAAACTTGGTAAAACTATAAATAAAAGGGTTGCAACTCTTGAGCAGAGTAGAGGAAAGGATGCATAAAACCAGCCTCAATCATTTGGACATTGTGGCTTCTTATTTGAACTTTTAATATTGGCATTCAATCTTTTTTATTTCACATGTTTATAATTTTACCGTATTTCCTTCTATTACCTTGAAAAACATATAAAGTCATACAATTTATATGCTTATGAGGTCAGCAATCATCATTTTGCTGGGTATAGGTGACATGATCTTGCTGTTTTTAACATTTGTGCTATGATCCTAAAAAGTCCACTCTGTTTCTTCTATAAATTAGAAATTTTGTCGATGGTTACATTTGCCTACATGTTCTCATGCATCGTCCAATCTGAATAAAGAGACCATCGAAACTTGACTTCAAATAGCATTGAATACTCTAATTTGTATATGGATGGAGTTCAATGGCTGAACTTGCAGATCATGGTTTAAACATAACTGCTTAACTAGATGGTATTTTGTTTTATTTTATTGACTGCAGTCATTTATGAAACAAAAATGAAAATTCTTATTTGATATCTATTAGTTGGGCTTGTTGAACCCTCCTTGCTCCTCTGAATGGTGTGTACGGGTGGGGTGGATAGGCATACTTTCTAAACACAATTTTAGTTCCCTCTCTTCTAGTTCTCCTTGTTGCTGTATTATCAATTAATAGTTGTCATTGAACTCTGTGGTTGGGTTGATAGGCGTAATGTCCAAACACTTTCTCCATCTTTTAGTACGGGTGGGTGGATAGGCATGTCATGCGTTATGGAAGAAGTATATTTCATGTATGTACCATATGCATTATGTCTTCTCTATTATTATTGTGGACAGTCAATTTTTCTATAAAGTTTCATTTTGAAGCAGCAGCTAATTAATGTTATGCAGAGGAATGCCAATAATTGGAGAAAGAGTAGAACCCATTTCATCTTTATCTCTTACCTTCAGCCTATTCTTTTGTGGACTGGAACTACACTCATCTGTAGGTATGTTCTAAAATATTGAGTGGATTATTGGTAATCAGTTACTCTCATCAGAATGATTTTATCAAATAACATATGCCTGCTTTTACATTTTGTAGGACGTTGGATCCTCTAGTTCTCACATCAGAAGCAAGCCAAGTTGTTAGACAACGACTATTGAACTTTGCAAAATCTTTGTCCACCGTGCTAGCTTTTGCCAATGAACAGTATCGATCTTGTGTTGCGGGACATTGCGAAAACACAACGCTCGGAGGAGACCCTCGTACGCCGCTGCCCTAAAATTCTGCCGGAATCGATTCCGACTCAAGCGCCGCCATTCTATTCGTCAGCATTTGACCGCCCCACTAGTGAACCGTGCGTTTGTGGCAAGCAATCTGGAACGTTGAACAAGATTTAAGAGTATTGGATCAAGATCCAACTACAATTGATCGAGGATGGCATGCGCCATCCTATCCAAATTGATCCGCTTGTGCCACTATGGAGCATGCGTCCCAACTTGATCGCGTATCTTTTGAAACCGTTGTTCGTGATTGATCCGGAACGGCATTACGACGTCAACGTGACAACGGGTGCATGTCTATCTTGCAACAAAGTAGGCTTTCTTTTCCGAAAGCAATTCAGTGCCCCGCGAATCATCGATTGCATTGACACCACCGCATCTATTGTCTGTTCTCGATACATGTGCAAGAAGTCGAAGAGCTCGGGCGGCTGTGGTGCCACGTTCCATGTCATGGACGAGGCAAAAACCGAGAAGTTAATCCAGACGCCCATCATCCTTAACTATCCCGTGCAGCTTTTCGAACAGAGCGCGCACGACGTCGGTCTTGTTCAAATGACATATGACTTGTATACATCCCGTTCTGGCAGTGCTAATGATGCTAAGGTGATTCGTTGTGCCCGAACGACCCGATACATGCGTCAAGCCGCGCTATATCGTGGTCATGTGTCGTGGTATTTGGAAATGCGTGCTCGGGATGCTGCACTCGGGCAATTGTCGTCGCTTCAAGATCCGACAGTGTTTCCCGATTTTCCGTCGTTCTTTCAGCATTGCAACAGGTACAATGACACTCTCGGTCCAGTGGAATCAACGCTGACATGTCTGGTCAACTATTACATTCATTGTCAACTCTCGTTCTTCAACCGAATTGAAGGCGTCATCACCAGGACTCATCTCTCGGTCGACCATCATCACAACATGTCGGGACACATGAAATTGACGGATGAATTCAACGGTAGGAAATTTGCCCCCGTTGATGGATTCCACTCCGTAATGAACGAGCGCCAACAAATCCTTTCCCATCAATTCACAACCATGACATGCAATGCAGAACGTCGATCTGTTGGTCGGGGTTTGCTGAAACGTTACAACGCTTATGGTATTGATACGTCACTGTTCATCATGTACCTGGACAAGTGCTGTGATGATCGGGATTGGCTGGAAGAGCTTGATAACATCATTGTTCTCCTCGACAATCACCACCTGATCGTGAGGTACCAGGACAATTCAAACGGCACGGATCGTGATCGACACAAACAATTCATGGTTTCGTGGCTGAAATCATTGTTGGCACTGGACAAGATTCACTGCGGGAAGACTCCATCATTGAGGCTGAATTGGATACATTGTTGGAACGCATTGAAAAGTGGGAAATCGAGAATAATGTGCCCCCATCCAAGCGCATCGTGACGAGCAAACTTCTCGTTTGCCACGATACGCAGAAAAAGCACATCAGAAATGGCTTAATGTCGCCCGCATCCTCGTCGACTACCATTTTGGATCGCTTCTTTCATTCAAGTCTGCGTCGTGGATCGGGGAAGAACGAAAACTTATGGCGCCATGGACGAGCCATTTTCCCGGAGACCATATCCCTGGAAGGAGGGAACTTATTGCTCCATGTCGTTGTCGCTCAAATCAACTTTCGAGGCGAACTCCAATTTGATGCTCGCTGGACGTATTTGTCAGTCTCTGGGATGCATATCATTCTCATTCAGTATCTTGCACTGTTTCCGACCAATGACATCACTCCCTCGTCTACATCTCTGTCAACGATATTTCATTTACTGTCTCTCTCGATTGATGATTGTAACGACTAATTTGGATTGACAACAGCGTTTGTACAATCCCTTCTTTAACTGCCCGAAATTCCTGCACGACAACTGGAATCGCTTGGAATGGTCGCGGAATCAATCGCCGATAATGCAATTTGGACGAGTCACACATTCGATGCGATTGTACACGATGCCCTTGATGTTGCCGCTGCTGTTGTCGAGCGGGATCACGATGATCATCTCATCATTCAAGAAGATGATGCTGCACCGTGGGACGATGGTGATCCGAACTATGCCGACGACGCTGATTTGTTGGTTGGCGCCGAATCTGGAGTCAAAGTCAGCAACACGCCTCATTCCATTCAGTCTAATCGCAAGCCCCGCAAACCAGGACCAACATCGCATGAGCGCGGCTCTTCATCGAGTCACAATAAGAAACCTCACAGTCTCAACGCATTGGGCAATGAACGTCTGTCAGCATTACAGGGGCTTAATATTCTGGAAGCCGTCATAAGCACTTCACCAATGATCAACCCCTTGGAGCGTCGCTTGCTCCGAACGATTGCTCTCACATTTCTTATGCCTGATGAACTCCAGGATCTGAAAGATTTCCCCATTGAATCTTTGCATCTTCCACAATTGCATCGAATTTGGTATGTTCTGGTCTCGTATTTGCGTAGTACCAATTTCGCTTTCAAATGGTTCATTCAGCAAAAATCAGAACAGGTCCTAAAATAGCACCTAGAGGATATGGTTGCCCAAGCCCGATTCAGATTGCCCATTCAACGAGCAGCGCCCAAACGCAGCATCATTACTGCCCTGAGTCAGCCCGCTTCAGTGATTTCTCCTTTGTGGTCGCCCCTATTGCCAGTTTCAACATTTTGCTGTTTGAAGAGACCGTGACGACGACTACAACTCGAGTCGCCACCTTGACAACCGACGCCAATCACAGTTCACGTCAGCCCTGTGCATCAGATCTGCGATTTGCGCCCAAACAACTCATTGAAGGATCATCAGACGATATCATTAATCGACTGGTTCAACAAGAGATTGATGCAGGGCATGCCGGCAACATTCATTGGACTAAAGTGGTCGCCCCCGTGTACGCCCGCATTACTTCCCGTCGTGACATCCTCCAACAACCGAAGTAGCCAGGTAATCTACAACTCTATGCTTTATTTAAAATTTGACGCAATCTGCCTCACACTAAACCTAACATTTCATGTGACACTCCTCCCTCCTGCTCGCCCGCTATCCCCTCAAGAAACCCTACCTCGCTCTAGATACAATACCTGTTCAGATTCCACTCGCCTTCACCATTAATGCGTCCTCTCTTTGGATCTATGGGCTTCCATTCCGCATTGACAACGATGACGAGGAAATGGCAGAGCACTGACCTGATGCGGGACTACTACTTGGAGGTTCGAGATCAACTGCTTGCCCCCCTTCTTTTGCCCTTGCTTCTTCTTCTCAGGGATTCTTGCACCTGTGCTGCTTCGTTCGTGGGACAGAGGATGGGGAATGATTATTGCTACAAGGGGAGGTAACATTCATTCATGCGACGGATTCATTCTATTTCTTTATGCTCCGTGCAATGCTGGTTTCCTCAAGATGATAAGATTCCTTCAGTAAACATATGCGCTTGATTTTGTTGTCCATAGATATCATTTTTTATGCGCTCTGTCTGTGTGCTTTTTTGTTCTCCCCTCCTTACTTTGAGGTGTTTTTTACTTCTGTATGTGTTCTGATTTTCGATGTTGATATGATGAATGTTTATTTTAGAGCAACGGATCTTGGAAAGTTTTAGAGAGTGTGGTGAAGTGTCCGTTTCAATCTATACCAATGTCTTAGTCTTCACAGTGGTGAAAACAAGTGCGTGTTTCTCAATCCTAGAAGATGAAGTTCATGAAACTTGCTTTGAAACCCATTTCCGTCCAAACAGATTGTATTGACATGAGGTAAGTGTTCTTGAAAACTATTTAATCTCCTGTAATGTTTTGATTGTTCTCTTAATTGCTCTAGGAGACCCATTCTCTATTAATATCACTTTTGTATATCTTTGGCTATGGTGATTCATCCCAACACAATTCATTAGAGTTCTTGAAAACTTTTTAATCTCCCGTCTTACAATTGCAATTCATCCTAACACAATGCATTAATATTGATACACATTTCTGTAAATTTGTAATATTTCTCTATATTCATTGTCTTATTTAGGTGCACTTTAATGCAGATCCTTTGCTTACACACAAGTTCAAGAATAAGGTTTTGCAATGCCATTTAAAATGGGCATATTTGATGGACAAAATAGAAGATTAACAACAGGTAGCAGAATCTTCACCACTTTATTTACCCCATACTTAAATGCAAACACTAAATACTTGGCATTAGTAAATGCAAACACTAAATCCAACTGCCTCCCTCCCGTTCTGCTCAGACCAGCGCAAAGGAAAGGAGAGGAAGTACGCCTCTTCTCCGGTGAGTTTCAGTCTTCTTCGACCTAACCCCCTGCATCAACATCTTTTTACCAAATGTCATCTAACCTTCACTCAACTTTTCCATTCCTAACCTCACGATCTTCCCTTCACTGTACTTTCAGCTTTGATTCTATTTTGTTTTCTTCTCATTGAAAAGGTTTTTACTCATTGGAGAAGGTACGACAAGCCAAGCATAACCTGCTTTTACTCTGCCCTTCTACTTCTTCTCACTCTGATTTCTACCTGCTTCCATTTCTCTTGCTCCATATACCTCTATCTGTTTTTTTTACATTTTCTCTCTTTCTTTTTTTAATTTCTCAACAGGTGCTGCGGTTACGAAACCCCTAATCGGCGTTCAAAATTTCTCAAGAGGTGCTGCTCTTCTCTACTGTTTTCATATTTCCGGCAAGCTCACGGTATCACCTTTTCTTCTGTCTTCTTTGTTTTCTCCGAGTTTATCCTCGTGCATGTCCAACAATGTTCAGAAATGTTGGCTAATGTTAGCTATGAGATAGTATGTACGTTCATATATGCATGTTTATCAAGTTTGCCAATTATATGTTTATCAAGTAGTTGTGGTCAATTTTTTTGGGGTGTTTATCATGTTTACCAATTTCAATCAAATCATGTTTTTAGGGGCTCAATTTAGTTTGTGTTTTTTTACTTTGATTTAATCAGTTTAATTTGGTGTGTGCTCTGATTTCAGCAATGTTCTCTGATTTTTTTACTCTGTACAGGTCAGTTATTTATGATTATATATATATGCATGTTTATCAATTTGTCAATTATATGTTTATCAAGTAGTTGTGGTCAATTTCTTAGGGGTGTTTATCATGTTTATCAATTTCTTAGGGGTGTTTATCATGTTTATCAATTTCTTAGGGGTGTTTATCATGTTTTTTTCTCTGTACAGTGGGTTCCTTCAAGCTGTAGATATAAATTAGAAGCAATGCTCTTCTCTGCAGTTTTAAGATTTTCGGCAAGCTCAATGAGTTTTTCGATCCCTTATTCAGTGTTATGATTTCCATTATTCTCATCTCTCTCTTTTCATTATTGTGAAGCCTCCTAATTGTTATTTGTATTTTATGATAATTAGCACTCTCAATTCTAACAATCATGAAAAACTGCAGCCTACATGTTTTGAAATTAGCACTCTCTCAGTTTGTATTGGTGTCCAGAATTTGAATTTTATTTTCAAGGTGATGGAAGTACCAGTTTGGTAAACCAAAGCTTACATTTTGCTTAAACTGCAGCCTGCATGTTTCCATTAAACTGCAGCCTATATGTTTTGAAATTGAGGTTTTGTTTCTCATCTTCAATTCATACTCCCATGTCCAATTCCTTTCAACATATTAATTTTTATGTTGATTGTCTTTTAATTTAATAACCATTTCTATTGGTGCAACGAGCTAATCACTTTGCATTTTGTAAACAAATCCCAAAAATTTTTAATATAATCATTTCACTATTATAATCAGTGTGGTGAATATGGAAATAACCAAAAACTTCGATAAGTTATCTGTGTTCAATCGCTTCCAATTGGGATGATGGTGGTGAACACATTTTTAATTGTGTTGTAGAGATTTTAAAAGCACTTTCAGATGATGGTGGAGAACACATTTTTACTGTTCAATCTCTTTGGAATTAGTATGATGGTGATGAACAAATTCTAATGTATTCAATTTTTATTTCTATTTAACTCAAATGTAACTTTTTACAAAATTTCATTTCAGTGTTGGTGAACATCATTTTCTATTTTTTTTCAATATAGGACATCATTTTTTCTATTTAAATCAAATGTAACTGTATTCAATTTCTATTTTTTCCTAATATAGGCCATCATTTTTCAGTATGCAAGGAAATTCAAGGGAGCTATTTGCTAAAATGACTGAGAGAATAGGGGGTAGCTTCATTGACCAACTGTGTCGGTTTCCTCTTTGAACCATTACAATTTTTTCCTGATTCATTTTTTGATTTTTGGTTTTCAAATCTTTGAGCTTATCTCTGTATGTTATTGTCACAACCCGCATTTTTCTCACCAATTAAATAAATCAGAGCAAGAGAAAACTACGAGCTGTGATGCCACGTCGAGCAGGGGATAACTGCCGACGCTCAGGCAACACTCTAAACCTTCAAATCATAAGTTAGAATGATTATAAAACTGGTTCAATTAATTAGCCGTATCCCTCGGCTCAGTGGATCAGATAGTCCACGGTTTGAAAACTATTTTTATACGTAGCGGAAAAATACTTCATTGATGTTGACGTCCTTAAATGAGCGCATAAGTGTCCTAAGGGGACAACTCACGCTATGCAAGACTCTAAAACTCAATTTATAGTACTTATAAGAAAACGATTTTTTTTTTGTACGCTTTTGGAAAGTAATGCTTGAGCTTTTTTTTTTTTTTATAAAAACATGCTGATCATGTAATACATATAGTAATTATTATAGGTTTTAAAGTAACTATCACCCTAGCATAAAACATTCCCAGAGCAAATAGACTATCTCCCAGAAAGGGTAGCAGTAAGAAGAAAAGCATATCTAGTACAAAAAGGTAAAACTACCAGGGGCGCCAACAGCTGACACGAACCCACTGGCAAGTATGTATGTCTGTAGAAAATGCAGTAAAACTACCTCACTAGAAGAACAGGAGGGTCTCCAAAGGCTGAGAGATCTCCAACAGCACCACAGCACTAGCCACCTACGGGCTACTATCCAGAACCTGAGGCATTCAGAAAACAGAATACCTCAGCAAGGAAAAGAATACAAGTGCTAACAAGAAAGTGCAGTAAAACAAGAAAACAAGGGAATGTAAGGAAGACAACAAAAAACTGAAACAAACCATGCTCAAGGCAAGGTAAAAGCAAACCTGCACCAAGTGCGAGAAAACAGCAACTACCCTGCTAAAAACCTGCAGAGTCAACAAGGCGAACATGCCCAAAAAAAATGTGCTGCAACAGCTAAGGAAGAAACACCTAACATCCTAAACTGTGAGAGGCGGCAGTAGCAAAAAAAAACAAGAAACTTGGAATCAGGTTGAAAACGTTCCAAATCGCCCAACCACTAATTCCAAGTCAACAAATTGCTCAAGGGTGACACGTGAAGGCACAAAAGACCCATCACTCACTTGCCCAGAAAACTACTCGGGTCAAGGTAAAGAGTGCGGTCATGGCTACATCACACCACACAACCCATAAAAGAGCCATCCACCACCACTACTGACCACAACCCACGATTCGGCCTTCGAAAGGTAACAGCCGACAAGGGACTTTCGATTCGCGAGCAAAACACTCGGGGAGAAATCAACGCTAAGGAATCCATCGTTGCGGTTACGCAACGCCGCTGCGAGTGAGTACACTCACTCGATTCTAAGCCTAGCGTACGAGCACCGACATCGGGTCGCACGATTAAAAGACGCACGACCATAGGCCGTGCGTGCACAATTACACCTAAACGCCTCAATTAGGCAAACTAGGAAAAATCCCAAACCCTAGACCTACACCTAGGCCTAACATAAACTCAACCCGACGCTAACCCACATCTACGCTACACACCTACCGCGACGCCGTCCTAAATCGGAAGCTACTAGCGGGAGGGTAGAAATCCTAATTTTTCTAGCGCGTTTTCAATAGGGATTAGGTTAAGGAGAAATTCAATTAACAATTTCAACTTGCACGAATATATGAAATTAACAAGGAATTGAACAAAAGGGAGGCCAAACGGCGAAAAGAGGAGAAACACTTGCCTCGCACGGATCACCGAAAAAATTCGCCGGCACAACGGCGCTATGGCGGACGCCCAAAAGCACAAAAAGCTTCACAAACCCTAGAGGAAACATTTGTCAAAACAATAAAACAAAAACGAATGAAAACCACACCGGATCTCAGAAAAATCTACGGTGAAATCCCAAATAGATTACCTCAGAAGGAAGATCACGGCGAGAGGAGTTCGGATCCGGCCTCGGACGGGGTTTTCGAGCGGTTCCGGGCGGTGAACGGGCGGTCGGAGCGGTGGTTGCCGTCCGCCTCTTCTCTTCCGCGAACAGGAGCGGGGCTCGGGGTCTTCGGGTTTCTGATGCTGGGCGACGGTTTGGGGGGGGGGGGGAAACCTAGATAAAACCTAATTTATATATATATATATATATATATATATATACTTATTTAACTATAACACTACCTATAACTAATATCTAAATAACGTACTAACTAAATATTATAATACCCATTTAAAATGTATTATAATCTAACCTATTATATAATATAATGTATTATACTCTTATAACAATGTATTAAACTTATAATATAAGAATATTAATACACCTACCCTAATACACATTCGCACTAACTCTCGCATAAGTTAACGCATAACTACACAGACACGTCTAACAACACGCGCCCGCGCACACAATTTCAACTCCGCACGCACGCACTCGCACGTACAAAAAAAAATACCGGCACGCATCAACCACGCGCCACGCTACACATGCGTAAATAAGTAAATACGTCATCATAAAAATGACGACTCGCTAACTAGCGTCCGCCACAATGACGCAAAACTTAACGTCCTCGGAATCCGGCTAAACTCGCACCGTAGCTAAATACATGTGCTACGAACACAACGGCGAAGTCGAAAACGACCTCCGACGATCAAACACTCGGGCTAACCTCGCCCGAAGCCAAAACGCGAGGATTCCCTAAAGGGCTCAACCGGGCCTCCAAAACAGACACCGGCTAGCTGGGGAACCCCGCAAACAGGCTAAACCTCTAAGAACACCTAACGATGTACTCTAACAACGGCACGAGCCGGAAAAAGCCAACGTAACGCCAAACGAGAATTTAAATAATCGCAGAAAATCGGGGGCGTTACAGTCACTCCCCCTAACAGAAAGTTTCGTCCCGAAACTTTACATACGCTACTTCTACTACAGAGGGAAAGTAATAAAGTACAAGCTACTCGAAAGGAAACATACCCGACAACTCAGGGGAACAAATGAGGGTGAGCATCCCTCATAACCGACTCTAGCTCCCAAGTCGCGCTCTCCAAATCTTGATTCTTCCAAAGAACCTTCACCATCGGAAAAGACTTTGTCCGCAACACTCGATCTTGAGTATCCAAGATGCGGACCGGCACCTCAACATACGAGAGGTTAGGCTCCAACTGGGGCACATCACCCAAGACTTGTCCACTGCTCCGCACACACTTTCGCAACTGGCTCACATGAAACACATTATGGACACCAGGGAAGCTGGCTGGTAGGTCCAACCTATATGCAGACACACCAATACGCTCCAAAATCCTGAACGGGCCCACATATCTCGGATCCAATTTCCGATTCTTGCCAAACCTCTTCACTCCTACCATCGGAGACACCTTCAAGAAGACCAAATCCTCCACCGAAAACTCCAAATCGGACCTACGCCGATTGGCATTCTTTTCATACCTCTCTTGAGCCACCCGAAGCTTCTCCCGAATAAGCTTCACGGAAACCTCCATTTCTTCGAGTGCATCAGGACCCAACAGGGGCTTCTCACCAGCCTCAGCCCAAAACAATGGCGTCCTGCAACGCCTCCCGTATAAGGCTTCAAAAGGAGCCATCTGAAGGCTCTCCTGATAGCTGTTATTGTAAGCGAACTCCATCAACCTCAAGCGGTCATCCCACGCTCCCCCATGGTCCAGAATATAACAGCGGATCATATCCTCCACGATCTGGTTGACACGCTCCGTCTGCCCATTGGTCTGCGGGTGGTAGGCGGTGGAATACCTCAAGTCCGTGCCCAAACCCTCCTGCAAGCTCTTCCAGAAACGGGAAGTAAACCTGGAATCTCGATCAGATATGATGCTAACTGGAACCCCATGCAATCGGATGACCTCGCTCAAATACAGCTCTGCTATCTTACTCATCGGATAATCAATCTTGTAAGGTACGAAGTGCGCACACTTCGTCAATCGGTCCACGATCACCCAAACAGAATCAAACCCCCTCGGAGATCTCGGTAAGCCTGTAATGAAATCCATCGAGATGCTTTCCCACTTCCAAGTCGGGATCTCCAAAGGTGCCAGCTTGCCACCAGGCCTCCCATGGTCAGCCTTCACCCGCCTGCAAGTGTAACACTCCGAGACAAAACGAGCTATATCACCCTTCATCCCATACCACCAGGCGATCTGCTTCAGATCATGGTACATCTTCGTGGATCCCGGGTGGTAGGAAACACTGGATCTGTGAGCCTCTTTGCATACCATAACTCTGATGTCTCCAACTGCGGGGATGCAAAACCTGCCGCGGTACTTCAGAGTACCCGCCTCGTCGATGGAGAAATCTGGCAACTCTCCCCTCTCAGCTCTGAGGTACAAGTGCAACAAATCCGGATCCTCTTTCTGGTGCAATCTGGTGAGAGAAATCCATGATGGCTCTGCCACTACCAAACTGCTCTGCAACTCACAGCGTCCTGCGGTGATATCCATCAATAGAAACTCCTCCACTAAACGATCCGCGGTGAGATTGAAGACTTTCCCCGTCTTCCGGCTCAAGGCGTCGGCCACCACATTGGCCTTGCCCGGATGGTACTGAATCTCAACATCATAATCAGCAACATACTCAAGCCACCGCCGCTGGCGCAAATTCAGCTCCTTCTGTGTGAACACGTACTTCAGGCTCTTATGATCGGTAAAGATCCTGCACTGGGCCCCATAAAGTAAGTGTCTCCACAGCTTCAAGGCGAAAATCACCGCTGCGAACTCGAGGTCGTGCGTAGGATAGTTTCGCTCATGAATCTTCAACTGACGAGACCCGTATGCGATCACCTTCCCCTCCTGCATCAACACGCCACCGAGTCCAACGTGCGAGGCATCCACATAAACATCATAGTCCTGTCCCTCCGCCGGTAAGGTCAACACAGGGGCAGAACATAACCGGCTCTTCAGCTCCAGAAAGGCCTCCTCGCACTTATCACTCCAAACGAACGCCGCATGCTTCTGCGTCAGCTTTGTCAAGGGCGCTGCCAAGGTAGAAAAGCCCTCGACGAATCTTCTATAATAGCCGGCCAACCCCAAGAAACTCCTGATCTCCTTGGGTGTGCTCGGCCTATGCCAATCCATCACTGCCGAGATCTTCTCCGGGTCCACTGAAATACCATCTTTGTTCACCACGTGACCCAGGAAGGAAACCTGAGGCAACCAGAACTCGCATTTGCTCAGCTTGGCGTACAACTGATGATCCCTCAAGGCGGATAACACCAACCGCAAATGCTGATCATGCTCCGCCGCATCTCGAGAATAAATCAGAACGTCGTCGATGAACACGACGACAAACTTGTCCAGAAAGTCCTTGAACACCCGGTTCATCATGTCCATAAATGCTGAAGGCGCATTGGTCAGCCCAAAAGACATGACCAGGAACTCGAAATGACCATGCCTCAATCGGAAAGCCTTCCGTGGAACATCCGACTCTCGGATCCTAAGCTGATGGTAACCCGAACGGAGGTCTATCTTCGAAAATACTGAACTGCCACGCAACTGATCGAATAAATCGTCGATTCTGGGCAGTGGATACCTGTTCTTGATGGTGACTTTGTTCAACTCTCTATAGTCGATACAAAGGCGCATCGAACCATCCTTCTTCTTTACAAAGAGAACCGGAGCACCCCAGGGCGACGAGCTCGGCCTTATGAAGCCCTTCGCCAATAAATCATCTAGCTGGGTACGAAGCTCCTCCAGCTCTCGTGGGGCCATCCGATACGGCGCCTTGGCAATGGGACGCGTACCGGGCTCCAAATCGATCACGAACTCAACATCTCTGTCTGGAGGAAGACCGGGAAGATCGCTAGGAAACACGTCGGAAAACTCCCGCGCAACAGGAATCTCATCCAAAAGCGGCACACTGCTAACAGTCCCCAGCACCGAGACTAAGCAAGCAAAACAGTCAGCACGAAATAACCTCTGAGCACATACCGCAGAAATCGCCGGAGAGCCCTGACGTGAATCACCGTAAATACTCCCAGGCTGACCGTTGTCCTTCCTGAAATCCAAGCGCTTTCCCCTGCACTGGATCACTGCATCATATCGGGACAACCAGTCCATACCCAGGATGACGTCGAAATCCTCCAGGTCTATAACCTTCAGATCAGCCTTGGCCAGAAAATCCCCCAACCAAATAGGGCAGTCCAGAATGCCCTGATCTGATATCACGGTTTCACCCGAGGGGAACTTGACGCTAAAGGCACCACCAACACGATCAAGAACCCACTGGCACCGCTCGACAAAGGCCCTAGCCACAAAGGAGTGGGTAGCACCTGAGTCAAACAGAACGCGGGCCCAGCGGTTCCTTACCTTAAATTTCCCTATACACAAACAAAATATTAAACGCACAAGCAATTAACAAAAACAATAGCAACACTAAAACTGCTACAAAAGAGAAAGTCAAGCGAGGGGGGGGGGTTACCTGAAATGACCTGCGTCGAAGTCTCAGCCTCCGCTGAAGATACCACATTCAGCTTCCCTTTACCCTTGTCCACCGGCTGAGGCGGAGGTAAAGCCTGAAGCGGAACAGCATGAAGAGCGGACTGAACCTGAGGGCACCTCGACTTAATATGGCCCTTCTGGCCACACTGGTAGCAAACACGATCCTTGGACCAGCACTGAGCAACATCGTGACCGGGTCGCTTGCAGACAGGACAAGGAACATCCCTCCTAGGAGCACCCTGGATAGCATGCACATGCTCCTTCTTCTGGACCCTTGCCCTCTTGAAGCACCTCTCAGCTGGGTGGCCCGGATGGCCACAGAAACTGCACACTACCTTGCTCTTCTTCTCAGAAGCAGCACCAAGAACCTGGGGACCCTTTTCCTCAACTGACCTCCTCTTCTCGCTTCTCGCCTGCTGTCCGCGCTGCTTCGCGTTCTCGATAGCCTCTACCTTCAAAGCGGCCTCAACTGCCCCTGCATAAGTCACCGCTCCGTGGGCGACCGCTAGCTGCTGAACGTCGCTCCTCAGGCCACCAAGAAACCGCTTCACCCTGTCCTCCTCGGAGCTCACCAAGTTAGGACCAAAGCGACTGAGTTTGCTAAACTCAATCTCGTAATCGCTGACGGAGAGCTGCCTCTGCTTTAGATGAAGAAAGTCATTCATCAGCCTGTCTCGCTCTACTGACGGTAGAAACTTCCTCATCAGGATCTCTTTGAAGGATGCCCAAGTACATCCTCCCACCATGCCTTCCTTCTCTCGCATCCACCAGCCCTTCGCTAGCCCCTTCAGCTGATAGGCGGCTAACATCACCTTCTGGTCCTCAGTCACCCCAGAGTAGTGAAACATCTCCTCTATGGAGATCACCCAGTCATCCAGTACCATAAAGTCCGCCTTACCATCGTAGGTAGGAGGTCGCAGCCGCTGAAACTGGGAGATGAAAGCCATCCCGGGGGGCACCACCACTGGAGGCACGAGAGGAGCAGGAGGGGCAGGAGGGGCTAGAACAGCTGTACCCACGGCGGGGTCCTGAACTCCCGGAGTCTGACCCCCCGCTCCGGATAAAAAGGACTGCATCTGGGCCCGCAACTCCACCACCTGCCTAGATAAGGCCTCGTTGCTCTGCCTCAGACTTTCCACCATTGCATCACTTTGAGCACCAGAGGACTCACCCTCAGACTGGGGAGTCGACCTTGTCACTCTACGCTTCGGCGGCATGCTATATAAAAAAAAAATTAAAACAGATCAAACAATTAGAACTTAGCTAAACTCCTAGGATTAGACAAAAAGAGTACAGACAATACATACATAAATATGATCTCCTACTGCTATACTTGCTCTGAGATTTTATTTTATTTAATACAAAAGGAATGATATGCTTAGCCTAAGATGGTTCACCACCATCACACTAACTCTTGTGCCTAGATCGGGAATGCATGAATTATATTATTTTTGACTCAAAAATTATGTGTGTACACATGTCATCCTGCACGTCTTTAGCTTGGCGCGTTGTGCTTATGCAATGTTATGCTATGTATGAATATGTTATGCATTCTAAAAAGGTCCTAGTGTATGTCCTAGCGGAGTACACATGAAAATGTTATGCATCCCATACTACATAACATTCTCATGCGACGAAAAGAAAAAACGTGCTAGTCGCATCCATGTGGTGAGGTTATGCATCCCATACTACATAACCCTCACATGTTGCCTCCTATGGTGGATCCATATACGAACACATATTATGCATCCCATACTACATAATATGCCCCGTATACTTCATATTATACTATGAGTGTAGTGCAGTGTTCGTGCTTCAGCCAAGACGTACTGATGACATGTCGGTGTGTGTATGATATGACTCAAACCTTCTAATACTAACTAGGAAAGGTTGCCCGACAATTTGTCAAGCAACCTCCCTCTGATACCAACTGTCACAACCCGCATTTTTCTCACCAATTAAATAAATCAGAGCAAGAGAAAACTACGAGCTGTGATGCCACGTCGAGCAGGGGATAACTGCCGACGCTCAGGCAACACTCTAAACCTTCAAATCATAAGTTAGAATGATTATAAAACTGGTTCAATTAATTAGCCGTATCCCTCGGCTCAGTGGATCAGATAGTCCACGGTTTGAAAACTATTTTTATACGTAGCGGAAAAATACTTCATTGATGTTGACGTCCTTAAATGAGCGCATAAGTGTCCTAAGGGGACAACTCACGCTATGCAAGACTCTAAAACTCAATTTATAGTACTTATAAGAAAACGATTTTTTTTTTGTACGCTTTTGGAAAGTAATGCTTGAGCCTTTTTTTTTTTATATAAAAACATGCTGATCATGTAATACATATAGTAATTATTATAGGTTTTAAAGTAACTATCACCCTAGCATAAAACATTCCCAGAGCAAATAGACTATCTCCCAGAAAGGGTAGCAGTAAGAAGAAAAGCATATCTAGTACAAAAAGGTAAAACTACCAGGGGCGCCAACAGCTGACACGAACCCACTGGCAAGTATGTATGTCTGTAGAAAATGCAGTAAAACTACCTCACTAGAAGAACAGGAGGGTCTCCAAAGGCTGAGAGATCTCCAACAGCACCACAGCACTAGCCACCTACGGGCTACTATCCAGAACCTGAGGCATTCAGAAAACAGAATACCTCAGCAAGGAAAAGAATACAAGTGCTAACAAGAAAGTGCAGTAAAACAAGAAAACAAGGGAATGTAAGGAAGACAACAAAAAACTGAAACAAACCATGCTCAAGGCAAGGTAAAAGCAAACCTGCACCAAGTGCGAGAAAACAGCAACTACCCTGCTAAAAACCTGCAGAGTCAACAAGGCGAACATGCCCAAAAAAAATGTGCTGCAACAGCTAAGGAAGAAACACCTAACATCCTAAACTGTGAGAGGCGGCAGTAGCAAAAAAAAACAAGAAACTTGGAATCAGGTTGAAAACGTTCCAAATCGCCCAACCACTAATTCCAAGTCAACAAATTGCTCAAGGGTGACACGTGAAGGCACAAAAGACCCATCACTCACTTGCCCAGAAAACTACTCGGGTCAAGGTAAAGAGTGCGGTCATGGCTACATCACACCACACAACCCATAAAAGAGCCATCCACCACCACTACTGACCACAACCCACGATTCGGCCTTCGAAAGGTAACAGCCGACAAGGGACTTTCGATTCGCGAGCAAAACACTCGGGGAGAAATCAACGCTAAGGAATCCATCGTTGCGGTTACGCAACGCCGCTGCGAGTGAGTACACTCACTCGATTCTAAGCCTAGCGTACGAGCACCGACATCGGGTCGCACGATTAAAAGACGCACGACCATAGGCCGTGCGTGCACAATTACACCTAAACGCCTCAATTAGGCAAACTAGGAAAAATCCCAAACCCTAGACCTACACCTAGGCCTAACATAAACTCAACCCGACGCTAACCCACATCTACGCTACACACCTACCGCGACGCCGTCCTAAATCGGAAGCTACTAGCGGGAGGGTAGAAATCCTAATTTTTCTAGCGCGTTTTCAATAGGGATTAGGTTAAGGAGAAATTCAATTAACAATTTCAACTTGCACGAATATATGAAATTAACAAGGAATTGAACAAAAGGGAGGCCAAACGGCGAAAAGAGGAGAAACACTTGCCTCGCACGGATCACCGAAAAAATTCGCCGGCACAACGGCGCTATGGCGGACGCCCAAAAGCACAAAAAGCTTCACAAACCCTAGAGGAAACATTTGTCAAAACAATAAAACAAAAACGAATGAAAACCACACCGGATCTCAGAAAAATCTACGGTGAAATCCCAAATAGATTACCTCAGAAGGAAGATCACGGCGAGAGGAGTTCGGATCCGGCCTCGGACGGGGTTTTCGAGCGGTTCCGGGCGGTGAACGGGCGGTCGGAGCGGTGGTTGTCGTCCGCCTCTTCTCTTCCGCGAACAGGAGCGGGGCTCGGGGTCTTCGGGTTTCTGATGCTGGGCGACGGTTTGGGGGGGGGGGGGGAAAACCTAGATAAAACCTAATTTATATATATATATATATCTATATACTTATTTAACTATAACACTACCTATAACTAATATCTAAATAACGTACTAACTAAATATTATAATACCCATTTAAAATGTATTATAATCTAACCTATTATATAATATAATGTATTATACTCTTATAACAATGTATTAAACTTATAATATAAGAATATTAATACACCTACCCTAATACACATTCGCACTAACTCTCGCATAAGTTAACGCATAACTACACAGACACGTCTAACAACACGCGCCCGCGCACACAATTTCAACTCCGCACGCACGCACTCGCACGTACAAAAAAAAATACCGGCACGCATCAACCACGCGCCACGCTACACATGCGTAAATAAGTAAATACGTCATCATAAAAATGACGACTCGCTAACTAGCGTCCGCCACAATGACGCAAAACTTAACGTCCTCGGAATCCGGCTAAACTCGCACCGTAGCTAAATACCTGTGCTACGAACACAACGGCGAAGTCGAAAACGACCTCCGACGATCAAACACTCGGGCTAACCTCGCCCGAAGCCAAAACGCGAGGATTCCCTGAAGGGCTCAACCGGGCCTCCAAAACAGACACCGGCTAGCTGGGGAACCCCGCAAACAGGCTAAACCTCTAAGAACACCTAACGATGTACTCTAACAACGGCATGAGCCGGAAAAAGCCAACGTAACGCCAAACGAGAATTTAAATAATCGCAGAAAATCGGGGGCGTTACAGTTATTGTGTTGTACATAGAATAAATGCAAAAGCTGTCTGAAATAGGATAGAATCATGGAATCAAACCATTTTAGGAGTAAATTTTAAGTTTGTTAGTTGCTCTGCACTCTTCGACTAAATTGAACCACAAAAACATTTGGAATACTGTGCGAACAGAAAAAGAGAAATCGAAAATTCGACAATAACAGAAATTTTTTATTTCCAAAAATCATATCTATTACAAAGGTATGACCTCTCTTTTATAGAATGGATGAGAAGGGAGAGAATACAAATAAGAAGTATGAGATTAAATATATTTATGGGACTAGCGGCTAGACAAACTCAGACCGCATAGGTCGCGCGGTTAGACAAGGAGGTTTAACCGCACGACCATACAGATAAGAGAAGACAAGCCGCCAGAGCAGACCGCCAGATTGCCCGGTCTCTAAGCTGCTGGAGAGAAGCCTCCAGACCACCCGGTCTCCAAGCCTCCAGAGTGAAATCGCCAGACTGTCCGGTCTCCAAGCCGCCCAGGTGAAGCCGCCAGACCGTCCGGTCTCCATATTGCAACACTCCCCCTCAAGCTGGAGTATATATATCAATCATGCTCAGCTTGTCACAAATATGAAAAAAGGAGGCTAATACATGCTTGGTGAAGATATCTGTCAACTCGTCTGAAGTAATGAATGGAGTACAAATCTGTTTCTTCAAGATCTTTTCTCTGATGAAATGACAGTCAACTTCGATGTGCTTTGTTCTCTCATGAAATACTGGATTTTTGGAGATATATATAACGGGCTTGTTGTCGCGGAACATAGGTAGATGATGATTGTAGACTTCTCCTAAGTCCAGCATGAGAACCTGTAATCACTTTAACTCACAAGTGGTTGACGCCATACTCTGATATTCAGCTTCTGCACTAGACTTGAAGACAACAGATTGTTTCTTGCTCTTCCAGCACACTAGGTTTCCTCCCACGAATGTGCAAAAGTCCGATGTGGACTTGCGATCACCTTTGCTGTCAGCATAGCTAGAATCTGAGTAGGCTTCAACCTTTAAATGGCCATTTCGTAGTCCCTTACCAGGTGCCACTTTAACATATTTCAATATCCCCATGGCAGACTGTAGATGACACTCTCTAGGAGCTTGCATGAATTGACTAATCTTGCCTACAGCATAGGAGATGTCGGGTCTTGTTACAGTGAGATAAATGAGTTTGCCCACCAGACGCATGTACCTTGTAACATCTGATAGAAGAGCCGAGTCGTCTATCCAGGTTTTATCTTCTCCGGTAGCCATGGGGCATCAGGCAGGTTTAGCCCCAGTCAACCCTGTCTCTTGTAGAAGATCAAGAACATACTTACGTTGGGAGAGAACCAAAGAGTTGGACTTTCGAGAGATTTCTATCCCCAAAAAGTACTTTGGAGAGCCCATATCCTTGGTGACAAGGTGTTGACGGAGATGTTTCTTTGTCAGCGCTACCTCAGCCTGGTCATCACTAGTGAGAAGAATATCGTCCACATATACGGCAAGAACCACCAGACTCAGGGCGGTTTTGCGAATAAATAATGAGTGATCGGCAGTGCTCCTTGTGAAACCAACGACTGTCATAATGCCGCTAAACTTATCAAACCGCGCACGAGGGCTTTGCTTTAGGTCATAGATAGCCTTCTTCAGCCTGCATATGCTTGTCTCCCCCTGAGTAACATATCCAGGAGGTTGCTCCATGTAGACATCTTCTTGTAGATCACCATAGAGGAAGGAATTCTTGACATCCAGTTGAGAAATGAGCCAATCCTTGTTAACCGCCACTGATAGGAGAACCCGGATAGTGCTGAGACGAGCAACAAGAGAGAAAATGTCAAAATAAGGTCTGAGTGAAGCCTTTAGCGACCAGGCGTGCCTTGTATCGATCCACACTACCATCCAGATGGAACTTCACAACAAAGACCCAACGATAACCCACAACATCGGTGCCCAAAGGAGGAGGAACAAGGGCCAATGTATCCAGTTCAGTGAGAGTGGCGATTTCCTCATCCATGACCGCCTTCCAGTGAGGAATAACAAGGGCGTCCTGGTAGGTGCGGGGAGTGGTGGTGGCAGAGATAGCTAACGCAAATTGCCTGCGAGAAGGGGTAAGTCCAGCATAAGAAATAACAGCAGCAAGTGAATGATGGGTACACGCCCGCACTCCTTTGCGAAGAGCAATGGGAAGATCCAGGTCGTCGGGTTCAACAGTAGTCGGTGCATCTGCAGAGGAGAGAGCTTGCCCAGGAGCAGAGAGAGATGACGAAGGCGAAGAAAGAGGAGGAGATGGTGGACACCGCGTAGGAGGAGGGGACTCGGTGGGCGTAGACGGGATGGAGGAGTCGGTCGGAGAAGCAGGAATATCAGGAAGAAGGGAGGAGTCGTGCGAGAAATAAGACACATTCTCAAAGAATGTGACATCTACTGAGACGAACTGCTTCTAAAGAACCGGATCAAAACAATAGTAACCCTTCTGAGTGGAAGAGTAACCCAAAAAGACACACTTGGTGACACGTGGAGAGAGTTTGTCACGAGTGGCGGAGGGAGCATGTGCAAAGGCCGTACAACCAAATATTCAGAGAGATAGAGGGAAGGGATCCTTGCCCGGATAGAGAATGGAGAGTGATGTTTGGCCATGGAGAATTGTAAGGGGAATG
Source organism: Platanthera zijinensis (assembly GCA_039513925.1). NCBI lineage: Eukaryota > Viridiplantae > Streptophyta > Magnoliopsida > Asparagales > Orchidaceae > Platanthera > Platanthera zijinensis. Next base: position 99,158,747 of record CM077084.1, read on the forward strand.
CGATTGATTAGATAGCAGGAGATAAGTGTAACGCCCCATCCGTCACATGAGATATAATAGAAGGTCTGGTCGGGGCTCCATGCCATACTCCATGGACAGTCAGCGGAGTTACATATTAATACCAAAATACTATGAGATGATATCGAAACCTAATACAGGGCATTCTAGCGGAAGCTTTTAAGTAAGGTAGAAGAACCCAACACAGAACATGAATGTCCACTATAACCCCAAAAGGAAATGAAAGTACAAATACACATAGAGTCTTGGCCTTATGGCCTTACAACATTCAACTTGAAATAGAGTGTTTTACATACTTTGGCACGCAGGTCGGTCATACATGAAAATAGTAAAAGTAAACACTTCGCTTTGGTCTTCAAGGGCCAGCACAGCATCAAGGGCTTTAGCCCGCTACGTGTCACTTGACTCGCCTGTTCCTGTATAAGAACAATCCACCAAACAGCGGCAAAACAAGGCAAGAGTCAGCTAAAGCTGGCCAAATTATGACAACCCCGCCTCTCACTCGGGGCAGCGGAGCTCCTTCCCTGCAATGTATTAGCAAATCCTTTCATAATAATGAAAGTGCATTTTAAGCACACTTCACCACAGGCGTAGGTACGAACGACCATACACCCCGTGCACACAGGGCACATTCTCGGTGTCCGAATAAAAGCCAGGGACCACCACCGTTCATAAGATGACATCAAACATGAGCATTTTGATAGTCTTTACGCCATGCGCAAGGACTAAGACCCGTAACTATGGCAGCGACAGGTAACACTACCCACGGACACTCAGCATAGCTACTGGGTAGGTTCGACCCTTTCCCGTTGCTCACATCGCCGGGCAAAGACTACCGCGACGCGGGTCGGCCTCCCCATTCCCATTTCTCCAATCAATACATAACCTCGTTATGCTATACGGGTGGCTTGCAGGCCACTTGGCTGGGATCCCAGAGCTCTCAGCCCCACAATTCATGCCCCAAGTCTCCATAACACAGGCCAACAAAAAATCAAGGATCTACTGCCTGCGATAGTACTACCGCCGCGCAGTATCTGGTAGAAATGCGATTTTACCCAGTTTTTCGGGTGCTCCTTGGAGTTAGTCCCCAAGGTTCCCTGTCGCAATCTACCGTGTAGAAACTCGAAAAACAAACATCACAGAGTCTTCTCCGGCCAGTAAAAGTATAATGAAAATATCACCAATCCAGACCAACCTGTCTAGATGGGCTTCACACACCATGCCTATGTTCGTACTTCGATTCCGAACTCTATATGCAAAACTACGGGGTTATACCGTATCTAAACGAAGGAAAGCCTCACACTCACCGCACACTCGTGGGAGGGGGTTTCCTATGTAAAAGGGAAGAGGACTTCACATGTCCAAGTAGAGAATCGTTACCCTTTGCGCTCTCTTCGGTGCCATGCCAAAGACCAAGACGGACGAACGCGATCCCAACGATCTTGCCTCCACAGATCCGGACTCGGCTTGCGAATCAGAACTCCGGAACTCCAACGGTGGCAAGATCTCCTTCCTCTTCTTCCTTCTTCACTCTCACTTCTCTCTAACCCTTAGAAAGAGAAGGTCCAAAGGAAAATGATATGTAAACCCTACACTCTCGCCCATATACCCGCAGGGATAACCTCAAGCCGTCGGATCCCTTACCAAAACCAGCGGACGACCACGATTTAAAGGAGAAATCCGTTTACGAGTGCTACCGCCGCGTGGTACCTTAAACGGTTAGCTTCTTAAGGACGCCACCACCCTAAACTCGAATCAGGCATTGACACGTGGATGCTTCATAACTTCTCTGATACCGCTCCGGGGTAAGGCTAACGCTGCGCGGTAACATCCCGAGCACTTGGCCAAATAAATCGCCAAAACTACCGCCAGCGCTAATTCTATCGTCGCGCGCTAGCAAGAGCTCAGGTGTTGAGAGCGTTGAGAGAATTGAGTGATCCGAGCTACCGCCACGCGGTAGTCACTACCGCTGCACGGTACCGTAGAGCTCGATGCTTTCTCGAGAGCTCGACGCACACCCTGGATCTACCGCCGCGCGGTAACTAGCTACCGTCGGGTGGTAACCCCCAGTGAAGCATCTCACGCCTCAAGAAATTTGTGGCGTTACAATAAGAACGGCATAGCCCCAATAGGAGCGAGGAACCTGTTTTTGAGTCATGAGCATTCGAGCGACGTCAAGGAGATGACGGTTTTTGCGTTCATCCACGTCATTTTGTTGTGAGGTATAAACACAGGTAGTTTGATTAATTATGTCATTTTGAACACAAAAAGAAGAAAAATCATGACTAAGATATTCTTTGGCATTATCGGAACGAAGAATTTTAATAGACACATCAAACTGCATTTTAATCACATAATAAAAAGATGTCCATACAGATAATAGCTCAGAGTGCTCTCTTAAGAGGTACACCCACGTACACCGAGAGAAATCATCAATAAAAGTTACAAAATACGAACTACCCCGACCTTAAATTAGGGTAGGGGCAGAACCCCAGACATCAGAGTGAATGAGATCAAAAGGACAGGAAGAGCCATGACCTTGCTTCGGCGGGAAGGAGGAGCGGTGATGCTTGCCAAGCTAACAGGTGTCACAGTTGAGAGGAGGACTGTGCGGAGGTAGATGGAGCAGAAGCTGACGATGAAGCCGTGGAGGAGGATGACTAAGGTGAAGATGTCATTGTAGAAGATCCGTAGAAGAAGAAGAAAAAATGGACAGAGCAAATACGTTGTCTAGGAATTAGAGGACACCGCTCTCAATCCCAGTAGTAATCGTCCTTTTGGAGCTCGGGTCCTAAAAAGAACAAGAAGTAGGAGTGAATGTGACGGAACACTGTAGTTGATTGTAAAGAGAAGTAACAGACAATAAATTGCATGGAAATTGGAGCACGTAGAGGGTGTCCGCCAGGCGAAGAGACAGAGTGACTTGAACCACTCCCGTCCCATTGACCGGTGAGGGAGATCCGTCTGCAATGAAGACCGGGAGAAACTGATCATGTTTTTCTAGGAGAGAAAAACACTGAGGATTGTCGGTCATATGATTGGTAGCACCGGAGTCAATCAGTCATTTACATTGAGTCACCACATGAGCACTACCTAAAGACGTGACCACCGAGGCGGACTGCTTCGAAGAGGAGGTTGAAGCGTCACCAGATGGGCGAAGATGCGGATGCTTCATCCAGCAACAATCAATCGTATGGCCAGTGCGGCCACAGTGAGAGCAGAGAAAGCGGGAAGGTCCACGTCCGCCAGATTGATGGCTGCGGCCACCGGAGCCACCCCGTTGAGTATGATAAGCATAGGTGTCGGGGAGCGGTGGGGAGGATAGCAGCGGACGCTGAAGAAAAGAGGTAATAACAGCGATGCGGACAACGGTGACATCCAAGGTAGGAGAATCCGCCTCACCAAGGATTGTTAACGGATCATGGCATAGGACTCCGGAAGACGTAGAAGATAACACACAACCAGAAGCTCCAGGAAGTGCTTGTGTTTCTCGGCCAGATCCGCAGAGAATGAACGGTTCTGAAGAATTTTGGCTCCAAGAGCCTGAACTTGTTGGTAGGCGGCAGCATGAGATATGGAGGGACGGGCAAAGAGGTCCGCATAAAGAGTATAGATGCGAGACGTCTGAGCCCCCTTGGAGTAAAGAGCGGCAAGATGAAGCTAAGCAGCCTTGACCGCTTCATCATGGCGGATGACGAGGAGGTATTCATCAGAAAGGCTGTTAGCCAGCCACGTGCGAATAAGATCGTTGCTAGCATCCCAGTCATCAAAGAGATCGGACTTTGGAGGAGAGTGGTCATCATTGAGATGATGACATTTGCGTTGTGAGCGAAGTAGAAAGGTGAAGGAAACACTCCAGTCCAAGTAGTTGGAATCGATAAGTTTGGAAACGGTTCCAAGATTGCCCGGCTGAGTAGGAGGAGGAGGGTGGGCCACAAGAGTAGTAGTAGTAGTAGTAGAGGTATCAGAGAGAGCCATAGAGAAGAACAGAGCGGACAAAAAGGAAGCCGCGCGAACAGGGGAAAAAGAAGCCACGCGGACAGGCAAGAGGCTGCACGAAAGTAGGTCGCACAGACAGGTTGCGAAGACAGAGCGCGAAAAGAGATCGCGAAAACCTACTGCAGAGCGAAAGGGAGCCCGTGAGAACAGGTCGCGAGCAGAAAGCGAGAAGCCACACGAACAAGGACAAAGTCGCGCTAAAGCAAAAGAGAGGTCGCGAAGACAGGTCGCGAACAGAGAGGCCAAGACAAGGAAGAGAAGGAAACCACACGGATATGGCGCAAGAGAGAGGGGACAAATCGAGCGAACAGAAGCGCTCACAGAATCAGGTGGAAAAGATTGAGTCCTCTGATACCATGTACGAACAGAAAAAGAGAAACAAAAACTTGGACAATAACAGAGTTTTTTTATTTCCAAAAATCGTATCTATTACAAAGGTATGTCCTCCCTTTTATAGAATGGAGGAGAAGGGAGAGAATACGAATAAGAAATGTGGGACTAAATACATTTATGGGACTAGCGGCTAGACAAACCCAGACCGCATAGGTCGCGCGGTTTGTGTTGAAACCGAAAATAGACTTTCTTCTTTCCCCAAGGTGCCTAGCTCAGGACAAGTTCATACCCCAGGGGGAAGATCATACCCCAGAGGCAAGTTCAGCCCTCCAAGGGCGAGTGCAGGCTTCTCCAGGCACTCACCACCCCCATGATACCCATTTTGGTCTGCTAATAGCTTTTACAAACAGCGAAGTTTGGCTGATGGCAGACCACTTTGGGGTGCGTTTAGTTAAACCGGAAGGCGGAATTCCGCTATCAGCAGACCAGACTCAAAAAAACTATAAATAGACCCTCAAGGTACCTTGGAAGGAGGCAAGCTTTCTTCTTCCCCCAAGGTGCCTAGCTCAGCATTGGCTAGGGAGAGAAAGCGCTCTAAGATCTTCCGGGTGTGTGGTGGGACCTCCGCGCTACAGCCCAGGATCTATTCCTTAGTTCCGCAAGATAGGCCAAGTGTACTCGCTTGGGAGAAGTAGGTGCAAGTTGCCCCCCTTTGGGGACCCCGAACTCCACAGAAGCCGGATTTCGGTTTCAACAGTTAGACAAGGAGGTTTAACCGCCCGACCATACAAATAAGAGAAGACAAGCCGCCAGAGCAGACTGCCAGACCGCCCGGTCTCCAAGCTGCTGGAGAGAAGCCGCCAGATCGCCCGGTCTCCAAGCAGCCAGAGTGAAGTCTCCAGACCGATCGGTCTTCAAGCCGCCCAGGTGAAGCCGTCAGACCGTCCGGTCTTCATATTGCAACAAATACCTTTACTCACCTACTTCTACCATTAATCGATTTTTTTTAATTCCTCATGCTAAAGAGCTCTCCTAATTGGTTACCTACCATCATTCAAAACTTTACCCCAACTGCACTAATGCTTTATATAATCAATATACAAATCAGATAGACAAATATACAGATACATATAAATCAAGTCAAACTCTAATATCATTTGTATAACTCTAGACAAATTATTCATAATTTGATTAGATAGCATGTCAAACACATGTATATGGCAAACCAAAATCAATCTAGGGCGTCATCATCATTGCCAAATTGAGGCGGGCAACGACCAATGTCGTCGGCCACGATCGATGTCGCTGCCCATGACCGATGTCGCTTCCCATGACCGATGTCGCTGCCCATGACCGATGTCGCCAGCCACTACCGATGTCGCCGCCTACAACCGTTGTCATCGATCTCCACCCACGACTGATGTCATCGGTCTCCGCTCACGACCGATGTCGTCGCCCGCGACCGATGCCACCGACCACGACTGATGTCGTTATCCCCGCCCACGACTGATGTCGCCGACCACGACCGATGTCGCCGCACCCGACTGATGTCGCCGCACCTGACCGATGTCGCCCCCACGACCGATGTCGCCCTCCCATGACCAATGTCCCCCCCCCCCCCCCATGACCAATGTCGCCCCAACCAATATCGCCCCCACGACAAATGTCGCCCCCACGACAAATGTCTCCCCCACGACAAATATCGCCCTCACTAGAAATGACGTCCCGACAACAAATGTCGCCCCCACGACAAATGTCGCCCCCACGACAAATGTCGCCCCCACGACAATTGTCGCCCCCACGACAAACGTCACGGTCCCCCGTGCACGACTGCTTGTGTCTGTGTATATATATTTATATATATATATATACCGGCGATATCAGGGCTGTCGGAGGCCGACGAGCCCGCAGCCACCGGCCGCCCCTCTATAAAAAAAAATTGCAGACAGCACCGGTGGCGCTGTCTGCAAATTTGTTTTACAACAGGGCGGCCAGCGGCTGCGGGCTCGCCAGCCACCGGCTGCCCTGGGCACGTCGGCGTGGACGCAGCCGCCGCCGCCGCCCCACTGCCTAGGGTGGCCGGTGGCCGGCGAGCCCGCAGCCGCCGGCCTCCCGACTGTCACGCGCGTTCATGGCTGGCAAGGCTCCCGCTGAATTTTGGAAATACGTGTTATGCGTATTTCCATTATTCCGATATATATATATATATATGGGGAGTGATCGTGTGCGGGCTGTATCAGAATGCGGACATGTGGGCAGCATCAAACAACTGTCAGATTATCACAATTGATTAATCATTCTGTTCATGATTGATTAATCATATTGTTCCGGCTTTATCTGTGCACGCCCTTTTACCCGACGACGGTCGGCGGCTGCGGGCTCGCCGGCCACCGGCTACCATGGATTCGCCGGCCTGTACGCCGGTGATCCAAGGGCGGCAAGTGGCCGGCGAGCCGCAGCCGCTGACCGCCGCTGGGTAAAAAAATTTGCCCTTGCAGGTAATTTTTTTTGCCCAGTGGCGGGCGGCGGCTCCGGGATGGCCGGCCACCGGCCGCCCTGGATTCGCCGGCGTGCACTCCGGCGAATCCAGGGCGGCCGGTGGCCGGCCATCCCGGAGCTGCCGGCTGCTGCTGGGCAAATTTTTTTTACCAAGAGGCGGGCGGTGGCTCCGGGCTGGCAGGCCACCGGCCACCCTGGATTCGCCGGCGAGGACGCTGACGAATCCAGGGCGGCCGGTGGCCGGCCAGCCCGGAGCCGCCGACCTCCTCTGGGTAAAGGGGCGCTGTGAGGAAACAGTAATGACGGAGTGCGATGATTTAATCCGACGAGGTAACAGTAATGGCGGAGTGCGATGATTTAATCCGACGAGGTAACAGTAATGGCGGAGTGCGATGATCAAATCCGACGGCTCCTATTTACTGCTCGTACGCCCACATTCTTAATCCGCCCGTATATGAGATATATCATATATATATATATATGTTATACGAATAAAATAATGTGCGAAGATGCGAACAGTGATCGCCCGCCGTCCGATTGAATCCCGCCTCCCCTGCATCACACGGCAACGAAATTCTCCGCACAGGATCCCGCCCCTATATATATATATATATATATATATATATATATATATATATATATTAGACACAAGTGCCAGACACGGCTCCGCCCCTAATACTCCGCGCGACAGTGCTTGGTTCCCAACAGGCATTGCCCACCCCCATTTTTTAATCATTTTTTAAATATTATGTTTATATATTTTTTAAAATAGGAATTTTTGTTTTTATATAATTATTAATTAATTAAACTGAAATCATTTTAAATTTTGAAATCAGAAATTAAAAAACAAGTCATGTGTCAGGGAAGCGTTTTCGCCTTTCCGGTATATATCAGAAATAAAAATACGGATGATGATGACGTGAAATCATAAATCTGAAATCAGAATTAAAAATAAACGTACTGTGGAATCTTTTTAGTCCACATTGTTTGATTTAGGAAGCTTTGCAGGTATATATTACGTGACAATCCATGACATGTTGGAAATTCGGGCAGTCTAACAGGGAAATTTTTTAGGTCAGGACCGTGGACGATAAGCATCGTCCACACAACCAATGAGAAGCCCCAAATGATGAGGGCCCCACGCAAAAGTGTATGGCACAAGCCACAACTGTGTGGGCCCTACCTCCTTTGCAAGCTCCTCATTGGTGCAAGACCATGAGCATCGTCAGGAGTCCTGACCTAAATATTGCTCGTCTAACAGCGGGGTGGTAGCGGCGGAATAACTGTTGGCGACAAGCTATAGCAGTCGGCGTGCCAGCATCAGCATTGGAATTGAGTGTTAGCCGTGTGCTTACGCGTGAGTTTGATATATGAAGATCTGGTGAGGGCTGGCTGGCTTATTTTTAATCTCATTTTAACATAGCTTTAGGACACCTCTAGTAAGTTTAGGAGACCTATGAAAAAGTGGGGAGAGATGGTGCGGTTTGATCATACGGCTATTATAATATCATGCCAGATCAGACGGTCACAATCACTCCAATGAGTTTAAAATTCTTGAGTTTGATATTTCTTTTATAGTGTATATATATATATTTCTTGTAGGAAAACCGGAGCGTCGAGAAGCAGAAATCTGAATAAAAATAGTAGACAAAAGAAACAGAGCAAGCACAGAAACACGCAGATTTCAGAGGTTCACCCAAAACAGGGCTACGTCCCCTATCCCTTCCCATCTCAGTTCTTGTAATCACCAAAAGAAATACAGATTACAAAGGTTTCAAGGATCTAAACCGATCCTACCTTAACTCCTGCTTCTGGACAAGAAACAAATGAAGAACTCCTTCTGGATCGCCTCCAACAAAAGACCTCGTATGCGCCTCCAAAAGGTATGGCAGCTGTAAGCCGTCGTCTTAATCGTATCCATAAAAAACAACCGGAATACGCCTTAAATGGGCTAACCCGGTGTGAGAAACAAGAGGACCGGAAGTGTTCCACAACCCCAACATTTCTTACATGTCAAATCTGAAGCGAAGAAGAAAGATGCAGCCGTCAAGATTGACTCGTGAGTATCTATGTGAGTCACGAGGAGAGAAACGTATAACGAACTAGATACACACGAGCCTAGTGGTTTTCTCTGTATCGGATGAGAACCACACTCAACAATTCTCCCCCTTCACAATAATGAGGAGGAAACCGTCGTTTCGACAATCCTCAGACAATGTTAAAACTACCCCCTCGATAATAACTTCGTGAGCATATCTGCTTTGCTATCATTTGTATGCAATTTATGCAAGTCGAGCTTCTTCTGCTCTAAAACATCGCGCATCTAATGACGTTGTGTATCAATGTGCTTGGATCTCGAGTGAAAGATGTGGTTCTTCTCTAAATAAATTGTGCTCTGACTGTCGCATAGAAGTGTGTAGCACTCTTGAGTGAAGCTCAACTTCTTGATAAAATGCTTCATCCAAAGATGTTCTTTTCCGACGTCAGTTATCGCAATAAACTTTGCATCAGTAGTTGACAGTGTGACACACTTTTGTAATCTCGATTACCACGAAACCGCTCCCTAAAAAACAAGATATGGTGCCCAGAGGTTGATCTCCTAGAGTTCAAATCTCCATCTATATCAACATCAGTGTAGCACAGAAGCTCTGGCTCATTACCCTCAAACTTCAACGATAAGTTTGACGTCCCCTGTAGGTACTTCAAAATCCATTTCACTGGATTCTAATGTTCTCTCCCAAGATTGGGGAGAAATCAACTCACAGTACCAACGACGTGTGTTATATTAGGGTGGGTGCACACCATTGCATACATAAGGCTGCCAACTGCAGAAGCATATGAGACCTTCTGCATCTCCTCTTTCTCCTCAGGTGTGCTGGAGCATTGATCCCTGGTAAGTCCGAAGTGAGCTGCAAGCGATGTGCTCACCTTCTTCGCTAGATCCATACGGAATCGTTGTAGCACCTTCCTGATGTATCTCTCCTAAGATACCCATAGTAACTTAAAGCCTCTATCCCGTCGAATATGGATCGGGCGGGGGCTGACTGACTTGTTTTTAATCTTCTTTTAACATAGCTTTAGGACACCCCTAGTAGGTTTAGGAGACCTACAAAAAAGTGGGGAGAGATGGTGTGATTTGATCATACGACTGATATAATATCATGTCAGATCGGACGGTCACAATCACTCTAATGAGTTTAAAATTCATGAGTTTGATATTTCTTTTAATAGGGGCAGATCCAAGAATTTTAGTTAGGGGGGCCCAGTCACCAAGCGAAGACAAATAAATTTTAAAATAAAATTTTTAATCGACAAAATATATATATATATATATATTCAATAAGCCAAAAAAGATAAAAATAACCATATACATGTCACTTCAATTGTGCTCGACGTTTTTTCACTTCATAGAATTCATCTATGATACAATCTTTGTAAATTTTCTCCGCTATTTCTTGCTCAATATATAAAGCCATGCAATTTGCAAGAAATTTATCTTCCATCTTGTTACGAAGTCTCGTTTTAACAAATTTCATAGCAGAAAACGACATTTCTGTGGTTGCTGTTGAGACCGAAAGAGTCAAAATGAGACGAATCAATTTGTCAATAAGATAGTAGGTCTTCGATTTTTTTGTTTCCACCAATTTCTCATACAACTTGGAAATTGTAGACAAATTTGTAAAGTCCTTATGAGAAGAAACATCGAGTTGATAATGCTGCAATTGAGTATTTAACACATAAATTTCTTGTTCACTGAAATCTTGAGGATAAAAATTCTTTGCAAGGACACATATATCATCAATCTTGAAAGACTTATATTCATTACTTGGATCTAATGCATACTTAGACGAAGAAGTTCCATAGAATTTTCACTGAATCTCGAATTTAGCTCCTGCAACACACAACCTATGGAGGCATTGAAAATATCTACTTGAAAATGATGTTTGACTGTAATGATATCACGCGGACTTCGAAATCAACGATCACTATATCGAGCATTCATGTAAGGAACTTTAACTTTATTTTTCTCACAGAATATGTTCACATCTTGTAAGAACTTTTCACAGCCAGATTCTCGCAACTTCTGAATGAGAGTTTTTGTTGAAACTAAATTTATGGCATTCAGTATATCCTGAGATTGATATTGCAATGCTTTGCATAAAACGTCACTGATTCCCAAAATTTCTTTCATCAAATGCAAAATGAAAACAAATTCAAATACTCCCATTTTTCTAAAAGCTGCTTCAGCATCCCCTCGTTGAGTAGATGTTCCTCCATTATCACTAATATTAAGCAACACAGAGCATGTAGCATTATACATATTTATAACACTATAAACAGAGTTTAGATGTGACGACCATCTAGTGTCACCATGTCATTGTAGTGAACCAATTTGATTGGCTCCCGTGCCGGTTTCAATTTCACCTAGAGCAATCATGTGATCGAAGTACTCTTTTTGAGCAGCTCGCAATTGATCATTGCTTTTAGTAGAAGCACCAACAGTATTAATAATATATATCAACTCATTAAAAAAATTATGCACTGCCTTCATTTCCTTTGATGTTGCAACAAGAATTAGTTGTAACTTATGTGCAAAATAGTGAACATAATAAGCTTGAGAGCATTCATTAAGGAATAAAGATTTTAAACCCTTCCATTCACCTCACATGTTACTTGCATCATCATATCCTTGACCCCGTATATCCTGGATACTCAAATTATGATGAGAGAGGACTGCGAAAATTTCATTCTTAAGAGTCAGTGCACTTGTATCTATAACATGAACAAGATCTAAAAACCTTTCTCGCACAAAGACATGAACATCCACAAATCGAATCACGATAGCCATTTGCTCTCTTTTTGACTCGTCTCTAGATTCGTCAACTATTATGCAAAATTTGGAATCGTTAAATTCCTTACGAATTACATCTTGCACTTTTCTTGACATAATCGAACGAAGATCCTTCTGAATATTATGTGATATGCACATAGTATTTCCTGGCGCATTTTCTAACATAACCTCATCAACTTCCTTGTTATAAGTCCGAAGTAATTTGATTACTTGCACAAAATTCCCACGATTAATAGATTCTGGAGTTTCATCATGACCTCGAAATGCAATTCCTTGAAATGCGCAATATCGCAATGCATCAATTGAAGTTCCACCCGTAACCAATTCATTACGATTTGCTGAGATGTTTGTCTTTACATCATTATATCTATATGTTGAGTTTGTGCAATTAAATCCGCACATTTTTTTTACTACAATGTTGTGTGGAGAACAATGATCCTTCCCTGTATGAGTCAAAAAGGCACAATTCTTTCCATTTACTTTCTTCCAGTTACGAAATCAATAATTTTCAATTTTTTCATGGTTACCTGTATAACAAAAACAACTTGTGAAACATCAACAAAAGACTATTTGATCAGAATTATGAGGGTTTTTATCAGAATTATGGGCAGAAACAACCAAAGTTTAGACATGCTAACAAAAGACTATTTGAGGGTTTTTGAATGGCTAAGTTATCCACTTTACGATGTTGCCGGCCGCCGGGCACAAATATAAGAAATTGTATATTCAGTAAAAGAAGAAATTGTTGTGATTTCACCTACTAATGGATTTCACACCAGTTATTCAGCTAAATATTCAGAGGTAAAATCATGATCTCGGTTATTGATTTGCATTTGGGCATTTAGTGATTTAATAGATTTTCTTGATATTCAATGTACATGAATCTACAGATTTGGTCATTTTCATTCACCAAATTTAACAATGTAAATGACATTATGCATTTATACATTTGATAATTTTTGATCCACTGCTTCTGTCTACACTCTACAGATCTCAGTTGCCTTTGTTGGTGATTCCAAAGCCCAATGGAGAGGAGGCAGAGCCGCAGAGCTAAATGGCACAGAGTTTGAAAGAAGATTACTTTGACACAATTTATTGACTTGCAGCAAGAGTGCAATCATGTAGCGAGACTCTTGGCATACAGTTTTAGCATACATCACAGTAATCAGTTGAATCAGTAATGATCTAAAGAAAAACTGAACTCAAAAACTGAACTCAAAAATAGTTTTAGCATACAGTTGAAGCAGTAATGATCTAAAGAAAAAGAGGTAAAACTGAACTAAAGAAAACAGTATCTAGGCAAGCTTTGCAAGAAGAACTGAAGAAGGAATGGGCTTACCCGAAGCGTGGTTTGCAGCTGACTGCGACGGACGGAGAGGAGGAGATCGCCTGCCTGCTGGATATATGTTGGAGAGGAGCTGAGGAGTGAGGCCCGCCTGCTGGATATATACTGGTGGGACCGCGGGAGGAGTTGAGGGGAGAACTGGAGTCTGGAGAAGAGGACGAATCGGGGAGAAGACGACGGAATGGGGAGAAAACTTGCTGGACAGTTCTTGCGTCAAATGGGAAGAAATGCGCTTTCAGCGTGGGTGGCAGTCGAGGAGCTGAGGAGAGACTGCTGGCGGGAGGAGTTGAGGGGAAAAGAGAGGAGATATCGTATAAACACAGGACAAAGGCAGGATTTTGCGCTGGAAAACCTGCTGGAGAAGACAACAATGCCTTAGTCGCTGGATTATAACCTGCTGATAAATGCTGCCATTCTGGATGCCTGGATAACCTGCTGGATAAAAGCAAGGATTTGATAAAATGATGAAAATGAATGGGGGAGCGGGATAGATGAGGTGGCAGGGTGGGAGTGATGTGTAAAAAAGTCAAGCTTACATCATATTTTAATGAGGCTTTTAATGAGGATTTTTGGCATGAGCTGGCAGTAAGACTAAAATGCCCACAAAACTTATATCCATAAACTTGTTTTAAAAATTTGGGGGGGGGGGGCGGGCCCCCCTTGGATCCGCCCCAGTATATATATATATATCTTTACTACTATAATAGAAATACTGTGGTCTGCAGATAACATGAGTTCGAAATTAGGAGGAAATTACGTGGCCGTTGGATTTCAGATATTTGATCATGAACCGTTGGATCAAAACAACCCTATCTCCGGACTTTTTAATAGGGGTCCTAAACCTATTCTAGGACAGTCCTAAACCTATGCGAATTAATTTAAAAATTGGGTTAGAAATAGCTATCGGCCGGCCCGCAAGCCAGCCCGCAAGAACCCAAAAGCCCGACCGGAAGCCCGACAGCCCACTGGATTTCAAACAATGTGTGCCAGATTTTCTATATAAACACAATAAATTATTTGAAACGGGCGGTGTGGGACTAAAACAGGCGGGTGAACAGTGCACCCGCCTGTTTTAGCCCCACACCGCCAGTTTAAAAAATTATTTTGGGTATATATTGTAATCTCGGCAAGTATTGTTTGAAGTACTATTGGCTGCGAGTCTTGCGGTTGGACTTGGGAAATTGCTGTTTGGCGGGCCGGCTTGCGTTCGGCGTGTTTTTTAATGATTTATTATTTATTTTATTATATATTTTGTTTGAAGTATTATGGGCTAGCGGTCCGCATATATTTTATTATATATATTTTATATATTTAAATTTATTAAATGATTTATTATAAATAGCTGCTTTTTAATCTTTTATTTTTTAATTAATGATTTTTTAAACTTAATTAATAATTAATGTTTTTACTGCGCCGGGGGCGGGCGAAGCGCCGGGGGCGGGCGAAGCCCGCCGGGGGCGGGCGAAGCCCGCCGGGGGCGGCCGAAGCCCGCCGTCGCCGGCCGAAGCCCGCCGTCGCCGGCCGAAGCCCGCCGTCGCCGGCCGAAGCCCGTCGGGGGCGGGCGAAGCCCGCCGTCGCCGGCCGGGTACTGTGGCGCGTGGCCATCGGGCCGGAGGCCCGTGCCTTTCACTCGTATATATATATATATATATATATATATATATATATATATATATATTTCTTACATTTCAGATCTGAAGCGAAGAAGAAAGATGCAGCCGTCAAGATTGACTCGCGAGTATCTATGTGAGTCACGAGGAGAGAAACATTTAACGAACTAGATATACACAAGCCTGGTGGTTTTCTCCGCATCGGTCGAGAACCACACTCAACAATTCTCCCCCTTCACAACAATGAGGAGGAAATCGCTGTTCCAGCATTCCTCAGACAATGTTCAAACTACCCCCTCGATAATAACTTCCTGAGCATATCTGCTTTGCCATCATCTGTATGCAATTTATGCAAGTCGAGCTTCTTCTGCTCTAAAACATCGCGCATCTAATGACGTTGTGTATCAATGTGCTTGGACCTCGAGTGAAAGATGTGGTTCTTCTCCAAATGAATTACGCTCTGACTGTCGCATAGAAGTGTGTAGAACTCTTGAGTGAAACTCAACTCCTTGATAAAATGCTTCATCCAAAGATGCTCTTTTCCGATGTTAGTTACTGCAATAAACTTTGCATCAGTAGTTGACAGTGTGACACACTTTTGTAATCTCGATTACCACGAAACCACTCCCCAAAAAACAAGATATGGTGCCTAGAGGTTGATCTCTTGGAGATCAAATATCCATCTATATCAACATCAGTGTAACACAAGCTATGGCTCACTATCCCCAAACTTCAATGATAAGTCTGACGTCCCCTGTAGGTACTTCAAAATCCATTTCACTGGATTCCAATGTTCTCTCCCAGGATTGGAGAGAAATCTACTCACAGTACCAACGACATGTGTTATATTACGGCGGGTGCACACCATTGCATACATAAGGCTGCCAACTGCTGAAGCATATGAGACCTTCCGCATCTCCTCTTTCTCCTCAGGTGTGCTGGAGCACTGATCCCTGGTAAGTCCGAAGTGAGCTGCAAGCGATGTGCTCACCTTCTTCGCTAGATCCATATTGAATCGTTGTAGCACCTTCCCAATGTATCTCTCCTAAGATACCCATATTAACTTGAAGTCTCTATCTCGTCTAATATGCATCCCAAGGATGGTATTCATTGCTCCCAAGTCCTTTATTTCAAAATTAAAGTTCAACTATCACTTCAACTCAGTAATGCGTGCAGTTCTCCTCCCGACTATCAGCATATCGTCGACATATAAGAGTAGAATAATAAAATCATTTTGAGCATACTGCTCACAAATACGCAATGTTCAAGGGTGGTTCTCTTGAAGTCGATCTCCCCTATAAAAGCATCGAACTTATTATACCACTATCGCGGGGCCTATTTCAGGCCATACAAGCTTTTCTTCAGACGATAAACTATGCTTTCCTTCTCTTTCACCCCGAAATCCTCAGGCTGCTCCATATAAAGTTCCTCCTCAAGATCGTCATGTAGAAAGTGGTCTTGACAACCATCTGCTCGATCTTCAGATCTAGCCTCGTAGCAAGGTCGAGAATAACCTGGATAGACAACAACTTCATAACAAGTGAGACTATCTTATCAAAATCAACTCCTTGTTTTTGACTAAATCCCTTCACTACTAATCTAGCCTTGTATCTGAGTGGTGTCGAGGGATCTACTTGCTTTATTCTAAAAATCCACCGATTTTTCAGAACCTTCTTGCCTTTAGGCAATCTCAACAAATCATAAGTGTGGTTCTCATATAGAGACCACATCTTATCCTATATAGCAATCATCTATTCTTTCTTCTTCATGTTCTGCACTACCTCATCAAAGCACTCAGGCTCCCCTGCATCAGTCAACATAATATATGCGGTAGCAGAATGTCTTGAAGATGCAAGTCTGACTCAATCAGACCTTCACAAAGTGAGCTCAGCTGTTGGTGTAGGCTCATAATCAATGATCTCCTCTGTAAGCACACCATCAATATTGTCCTCATCATCTGAGGGTGGCTCAATGCCCTGTATCCGATCAGGCTTGGTGGCCTCCTCAGTGTTACCGCCTCCAATCATAGGAGACTCTACATCAGCGCAGGAGTCAGTCTCATCAATCTTCTCAGGATCAACCATAGTCTGATCCTCAATAAAAACAACATCGTGATTGCGTACAAATTTCTTCTTAACCAGATCAAAGAACCTGTAGCCAAATTCGTCACTGTGTTCACATCCCAAAAAATATGAACTCACTACTAGAAAAATGGCTTTTAGCCACGGTTTCTTTTGCCACGGGGAAAAATCGTGGCTAATAGTGAGTATTAGCCACGGTTTTATTCCGTGGCTAATACTGGACTTTTAGCCACGGTTTTCCTGAACCGTGGCTAAAAGTCTAGTATTAGTCACGGTTTGCCTGAACCGTGGCAAAAGGTCGTGGCATCGTTTAGTCCCACACCGCCAAAACAAAATGAGATTTTTGGGTTTATAAGGAATTTATTTTAATTAGTCTTTGAAATAAATATGGCGGCGGCGGCCGGGCGGCGGCGGTCGGGCGGCGGCGGCCGGGCGGCGGCGGCCGGGCGGCGGCGGTGGCCGGGGGGCGGCGGCGGCGGCCGGGGGGCAGCGGCTGCCGGGCGGCGGCGGCGGCGGCCGGGGAGGCGGCGGCGGCGGCGGCGGCGGCGGCCGGGGAGGCGGCGGCGGCGGCCTGAATTTTTTATGTTATGAATGGCCTTTTAACCACGCCAATTAAACCGTGGCTAAAAGTCCACTATTAGCCACGGCAATGAACCGTGGCTAAAAGTCCAGTATTAGCCACGATTTTGGACTTTTAGCCACGGTTTGGACTTTTAGCCACGCTCGTATTGCCCACGCCCATTTTCCGTGGGCAGACCGTGGCTAAAAGTCTTTAGCCACGGTTTTGGACTTTTAGCCACGGCAATCTGCCGTGGCTAAAAGTCAGTTTTCTAGTAGTGACTGTCTGATCTTAGACCCTCAAGTGACTATATGAAGGGTCTTTCTCATACCAGATCCTATCAGGAATATCCTCATATAATGCAAAACTGGGTGAGAGATTGATGATGTGTGCCTGTATACAAAGCTTCATCCTAAAATATGTCAGGTAGCTTTGCCTCATACAACATGCATCTCATTCTCTCCATCAACGTCCTATTCATTCTTTCTACTACGCTATTTAGTTGCGGTGTCTTGGGCTTAGTCTTTTCATGTCTGATCCATTGATTTTTACAGTAGTTATTAAAAATATCATATACTCTCCCCCGTTATCGGGCCTGATGCACTATAGCTTCTTCCCGTATTACCTCTCCACTTCGGCATGGAATCTATGAAAGTGTCGATGATCTTGTTTTTGGTCTTAATAGCATAGACCCAAAGCTTACTTGATAAATCATCAATGAACGTCACAAAATAGGACACTCCTCCTCTTGTCTGGACCTTTAGTGACCCGCAAAAATCAGTATGTAAGAGCTCTAGTAGCTCGGATCTTCTGGTGGAAGTATGACTCTGAAATGAAACACTATTTTGCTTCCGAATCATGTAGTGATTGCACATTTCCAACTGACCTGCAAATAGATAAATGATCATCTTTTTATTGGAGAGACATCCTAGTCCCTTTTGGGTGATAAAACTTAATCTATTGTGCCTTAAGGAAGAGGATGCTCCATCCTTAACAATATTAGCCTGAGCGACTTCAGGTCTTCCTTCCATATAATATATGCCAGTATCTCTCCAATCTCTAGTGACTGCAAGCGATCCTCAAATAAGTTTCCAAGAATCTCTACCAAAGACACTAAAGTGTCCCTCGTCGCCTAGCTTTCCAACTGAAATTAGGTTAAAGAAGATATCAGGTATGTGCTGCACATCCCGCAAAATCAACAAACATCCTGTACTATTCTTCAGGTGCATGTCTCCCTTTTCGATGACCTTAGACGTGTCACAGTTGCTCATTCTAAAAACTCCATAGTCGTAAATCGTGTAAGTGGCAAACAACTCTTGTTGTGGGAGACATGTGCAGAAACACATGAATCCACAATCCAGCTTTTATCATCGCATGAAAGTGCAGCTGTGGCGTCATCTCCAATAATGGTGACATCGTCCTCTACTGTAGAGACAATAGCTGCAGTGTGACTCTCCTTTCTATCATTAGTAGCCACTCCTTTCTTCCTTTCGTCATTCTTCAGAGAATAACATAACTTCTGAATATGCCTTTTCTTGTGACACTGCACATTATGGTAGTGGGATCTTAACTCCCCCCGCTTTGGCTCCTTTCACTTTTCCTTCCTTTAATCTTGCTCCTACCTCTCCCCCGAGCTCAGTTTAGAGGACATCGACCCGTAAAAAAGAGCCCGAATGTACTTGAGAGTTTCTTTGCACCTTCTCATTCAGGATGTTGCTCTTAACAATCTCCATAGTAATAATGCCACCGGGAGAGTTGTTGATCAGAGAAACTCTTACCATCTCTTAAGAGTCTGGAATACACTTCGGCAACCATAATGCATTAACTTCATCCTCGAAGGTCACCTCCATAGCAGTGAGGCGGTCAATGATACCTTGGAATTCATTCACAAGATCTGGAATAGGTGATCCCTCTCGGTATCTGAACTCGTTCAGCTTCTTTAGCAAATATAATTTGTTGATGTCAGTACTCTTGGCATACAACATCTTTAGAGTCTTCCAAAAGATTTTCACATCAATGATACTCGTGATGTGATTGTAGACATTTGGCTCATGAACTGTCTGATCAATCTGCATAACTTCTAGTGCTCTACCTTCTACTTATTTGGATCCATATCTTTAGACATCTCTTCAAAGATAGGAGCATGCAAACCCTTGACCTAAATGAGATCTTCCATTAGTAAGTGTCACGGGTGGAATTTCGCATCATTTAATTTCACCATTTGCTCGGAGCCGGAACCCGAAGTAGACTTCATCGTGCCCTGTCACTGATCGGACTGACCTTAGTTCTCTGAGCCGAGTATTTCAAAAAAAAGGAATGAAAAAGGATAGGGAGCAGACCAATGGTCGTCACCTACCGCACCCGATCACTAACCTGAAATATTCGATCGACTCGTCTTGAATCTCAGACAGGTCAGCCCGATAACTGTTGTGATAATGAACCAGACTTTGATATCACTTGTTGGGTTTGAGAGTGGGCAAACTAGGCACGGGAACCTGCAAATTAAATTAGCACGAGCACATGTTAATTTAGCAGATACAAATACACAAAAATAAAATAGAGACAACACACAAGCTTTTTTAACGTGAAAATCCAGTTGGGTGAAAACCATGGGATGATCATAGTCCAACCCGAAAAGCCTCCGTTAGGACGTGTATAAAAATAAGAAAAAAAGTTTCTGACTTTATGTTGATGTCGGGAAAATCTCAACTCCAAAATTCGGATCAATGCAGCATAAGGTTACTGATTTTGCGATTTGATGCCACAATTCAGATGGCTAGCACGGGAGAGAGAAAATTGTCTATAAGCATACCCAAAATACTACAGCAGGGAGGTCCTACCACGTGCCTTGAAGTTTGGATGAAACTTCCCCTCTACAACCAAAAGCTGGGTGAGTTACTAGGCAGACATGGACTTGGCGAGTATCCACTTAGGGGAATATCAACCTCTTCCAAAAGTCCTATTTTTGGTACCCATGGGGGGCTATTTATAGAGAAATCCTAGGGGGATATGCGAGTATCCTGCCTCTTGAAAGTCAATCTAGTGTCAACTACCTTCACCTATGGGGGGGTAGGTGATTTGCAGTCTTTTTGCGGAATTAATAATTAACCTGCACAAGAAACAAAACAAGCACAACACAAAAACACACAGGCAGTTATAGTGGTTCCCCGATTTGGGTACGTCCACTTTCCCCCTTCGACCTATCTCCCAACAAGGGACGACTCGGTCACTTCACCAACCGGATTGAAATCCAATCCTCACACTATGGAAGAAACCTTTCCACCCAAAGGAGTCACCACTCCTTCACCACGGGTTGCACCCAACCCTTTCAACTAGGAATCAAAATTCCCTTACAACAAAATGAAAATAGAATGTATAGAAATACAAACAACGTATGGAGAGTTCGGTGTCCCTCTTCGTTCGATGAAGCATTCTTGAAGAAGACGAAGAGTCCACGACCGAAGCACTCTCTTGGAGAGGATCTTCCCGAGATCGGCGGCGGCAAAGGTTTGCGGTGGCAATGCTTTATAGATCCAAACTTCTTGACGAAGCTAGCGAGGTCTACCAACGATCTTACTTGGATCGATCGTCTCAATCGATTCGGAGAGGAAAGATATTCCCGCTCAACAAATCAAGAGACAAGGGATCTCAAGAAAGAAACGTGAGACGCTAAGCTTAGCTTCGTTTCTGTCGCCGGACGATCAAAGATGACCTCTAAGATCAGCGGCGGCGACTGTCTTGCGAGCGGCGATGGCGACGGAAGCGAGCTTCGCGATCGGCTAGGTTACGGTCGGCGGCTTTGATTTCTCGTGAATGATTACTGTTGGAGTTCGAAATACGCGAGTATTTATACTGTAAACCTAGCCTTCATGACCGTTGTGGGCCCCACCAGACAAAACCCTAAGCCCGGTTCAAACAGCGCCTGGTAACTAGGTTCGGTCCAGCGAGCCGACAAAATTTGCCTAAGGCAAATTCGGCGGGAATCATTGTTGATTCCCGTCAAAGTCAGCGGGAATCACTTACGATTCCCGTCGAATTTTCCTTGGTAGAATTCCAGTTGGAATTCTGGTCATCCGGAGGGAATCGACGGGAATGCGCGGTGATTCTCGACGAATCGGCGGGAATCACTTGGTGATTCCCGCCGATTCTGCCTTAGCAGAATTCTTGAAGGCGTTGAGTCAGCCGGATGCAGTCGGCGGGAATCGGCGAGTGATTCTTGACGATTCGGCGAGAATCACTAGTGATTCTCGTCGAATCGGCGAGAATCACTTAGTGATTCCCGTCGAATTTTCCTTAGAAGATTTCTTCTTCCTTCCTCTGCACTTGGTCTTTTACCCATCTTTGCTCCTATTCTGCTCTTGATCTATCTCAGCCTTGTACTTGAAAATAAGTACACTCCAATAGAGAGAGTACACATGAGCCAACACACTGATCTGCTCAACGAGGAATTACGTTGCACAGACCCGTGTATATTGACCCACTGCACCCTGACATTGGTGTGTACTTAGCATGGAATAGCTGCAAGCACATCTTGAATAAAATCATCAAATACATTATCTATTCACCTTAGCTTGTTCAGGGACTTCTTCAAATCAGGTACATTGTGGATACAATACCAAACAATCTCCCCCTATTTGAAGAAGCCTAAACCTTACAAGCTAAGGTGAATAGAGCATATGGGAATGAAAATCATAACCGAAGAATTCAGTTGAGAGTGAGATTCATTACCATTTTCCTAAGAGCATACTTAACGTTGGCAGCCACCTTAGCCTTAGCCGAGAGGGTAATCTCCCCCTTTTCGGCTTCTGCAAATCTGGTACTTCACTTGGAGCCACATGCTCCCCTCAGATCTTGCATCCATGCTCGAGCTTGAGTTCCTTGCTGATTCTCCCCCTTGATCCAAGAGCCTTGAGCCGTACAGTCTTCACTCTTCAAAGTTCAGCATGCTGAGTTTAGTTTTGAAGAGACTGAACTTGGCCTCGTCTAGGGGATTTGTGAAGATATCTGCAACCTGCTTATCCGTGGGGACATAGCAAAGAGATATATCTTTGTTTTCCACATGCTCCCGAATGAAGTGATAGCGCACTTCAATATGCTTCGTTCTGCTATGCGACACAGGATTGTTCGCAATTGCTATTGCGCTCGAGGAGTCGCAATACATCGGAACCTCTCTGAACTGCAAGTCATAATCCTTGAGCTGATTTCTGATCCATAGAAGTTGTGCGCAACAGCTTCCTGCTGAGATGTACTCAGATTCAGCCGTAGAGGTTGCGACACAATTCTGTTTTTTACTGTTCCATGAAATAAGCCTTCTTCCGAGAAATTGGCACGTCCCGGAAGTGCTTTTCCTATCATCCCTGCTTCCTGCAAAGTCAGCATCTGAAAAGCCTATCAGCTCGACATCATTGTTTATTGGGTACCACAAGCCAAGATTTGGTGTATCTTTAAGGTATCTAAGAACTCGCTTTGCAGCGACATAATGTGATTCCTTAGTGTTCACCTGATATCTGGCATATACGGATGTGGAGAACATAATATCCGGTCTACTAGCAGTAAGGTAGAGCAGGGATCCAATTATGCTTCTGTATTTGGTTTCATCAAAAGGTTTCCCTTTCTCATCCTTGTCCAGAGACACAGTGGATCCCATTGGAGTCCTCATAGAGGTTGCATTCTTCATTCCGAATTTCTTGAGGAGTTCATTTATGAACTTCGTTTGAGAGATGAAAATTCCATCCTCAGACGGTTTCACTTGAAGTCCCAAGAAATACTTTAGCTCTCCCATGCTGCTCATTTCAAACTTTTCTTGCATAAGTTTAGAAAACTTTTTGCAAAGATTGTTGTCCGTAGAGCCGAAAATTATGTCATCGACATAGATTTGCACCAGCAATATCTTGCCTTTGACTTCCCTAAGAAACAATGTCTTATCTATTTTTCCTTTCGAGAACTTTTTCTCAAGAAGAAAACTAGATAGAGTCTCATACCAAGCTCGAGGAGCTTGTTTCAAGCCATATAACGCTTTATTAAGAAAATAAACATGATTAGGGAATATAGGATTAACAAAACCTGGGGGTTGTGCGACATATACTTCCTCTTTCAATTTTCCATTGAGGAATGCAGATTTCACGTCCATCTGATAAACAGTGAATCCTTTGTGCGAAGCATACGCCAGGAACAATCTGATCGCCTCGAGCCTTGCAACTGGTGCAAAGGTCTGGTCGAAGTCAATCCCCTCCTCCTGTCTGTAACCTTGAGCCACCAGCCTGGCCTTGTTCTTTATGATGACACCGTGTTCATCCAGTTTGTTTCTGAAGATCCACTTGGTGCCGATCACATTCTGGTTCTTTGGTCTGGGAATAAGCGTCCAGACGTTACATCATTCGAATTGATGCAGTTAATCTTGCATGAACAGTATCCATGCTGCATCTTTGTTCGCTTCGTCGAACTTCTTTGGCTCAACCTGTGACAGGAAACTAAGGTGCAAAATCTCATTAATTGTACCTCTTCGAGTTCTAACACCGTCACGAGGATCTCCGATGATCTGATCTTTAGGATGATCCCTCACGTGTCGGAGCTCTAGGAGTCATGCATCTGGAGCTCTGACATCTTCTCGGGCTCCTCCTTCTTCTAGGAAATTTTCTCTATCCTAATCGTCAACTTCTCCAGTTGGCATTGAGGTGGAAACCTTGATGTACTTGGGAGTTACATCCTTAGCAGTCTCATTGAGACTTAGCTGTTCAAGTCTTGCATCTGCATCTTCAATAATGCCACTGGAAGAATTGTTGTTAAGCAAGCTTCCTTCATCAAATACAACATTAATGGATTCCTCTACCACTAGGGTTTTCTTATTAAAAACCCTATATGCCCGACTATGGCTACTATAGCCCATGAATATGCCTTCGAAACATTTTTCACCAAATTTAGTACGCGGGTACTTCCCGTTATTGAGTACATAGCATCTGCAGTCGAAGATCCTTAAATAGGACATGGTTGGTTTCCTACCTTTCAGTAGCTCATAAGGCGTCTTACGATGTTTCTTGTTGATCAGTGCTCAATTTTGTACATGACAAGCCGTATTGACAGCCTCTGCCCAGAAGTATTCTGGGAGAGAAGTGTCATTCAACATTGTCGTGCAAGCTTCAATGAGCGTTCTATTTCTCCTCTCCGTAACTCCATTTTGCTGAGGAGTACGCGCGGAGGAAAACTCATGAAAGATACCATGTTCTTCACAAAATTCTTTCATAGACCCAGATTCGAATTCTGTTCCATGGTCACTTCTGATTTTTACCACTGAGCAGTTAAGTTCGTTCTGGATTTGCTTGATAAAAATAGTGAAGATGTCAAACGTATCTGACTTTCGTTTTAAGAAGAACACCCATGTAAACCGAGAGTGATCATCAACAATCACTAGCGTATATGACTTGCCTCCCAAGCTATGAACATGCACTGGACCAAACAAGTCCATATGCAGAAGATAAAGACATCTGGAAGAGTCTTTGTCTTCGATGCCCTTGAAGGTAGACCTAGTCTGTTTGCCCTTCTGGCACGCAGGACAGGGGCTATCTTTGATGAACTTAATAATGGGAGCATCCCTTACTAAATTTTTAGAAAAAAACATATTAATAGTCTTGAAATTAATATGTGTCAATCTCTTGTACCATTGTTCACAAAGAGATGCACTGCCTTTTGCTACTAGGCACACGGGGGTAGAAGAATCTATGCTAAGAAAATCTAAACAAAATATATTTCTGCTCCTAATGCCAGTTAATACCGTCTCCGAAGAGGCACACGATATTATCAAGCATTTATCCTTGCAGAACTTAACGTCATAACCTTTATTACACAACTGACTTACACTGATCAGGTTATGATTTAACCCTTCAACATAAGCCACGTTGGTGATAGAGATTATACCGTTGGAAATCATACCATAACCTCTGGTGACTCCTCGATCTGATCCACCAAAGATGACTTTGGGTCCATTTTCGACTGGAGAGTAATCACGCAATAGGCTTCTTGTCCCAGTCATATGCCGGGAGCATCCACTGTCCAAGTACCATATTGGAGTTTTGGTGGCCTTTGGACATTCCTGCAAAACAGAATTAATTTCCCTTAGGAACCCAATCAAACTTGGGTCCTAGATTCCTTGTTAGCATAGTCCCCCTCGAGCAGTTAACCTTACGAGTGGTCGACCTCGCATTGCTAACATGAGGAGTCTCGTTATATCTCAGATTAAATCAATAATCCACGGCAAAGTGACCAACTTTGCCACAGCACCAACAGTCAAATCTGGTGTACCTTTTCCTAGGCTCCTGCTTCACCCTGGGAACGGTGGGTCCAGCCGGGGCCTTTGATCTGGAGGTGGAGGCATCATGATGACAACAGTCACATGATTTCTTCACCTCCTATTCCTTCAGTATAACATGCTTGGCTTTTGGTGTCTGCTTCCTATTATGGCCGCTAGAGAAGTGGCCATAATTTTCCACTTGGATTTCCTCATAAGGTGCCTTGAAGACACTCTCGCCGTAGTTGTGGGGGAAGGCCCAACCATCATACCGGCTCTTGGGCTTTTCAACCGAGGGCCGGAAGAAGTTGCCATAGGTTGACTCAAAGTCCTGTTCATTGTAGGGAAAGCCAGGCTTCCTGAATTCAACAGGGTTGAGTGGGGCCTTTTCCTTTTCTGCAGCAGAGGCCTTCTTAGCAGCCTTATTTTTCCTCTGCTTTCTATTTCTCCTGGATGATTTACCAGGCACACCCACATGCCCCAAGCCAGCCCCCTTAGCTTGAGCAGAGAAGGTATCAACCAGTGGAAGAACATTCTTTGGCATAGAGAAGCTTTTGACAATCTTTCTTTCTGCCGCAAGTTGTTATTCCAACTTGTTGACTTCTTCCTGTTTAAGGTCAAGGAGCCTTAGAGACTCTGAGTGCTCAGAAGTCAGGCCCAGGTGTTCCTGTCGGAGAGAGATCAAGCTAGTGATCTCTTCTCTTAGAGACACACCTTCAGACTTAAGGAATTTGACTTCCTTTTTTTGAGCCCTCAACCTTTTACGACATTCCTCAAAGGTATTGAGCAGAAGCTCATACTTTTCGAGGAGCTCAGCTTCACAGGTAGATGGGCTGTCCTCGAGATCATCATCAGGAGACTCATAGTCAGAGACGGGGGTACGAGATTTTACCTTCCCAATAAATGGGGGGCATTCTCCTTCTGAGTCAGAGTGACCAACTAGCCCGAAGTAGGCTTCCTCATCATCACTGGAGTCTGAGGAATCATACTCACTCAGTGTCTTTGGATTTTTGGTGATGTAGCTCCTCTCCTTCTTCTTATCTCTAGAGGACTTGTGCTCCTCTCCCTTCCCCTTATCTCTCTTACCTTGGTGGCAATCAGCGATGATGTGACCTGGCTTATTGCATCCAAAGCAGATAATGTCATGAGAGCAATGTTTGTTCTGTTTGGATTCATACCTGTCAGAAGAATAATTCTTATTCTGATTTCTGGAGGAGCCACCTCTCTTTCTTTGATTCCTCAACTTGAGGAACTTCTTGAACTCCCGAGTGATGAGGGAGAAGTCTTCTTCAGATAGCTCTGAGCCGGAAGAGCATGGCTCAGATTCTTCTTCCTCACCCATTCTCCGAGAGCGGGATGAGGCAGCACCCTTGCCTTTCCTTGAGTGATTGGCTTTTAGGGACACAGACTTCTCTCTAGCAGTGGCTTTATCGACTTCTTCTTCCGCTTTCCTGGTGTTCAGCTGAAGCTCATAGGACAGAAGTTTCCCAAACAGAATCTGGGGATCTGTTTCTGCCAGCCTGCCAAATTCTCTGATGGCGCAGATCTTGGTGTCCCATTCCTTAGTAAGGGATCTAAGGAACTTGTCGTTTAGTTTACCATCGGTGAACACTCTGCCATAGCTCTTCAGGGCATTGACGATCTTCAGGAAGTTCTCGAATGTCACTCCGATTTCTTCCTTGGGACCTTGCCTGAAGGCCTCGTACTTCTGGTTCAGAAGGGATCTTCGATCATCCCTTACTTCATCAGTGCCTTCCATCAAGATGATCAGGCAGTGCCAAATGTCCTTTGCAGTCCTGTAGTTGCAGAAAACCTATATCATGGAATCATCGACGGCGCTTACCAGAATGTTCTGAGCTTTCTTGTCAAGTCCGACAAGCACCATCTCATCCTTATCCATTTCAGAAAGTTTCTTGGGCACTTTCTTGGTAGGATCAATGGTGGAGGCCTTAGTGGGGATATAAGGTCCCTCATCCACTATCATGAAGAGTCGTGGGTCGACTGCTTCCATATAGTACCTGATCCTTTCCTTCCAGATAGGAAAGTTCAACTTGGTGCACACTGGGATCTTCCCTGAATACTTGAGTCCTTCCATTTCAGAGATCTTTGTTCTTCTTGACACTAGATGCGGGAACTTACTCAAGGTGTTAACCTTATTGACGAGTAACCTCCCTCTGATACCACTTGAAAGTCAATCTAGTGTCAACTACCTTCACCTATGGGGGGGTAAACAAAACAAGCACAATACAGAAACACACAGACAGTTATAGTGGTTCTCTGATTTGGGTACGTCTACTTTCCCCCTTCGACCTATCTTCCAACAAGGTATGACTCGGTCACTTCACCAACCGGATTGAAATCCAATCCTCACACTATGGAAGAAACCCTTCCACCC
The DNA here is from genome assembly GCA_039513925.1 of Platanthera zijinensis. Taxonomy (NCBI): domain Eukaryota; kingdom Viridiplantae; phylum Streptophyta; class Magnoliopsida; order Asparagales; family Orchidaceae; genus Platanthera; species Platanthera zijinensis. Next base: position 99,186,719 of record CM077084.1, read on the forward strand.
AAAGGAGTCACCACTCCTTCACCACGGGTTGCACCCAACCCTTACAACTAGGAATCAAAATTCCCTTACAACAAAATGAAAATAGAATGTATAAAAATACAAAAAACGTATGGAGAGCTCGGTGTCCCTCTTCGTTCGATGAAGCGTTCTTGAAGAAGACGAAGAGTCCACGACCGAAGCACTCTCTTGGAGAGGATCTTACCGAGATCGGCGGTGGCAAAGGTTTGCGGCGGCGATGCTTTGTAGATCCAAACTTCTTGACGAAGCTAGCGAGGTCTACCAATAATCTTACTTGGATCGATCGTCTCAATCGATTCAGAGGGGAAAGATATTCCCACTCAACAAATCAAGAGACAAGGGATCTCAAGAAAGAAATGTGAGACGCTTAGCTTAGCTTCGTTTCTATCGCCGGACGATCAAAGATGACCTCTAAGATCAGCGAAGGCGACTGTCTTGCGAGCGGCGACGGAGACAGAAGCGAGCTTCGCGATCGGCTAGGTTACGGTCGGCGGCTTTGATTTCTCGTGAATGATTACTGTTGGAGTTCGAAATACGCGAGTATTTATACTGTAGACCTAGCCTTCATGACCGTTGTGGGCCCCACCAGACAAAAACCTAAGCCCGGTTCAAACAACGCCTGATAACTAGGTTCGGTCCAGCGAGCCGACAAAATTTGCCTAAGGCAAATTCAGCGGGAATCATTGGTGATTCCCGTCGAAGTCGGCGGGAATCACTTACGATTCCCGTCGAATTTTCCTTGGTAGAATTCAAGTTGGAATTTTGGTCATCCGGAGGGAATCGACGGGAATGCGCGGTGATTCTCGACGAATCGGCGAGAATCACTTGGTGATTCCCGCCGATTCTGCCTTAGCAGAATTCTTGAAGGCGTTGAGTCAGCCGGATGCAGTCGGCGGGAATCGGTGAGTGATTCTCGACGATTCGGCGAGAACCACTAGTGATTCCCGTCGAATCGGCGAGAATCACTTAGTGATTCTCGTCGAATTTTCCTTAGAAGATTTCTTCTTCCTTCCTCTGCACTTGGTCTTTGACCCATCTTTTCTCCTCTTCTGCTCTTGATCTATCTCAGCCATGTACTTGAAAATAAGTACATTGTAATAGAGAGAGTACACATGAGTCAACACACTGATCTGCTCAACGAGGGATTACGTTACGCAGACCTGTGTATATTAACCCACTGTACCCTGACATTGGTGTGTACTTAGCATGGAATAGCTGCAAGCACATCTTGAAGAAAATAATCAAATACATTATCTATTCACCTTAGCTTGTTCAGTGACTTCTTCAAATCAGGTACATTGTGGATATAATACCCAACACCTCTATTAACGAGCTACAAGGGCTTATTTCCCCATACTCGCGAGGTACTCGCCTCCGCTCGCCCAAGCTCGTCGCTGCTCGCCTCTGCTCTCCCAAGCTCGCATCTGCTCTCCCAAGCTCACCTCTGCTCGCCCAAGCTCGCCTCTGCTCGAGGCAAGGTCTGCGAATAGCCGTCTCCTTGGGCATCTCTGATCTCGACGAATTACAGGTTATACACAATCCCTGCTTTTTTCAAGCTCGACTCAAGCTTGGAAAAACAATGTAAGACCTGTAGTTCAGAGAAAAGGCATTAGACGATACTCTGTGCGAGGCCCTTCCTAGGAATGAAGCTCAATTGAAGGAGGAAAGAATGTCAGCACTTTCCAGGAGTAGAACTCAATTGAAGGAGGTGCAAAAGAGTTGACACCTCGCGGGAAAAAGCTCAACTGGAGGTATAGAGAAGGTTGACGCCTCATAAGAGCAAAGCTCACCAGGAGGTGGAGAAATGGTCAACATATCACAGGAGAAAGCTCAACTGGAGGTGTAGAAGAGGTCGAAACCTCAAAGAGGAAGCTCAACTGGAGGTAGTGAGAAGGTCGACACCTTTTAGGAGCCAAACTCAACTAGAGGCGGAGAAGAGGTCGACACCTCACAAGATGAAGCTCAACTAGATGCGAAGAGAAGGTCGACACCTCACAGGAGCCAAGCTCAATTGGAGGTGGAGAAGAGGTCGACACCTCACAGGAGCCAAGCTCAACAGGTGGTGGAGAAGGTCGACACCTCGCAGGAGCTAAGCTCAATTGGAGGTGGAGAAGAGGTTGACACCTCGCAGGAGCCAAGCTCAACTAGAGGTGGAGAAGAGGTCGACTCCTCACAGGAGGAAGCTCAACTGGAGGCAGAGAGAAGGTCGACACCTCGCAGGAGCCGAGCTCAACTAAATGTGGAGAGAAGGTTGACAGCTCGTAGTAGCCGAGCTCAACTGGAGGTTGAGAGAAGGTCGACAACTAGCAAGATTCAAGCTTAATTAGAGGTGGGGAAAAGGTTGACAACTCACAAAAGTCAAGCTAAACTAGAGGTGGAGAAAAGTTCGACAGCTCACAGGAGCCGAGCTCAATTGGAGGTAGAGAGATGATCGACAATTTATAGGAGCCGAGCTCAACTAGAAGTGGAAAGAAGGTCGACAACTCACAAGATAAAGATCAACTAGAGGTGGAGAAGAGGTCGACACCTCATAGAAGGAATCTCAACTAGAGGTTGAGAGAAAGTCGACAACTCACAGGAGCCAAGCTCAACTAGAGGTGGAGAGAAGGTTGACAGCTCACAAGAGCCGAGTTTAACTGGAGGTGGAGAGAAATTCGACAGCTCACAGAAGCCGAGCTCAAGTGGAGGTGGAGAGAAGGTCGATAACTCATAGGAGTCGCACTCAACTGGAGGTGGAGAGAAGGTCGACAGCTCACAGGAGCTGAGCTCAACTAGAGGTGGAGAGAAGTTCGACAACACACAGGAGCCAAGCTCAACTGAAGGCGGAGAGAAGGTCGATAGTTCACAAGAGCTGAGCTCAATTGGAGGTGGAGAAGAGGTCAACACCTTATAGAAGGAAGCTCAATCAGAGGCGGAGAGAAGGTCGATAGCTCGCTGGAGCCGAGCTCAACTGGAGGCGGAGAGAAGGACGACAACTCACAGGAGCCGAGCTCAATTAGAGATGGAGAGAAGATCGACGGCTCACAGGAGCCGAGCTCAACTAGAGGTGGAGAGAAGTCACACTCAGGGGACAAGTAGCAAAAATATGCAGGAGAGAAGCTCGTGTCGAGACTCAGACTACTACAACACCACACTCGAGGACTTTCCATCAGTGTTGAGATCACTCATCGGGCTACTTAAGAATCAGACAAAGAATTAGATGACAAAAGGTCTCAATTAAAGGGAGGGAAGATCTTATCCCTAGCGAGGTGGAAAATCGGTATTGGATCCTCTTCCAATAATACCCATGGTCGGATGAGAAGTGCATTCAAAGAATTATGGGGCAATATGCAAGGGGGGAGCTGATCTCGACCGACAATGCAGATGCTTGGACTTAGGAGGTGGCAAGTCCTGATGCAGTGTCCCATCATCTGCCCAAAGCACTATCGATAAAGGGAAATGACTCTCGGGAGGTCCTGCAGGACATACACACTCGAGATAACCATCCTTTTCTACCTGACAAGGAACTGAGGGAACCCAAAGATAGGGAATGGCAGTTAGGGGGTCGCGCAAGACGCACACTCTCGAGACAATTGTCCTATTTTAGATTCTCAGCTCCTGAAATGCCTTCGCTTAGCCGCTTTCCAAAGCACGATAGGTTATCCCACCTAGGTAACAACAAAGACACATCATGTATTGCAGGGCAAAAAACACCAGAAGCGGGCCTTTAGTCTTTTCAAAGTCCGAGGACGCCTTTAAGCAAGAGGTCACTTTGCGAGGTCGACCTTTTGTTAAGCTTGGGAGGTTGGCGTCTTGACCTGTTCCTGATAGTCCTTCTAGTCGGAGGAGTGGTAGAATCTGGGGTAGTTAGGTAAACATACAAGAGGGGAGCTGATCTCGACCGTCAATGCAGGGGCTTGGTGTTAGAAGGACGCTTAAAATCCCGACACACTGCCCCATCATCCGCCATGAGATTTTTAGGAGAATCAGGTCGGATGTAAGTTTCCCAAACAGATTACGGAGGTTGACTTCGCTGTTTCTAGCAATCTTGAAACACTGAAAATAAAGGCAACCCGCTCAATCCCGTGTTTCAGGATGCGAGGAAATTAAATTGAACAACTTTATACATTATTGAAAGCGTACCCTTTTTTGCTATGGATAGAACCTTTTCAGTCATCGTCGCTCCGAGTGTTAGAGATATATCCTTGCTAGTATCAAAGCTGCATCGTTGCTGAAGGGATGACCTCGCGAGTATGGAAGTCTCCTGCCTGCCATCATAAGTTATGAAGTCTTCTCTCAAAAATTTCTTCCTCGATTACGATTCACGCTCACGTAACCAAAGTGTTGAAGCTGGGAAAATCCCAACTCCAAAAATTGGATCAATGCAGTCTGTTGGGTACACTGAAAAAATATGTACCAGATTTAGAGAAGCCTCATCTTAGTCAATGATATGCATCAATTTTTATTTGATAGATATTTGAGTTTCATTGTGCAGGTTTAAGAATTTGAAGAAAATTTTCTAAGTACAAGTGTCGACACTTGTGAAGAAGCTGTGTCGACACTCAGGCAAATTATGTCAACACTTATGAAGGCATTGTGTCGACACCCAGAACTTGTGTCGACACTTATGAAGAAGTTGTGTCGACACCAAAGTTGAGTCGACACTTATGAAGAAGTTGTGTCGACACCCAAGTTGTGTCGATACTTATGAAGAAATTGTGTCGACACTCAAACTGAGTCGACACCTAAAGAAGCAGCTGCGTCGACACCCAGAATTGTGTCGACACCTGAGGCTGAATTTGTGTCGACACCAAAAGCAGCTGTGTCGACACCCAGGAGCTATGTCGACACTAGAAGCAGTTGTGTCGACATACTGGACTTGTGTCGACACATCAACTCTCAAAGTACTGAGTCGAGACCAGAAGCAATTGTGTCGACACACAGGACTTGTGTCGACACACACTCAACATCATCTGGACACACTCAACGCTGTCGACATACACTCAACGCCATCTGCCAGCAACAGCTATGTCGAGACCATAAGTAATTATGTCGACACACAGGACTTGTGTCGACACAAACTCAACGCCGTCTGACAAACGCTCAACGCCATTTGTCTGTAACAGATATGTCAAGACATAAAGCAGTTGTGTCGACACACAGGACTTGTGTCGACACATACAACAGAAGAAGTGTCGAGAAGCAGAAGAATTACTGAGCCGACACATGGGGTGTTGTGTCGACATCATGAAGACTTGTGTCGACACTTAGTCTATTTGTGTCGACACATATGAAGCAGCTTGCTGAGTGATTTGTGCTGAGTTGGGAAGTCTTTGAAGAATCAACTGACATGACTGGTGACTCGACAGCTATCATAACTAACCGATCTGACATCTCTGTCAGAACTGTCAGAAGGTTGTTACAAACCGGATCAGCCGGTAATCATGGGGAAACTCTATATAAGAAACTGATCTGTGGTAACCAGAAGACAACAACAATAACCAGAACAAGGAGAACACGTGAAGAACAGGGGAAACTCTAACGAAGGCAGATCCAGAGCAGTCTACAAGAAAGATTCAGATCTCATTCTGAATTTAAGGAGAAAGCTGACAGAAGATCAACTTCTAAATCAAGTGAAGATCCACCTTATTTTGTTCTATCAAGAAGCTTTAAAACAGCTAAGTCAGGTTGGATCAGAAGGGTTAGTTTATTCAAGAACTGATCAAGAAGCCTACACCAATAGAGAAATCTATCTGGTGAAATTTCTATTTCTTTAAATCATTCAATTACTTGTAGGATCTTTATAAGATCTGAGTTGTAAGCCTGTAATTATAAAGGTTGAGGTAGGGCTGATTGCTTGAGGGTAGGACTTCTGAAAAGTCTGAGTTGTAAGCCTAGTGATAAAGGCTGAGGTAGGGCTGAGGCCTGAGGTAGGATTCTTGGGAAGAATCTGAGGTAGGACTTGTTTAAGTCTGAGCTGTAGGAACCAATTTGATTCTGAGTTGTAATATTTGCGGATCCGAGCTAGTGGAAGGAAGTTGTGCTGAATCCAGTTATCTACTAGATAGGCGAAGGGGGGAAAGTGGATGTACCCATACCTTGGGGAACCACTATAAATCTAGTGTATGTTGTGATGTGATTTGTGTTCTGTGATTAGAAGTATTTGTGATGAGATTAATCTGCTGTTTGCCTAAAATTGTTTAAAAAAGATTATAACCTATTCACCCCCCCCCCCTCTAGGTGTCTAGGCTCTTGAAATCAAGTCTTTCAAGTGGTATCAGAGGGAGGTTGCTCAAAGATTGACCTAACAGTCTGAGTGATTCTCCAAGGCAAATAACAGATATCAAGAATGAGTTCAAATGAGAATCAAAAGGAATTTGGATCTATAAAACTGCCTATCTGCAGGAAAGAATCCTTTGTGGAAGGAAAAGGTCAGGTTGTTTATGGAAGCATCTTATCCAAAAATTTATATCACAGTACAGGAAGACTCCTTTATTCTAATGAAGGTTTCAGTTCTTGATGCAAATATTCAAACTCCAAAAAGTTATTATGAAATAACCAAGGATGAGATCATCCTGGCAACACTTGACAAAAGTGCACAGAATATTATTGTAAGTGTTATAGATGATGACACATTTCAGAATCTGGTGCACTGTAAAACCTCAAAGGAAATGTGGAACACATTGATTGTCTACATGGAGGGCACAGAAGAAGTCAGAGAGGACAAGAAGTTTATGCTAAATTAGGAATATGAGAGCTTTAGGCAAACTAAAATTGACAACATAACTGAATGCTACAAGAAGTTTTTCTGAATAGTAAATGAGTTGATGACCTATGGAAGAGTATTCAGCACTTATGAACTGAATGACAAGTTTCTTAGGTCCCTAACAAAGGATTGGAACACTAAGATATGTGCCATTAGAGAAGTGGCCAGGCTGGCTGATACACCTCCACTCACACTTTTTGTAAAGCTGCTATCCTATGAAATGTAGCTCACTACTAGAAAAGAGGAGAAGAAGGGCAGCAGATCTGAGTACAAAGAAAAGTCAGTAGCCTTCAAGGCTGAAGGCACAAGAAAGGGTATAAGAAAATCACTTTCTTCACCCATAAGGAGTGCTGAGGAAGAATGAAATCCTGACAACAGCACATCAGATAGCCACACTTCTGATGAGGACTTTGATGCCATTACAAGGCAGTTCCAAAGGTTCATGAAAAAATAAGAAGTGGAGAACCAGGCCATCAACATCCTACTCCAAGGATGAATATTACAAGAAAAAGAAGACTCCCAAGGAGGACAGGTATGCCTCTAAACCTAGTAAACAATCTAATACTAATATTGTTTGTTATTGCTGCAACAGGCCTGGACATGTCATAGCTGACTGTCCTGACAAGAGGAAGGAGTCTAAAGACAAGAAGAAACAACAAGTCAAAGGCAAGAAGGAGAAATCCCTTGTTGCTCTGAAGGAGAAGAGTTGGGCAGACTCTTCATCTTCAGAATCTGGAGAAGAAGATGCAGAAGCATATGTTGGGCTGTTCTCAACAGAAGAGGATTCTAGGGAACTAGAATTCCTACAATTACTGGACTCCATTAATCGAGTAGAAGACTGCTACTGTAAAGGGATGATGGCACAATCAGAAGATGATCAGTGTCAGGATCGGCCTGGTCCAAGTAAGGTATACAATTCTCTCTTAGCTTTTGATTACTTTACTGGATTAGAATCAGAAGCATCTTCTTCAAGAGAAGTGGATGGTTCTGAGTCTAAAGGGGATGTACACCAACTCATTGGTGAGTATGGTGGGTTATTGCATGCTCTGAAGAAGAGCAAATTTCTTATCAAAGAGCAGCCCAAGGAGATTGAATCTCTTAGGCTGGTTGCAGCAGATTTAACAAAGCTGTTGGATATAAACTTAAATGAGGTTGCTAAACTGAAAAACATTACTGTTATTCAAATGAGCATAATCTCTTTTAAGGAGAATCATATCAAGAAACTGGAGGCAAAACTTCAGCAAGAAAGAGAGCTAGTGGCTAAATTCTCCGAGCCAAAATCTGTCTTACCCTTAATAGATAATTTCATTTCACAAAAAGGGAAGACTGGTTTAGGTTTTAAGGGAAGAACTAGGGCCACCAATTCACATAGAAAAGATAAGGCCCCAGTTCAGCCTCTAACTGCAAAACCCCCTATCTTCTTTAGGAATGTGATGAATCCTACAAACAGGTATGATCATGATACTACTCATGGTCACTGTGAGTATGGAAATTTCATGGGCAAGAGTGCAAATGCCAATAGGCCACTCTATAGGCATGCCCATCATGTTCAAGAGGAATTCTTGAAGTTTGTTGCTTCAGCACCTACACTTAACAAGACTGCTGGCAAAAAAGTAGTAAAGTCTGTACCTAAGAAAAGATATAATAGATTTGAGTGTTGGTGTTGTAGCAAGGTGGACCACTTTGCCATGGATTGCTGGTTTAACACAAGTGTTAAAATTAAGAGTAGTTTTCCTATCAGAACAGCTACAGAATTTCAAACTAACAAGGACTTAGGACCCAATAGCAAGTTGGGTTCTAAGGGTAAGTGATTCTTTATTTGATGCAGGTGAATCCAAGTGACCATACCCCTATATGGTACTTTGATAGTGGATGTTCCAGACACATGACTGGAACAAGAAAAATGTTGAGGGACTATATACCCATAAAGAATGGACCCAAAGTAATCTTTGGTGGATCAGAAAAAGGGATCATCAAAGGATTTGGTAACATTACTAGTGATTCAATTACAATCACTAAAGTGGCTTATGTGAAGGGTCTAAAACATAACCTGATTAGCATAAGTCAACTTAGTGATCTAGGTTATGACATCTCTTTTCTCAAAGGGGAGTGTCAAATAAGAAGGTCAAGTGATCAAGAGATCATCTTGACTGCACTAGAAAAGGAAATGTATATTGCCTTAACCTAGATTGTGAGTTTAACAACTCACCCATTTGTTTAGTAGTAAGAGAAAAAGCTTCACTATGTGTCAAATAGCACAAGAGGCTTGCTCATCTGAACTATAAGTTTATAGGACAGTTGTTCAGCATGGGGTTAGTGAGGAATGGTCCTCAAGTCAAGTGCATTAAAGAGGGTGCGTGTTCAGCCTATCAAAAGGGCAAGCTGACTAAGTTTTCTTTCCAAGCACTTGATATCAAAGATTCAATGAGATGTTTATATCTCTTGCATATGGATCTGTTTGGTCCTATGCCGGTTCACAGTCTTGGTAGGAAAGTATACACACTAGTTGTTGTGGATGACTATTCTAGATATACATGGATTTTCTTCTTGAGGCAGAAATTTGAAACCACAACAGTTTTCCAGACTTTTGTTAGACAAATTCAGAATGAATATAACAATTCAGTGGTCAAAATCAGAAGTGACCATGGAATTGAATTTCAGTCTGAATGTATGACAACGTTCTGTGAAGAACTTGGGATTCATCAGAAATTCTCCTCACCTAGAACTCCTCAACAAAATGGTGTTGCTGAAAGAAAGAATAGGACTCTTATTGAGGTAAGTAGAACACTACTTAATGACACTACTCTCCCTGAATACTTCTGGGCTGAGATAGTAAATACTGCATGTCATGTACTCAATAGAGCCTCCATCAATAAGAAACACAAGATGACTCCCTACCAGATTTTAAAAGGCAGAAAATCAAACATTTCCTACTTCAGAATCTTTGGTAGTAAGTGTTTTGTTCTAGTTAATGGTAAGCACTACCAAACAAAGTTTGCTGCCAAATCCCTAGAAGGGATATTTGTTGGGTACATTAATCATAGTAGGGCATATAGAATCTACAACTTGACTACCCAAGTTGTAGAAGAATCTATCCATATTGTATTTGATGAGTAAAAGTTGATTAACAGTGAATTGTCTAGCTCTTCAGTTAGTTCTACAGGTCTAACAGACAGGATGGACAAGCTGACCATCAATGAAGAAGTTCCTGCTAGGCTGGATGAAGAAAAAGATGCAAGCTGTCCAGGGGGAGAATAAGTCCCACTGGATGAAGAAGACAATGAGGAGCATCAAGTTGAGAAAAATGAAGAAAGGCGTGATGCTGACAGATTTCCTCCAGCAAGAAGACACTTGAAGGATCATCCAGCTCACCAAATCATTGGTGATGCAAGTCAAGGTGTTCTAACTAGGAGCAAGAGCATGAACACAGTTCTATATTCTAGCTTCCTGTCTCAAATAGAACCTAAGAAGTTTGAAGAAGCTATGCTAGAATCCAACTGGATTGATGCTATGCAAGAAGAGTTGAGTCAGTTCAGAAGATGTAAAGTCTGGGAACTGGTTCCTAAACCTAAGGATCACAACATTATAGGAACCAAGTTGATCTACAGAAACAAGCTTGATGAGAATGACACTATAGTCAAAAACAAGGCCAGACGGGTAGTAAAAGGCTACAGACAAGAGGAAGGTATTGACTTTGATCAAACCTTTGCCCCAGTGGCAAGGCTGGAGGCTATAAGGATGTTCTTGGCCTATGCTGCCTATCAAGGGTTTAATGTATATCAGATGGATGTGAAGTCAGTATTTCTGAATGATGACTTAAAAGAAGAAGTCTATGTTGAACAACTCTCAGACTTTTCTGGATGCAAAGAAGACAGGAAAAGTACCACAGGAACTTGTCAATTCCTTGGTGGGAGGCTGGTGTCATGAAGCAGCAAGAAGCAAACTTGTGTTGTTATATCAACAGCTGAATCAGAGTACATAGCTACAGGTAGTTGCTATGCACAATTGATGTGGATAAAGCATCAACTTGAAGACTATGACATCCAGGTAAGTAGAATTTCACTATTTTTTGATTCTACAAGTGCTATTTCTATTGCTAAGAATCCTGTATCACACAGTAGAACCAAGCATATAGAAATTAAGTTTCATTTCATCAGAGAACATGTAGAGAAGGAAAATATTAGCCTAGAGTTTGTGAACACAGATAATCAAATAGCTGATATTTTTACAAAATCTCTTGCTGAAATTAAATTCAATTATTTTAAAATTGAATTAGGTATGTTGAACCTAGAATAGGTTAGCACATGCTTCCCATAGAAGAATTTGTAAGCACCAAATTTCTCTGAAAATTTGTCTGAGTACAAAGTTTGTGTCGACACAAGCAAATTATGTCGACACACTCAGTATGTTGTGTCGACACAGAAAAAGGATGTGTCAACACAGAAATAGTATCTGTGTCGACTAAAGTATAGGTGTCGACACAACTTTGTTGAGACCTTATGTCTAGAGGTTTTTTGTGTCGACACACAAAAGTTGGTGTCGACACAACTCTGTCGAGACTTAAGTAGCCTGTGTCGACACTGACACAAGTGTGTCGACACTGACACAAGTATGTCGACACAATGATGTGTCGACTAAAATTAAGTTGTCGACTCTGACACAAAACTTAACCTAAGTTTTGTCGAGACCTACGACATTTCTGGAGACACGTATGCAAACTTCTCGACTTAGGCCTGTCTTTTGACCTGCCCTTTACACTAATATTATAAATAGGTAAAGCCAAAATCTGGTCGACTACGCTTTCAGAATTCTTGGCTCTGCACCTTCAGTCGACAAAGATCTTCTCTTCTTTTCTCTCCCATCTCTCTCGTCAATGGCGCCTCATCAGGATGACAAAGTCAATGAAGGATATGAGCTGGTTCGTAGTGGGTTCACAACAGCTTCAGAAGAAATTCAGGGTGTCATTGCCCTAATTTCTGAGAATGGTTTGGAATATTTAGTCTCTGAACCAACAAAGATTTGGAGAAAGGAAGTAATGGAATTCTATTCGTCAGCGGCCGTGGATTCTGAAGGGAAGACAAACAAAGCTATAGTTGTGGATTCCCAAGTGAAACTCACCCTAAAGACAATCAGGAAATCTCTTCAGCTTCCCTTGATTAAGGATACTAATGAAATAACTTCATCCCTGAGTAAAGAAGCACTAAGATGGTGCGAATTGAGCCCTTATGTCAGAGTAGGATCATCCATTACTCGGAAATGGATGAATTCTCAAGGAAAATTTCTGTCTGAAATAGTAGGGAAAGTGATGCTATGTAAGACTGGTGGACATGACCGAATCTCAGTCCATATGTTCAATCTGATGATAAGGATCATATTCAAAGTGAAAAATGACTGGGCAGCAATAGTGTTTGACAAGATTCAAGGAGTTAAGAAACCTAACTTGGGTAGGATCCTAAGCCTTTGCCTATCTTCAATAATTCCAGATATAATAAACCAACTGCAAGGATCTAAAATCAATCACATGAGGAGAATGGATGTAAGAATTTTTTCTAGGTGGGATAGAGTTCTGACAAAGGAAGTCTCTACTCCTCAGAAATAAATAAAGAAAGCTAAAAAGCAGAAGAAAGTGGTTCAACAAGCAGAATCCTCTAGTGAATCTGAAGAGGAAGTAGTCTTCAGTTCTGATGAAGATCAGCAACCAAAAGAAGCCCAAGATCTAGTGGAGGGCGATGAGCCCCAAGAACAACAGATAGACTCCACTCTAGGGGGAGAAAACACTGAACAAACTGAGGTGCCTGCCCAAGGGGGAGGCATTGCTAAAGCTGCCCTAGAGAGTGAATTAGCTGCTGATACTGTTATGGACATAGTATCAGAAATCAATAATAAAGCTGTAGAAAATGTTGAGAAAGAAGCTCAAGATGAGCAAGTAAGTATCTCCTTTGAAGAGAGGGCCCTAAACAACAATCTGAATGTTCAGGGAGAATCTTTTGTTATAAAAACTAATCTTGTTCCTCCTATTCAGATGCAGCAGGAGTTCACAATGGAAGAGCTATTCCTAGATCTACCTGCTGCAAGGACTGAGGGGGAGTAGCTTATGAAAGAGAAGGAAGTACCAAGGACTGAGGGGGAGATGTCTTAGCATGCCCCAACAGATAAGGAACCAGTAAATGTACAAAGTACATCTAAATCTTCTGATGATGAAGAAGCCTCAATGGCTAAGAAAAGAAAAATGGTTGCCTTAAGAAAAAGGAGCTCAGGATACAAAAAGGCCTTGCAAATAGTCACAACACCACCAGCTCCAAGCATGAACTTCAGTTCCCTACTGGTCCAAATGCAAGTTAAATTGGATGAGCAAAGAAGGTCTCTAGAGAAGTATGCGGATGAAACTCACAAGGAGTTACAATTCCAATTGGCCCGGGATATCAAGTCAATCAGATTTGAAGTTAATCAAAATAAAAGTAGATGACAGATTGCTTCCATAAAGGAGGTAATGCTGTAGTATTTTTGGCCAAACAACAACAAGATCTGACAACAAAAGTGGAAGACATTGCAATAAAGCAAGGATGTGTATTTGAGAATCAAATAAGAATTAATGATAATCTCAAAGAATCTCATTTTGCTATATTGACAAAGATTGATGATCTTACAACTACTGTCAAAGCTGAAGTCTCAAAGCAGATCAAGTAAGATATAGCTGCTGTTCAGGCCACCTTTCAAGCTTCTTAGAAGAACATTTCTTATTTCTTGAAAAAGTTCAAAGATTATTATAAAGAAGGAACTGACTATATTGTTAATCAAGTCAGATTCAAAAAGATGATCTGAGGGATCATGTTCAAAGAGAAGTCATAAAGGGGAGAGAGTAATAGTCAAAGCTAGCTCTGATCATGCTAAATGGATATAAAATAGCATCAGAGTCACTCTTGGATATCCTCCCTTATGTGATGATGACAATGTTGTAGAGTCTGGAATACAACCTGCCTATATTAAAGGAGATCAAACTGAAGTTGCTCAGGTGATTTACCCCTCAGCTGATTTTGAAATGATTCAAGTGGGAGTTCAGAAAATGTATAGTCCTCCACAGGAGGCACAAAATATTATTCTAGAAAAAGTAGAAATGTCAGAAGCTGCCATGGAAGCTCAGAAGGAAGCTCAGCTATCCAAGAAGAGGTTTAGAGAACAGGCTGAGTTGAAGCCTGACTTTGAGCAATGGAGCCCTACTTCCAGAAATATTATACTGACTGTCTGGAAAGCTGTGAAGGATAAGACCCATGATAGGGGTAAATGGTATTCAGAGCAAGAATGGAATAAGTATCAAGCTGGGCAGGAAGCTATTCTTCAACACAGAAAGAGACCAAAAGCTGGGAAGTTACCTGCTAATGCTCAGGAGCCAAACAAGTACTTCCCAAAGCCTTTTCATTATTTTAAAAGGTAAAGAATAAAGGATGAAAAACAAAAGAAGAAAGCTCTGAAAGGAAAGAAGTCTGCTGATGATACTGAACCTCCTTTGCAGGCTAAGATCAAGTCAGGAAAAAGCATTGTAATTAAGGAGCCTAGTCAGTAATAGGATAGATAGGCTTATGCATAGAATAATATAATAGTTTATTTTTGTTCTAAAAGAAAATCATGTAAACCTATCATTTTTCTGATTAAATGAAATCAGTTTCAGTATTAATTTTTGTTGTTTATAGAGACCTGCTATGAAATGAATTTACATCTATTTCTGTTGTGTTTTATTATGAGAGATGTAGATCTTTGACTAAGGGTTGTGACTTCTCCAAATATTGGGAGATTGTTGGGTACACTGAAAAAATATGTACCAGATTTGGAGAAGTCTCATCTTAATCAATGATATGCATTAATTTATATTTGATAGATGTTTGATTTTTATTGTGCAGGTTTAAGAATTTGAAGAAAATTTTCTAAGTACAAGTCACTACTAGAAAAATGCTTTTAGCCACAGTTTTTTTGCCATGGGGGAAATCGTTGCTAATACTGAAGTATTAGACACAGTTCCTATTTCGTGGCTAAAAAGCTAGTATTAGCCACAGATGACTAATCCGTGGCAAATAACCCGACTTTTTGCCACGGTTTGCCTGTTTCGTAGCTAATAATCTAGTATTAGCCACTGAAGCCTACTCCATCGCAAAAAGTCGGGTTTTTTTAGTCCCACACCGCCAATAAAAAGCTCGATTTAGGGTTTATATAGCCCATTCAAAATTATTGTTTGAAATAAAATCGGCGCGGCGGCGGCGGCGGTCGGGCGGCGGCTGCAGTCAGGCGGCGGCGGCGACGGGAGGCGGCGGCAGCAGGGCGGTGGAGGGCGGCCAAATATTTTTTATGTTAGGTTTATTACAGGCCCTTTAGCCACACCAATTGAACCGTGGCAAATGAGAAATTTTTAGCCACGACAATTGAACCGTGGCTAATAACTTATTAGCCACGGATTCAGCGTGGCTAATACTATTAGCCACGCTCGCATTGCCCACACCCATTTGCCGTGGGTAGGCCGTGGCTAATATTTATTAGCCACGATTTTTGACTTTTAGCCACGGAAATCTGTCGTGGCTAAAAGTCTGTTTTTTAGTAGTGAGTGTCGATACTTGTGAAGAAGCTGTGTCGACACTCAGGCAAATTGTGTTGACACTTATGAAGGCATTATGTCGACACCCAGAACTTATGTCGACACTTATGAAGAAGTTGTGTGGACACCCAAGTTGAGTCGACACTTATGAAGAAGTTGTGTCGACACCCAAGTTGAGTCGACACTTATGAAGAAGTTGTGTTGACACTCAAATTGAGTCAATACCTAAAGAAGCAGCTGTGTCGACACCCAGAATTATGTCGACACCTGAGGCAGAATTTGTGTCGACACCTAAAGCAGAAGCTGTGTCGACACCCGGGAGCTATGTCGATACTAGAGGCTGTTGTCTCAACACACTGGACTTATGTCGACACATCAACTCTCAAAGTGCTGTGTCGAGACCAGAAGAAATTGTGTCGACACAAGACTTGTGTCGAGACACACTCAACGCCATCTGGACACACTCAACGCTATCGACACACACTCAACGCCATCTGCCAGCAACAGCTATGTCGAGACCAGAAGCAATTATGTCGACACACAGGGCTCGTGTCGACACAAACTCAACACCGTCTGACAAACACTCAACGCCATCTGTCTGCAACAGATATGTCGAGACATAAAGCAGTTGTATCGACACATACAATAGAAGAAGTATCGAGAAGCAGAAGAATGACTGAGTCGACACATGGGGTGTTGTGTCGACATCATAAAGACTTGTGTCGACACTTAGTCTATTTGTGTCGACACATATGAAGCAATTTGCTGAGTGATTTGTGCTGAGTTGGGAAGTCTTTGAAGAATCAACTTACATGATTGGTGATTCGACAGCTGTCATAACTAACCGGTCTGACATCTCTGTCAGAACTATCAGAAGGTTGTTACAAACCGGATCAGCCAGTAATCATTGGGAAACTTTATATAAGAGACTTATCTGTGACAACCAGAAGACAACAACAATAACTAGAACAAGGAGAACACGTGAAGAACAGGGGAAACCCTTACGAAGGCAGATCCAGAGCAGTCTGCAAGAAAGATTCAGATCTCATTCTGAATTTAAGGAGGAAGATGACAGAAGATCAACTTCTACATCAAGTGAAGATCCACCTTATTTTGTTCTATCAAAAAGCTTTGAAACAACTAAGTCAGGTTGGATCGGAAGGGACAGTTTATTCAAGAACTGATCAAGAAGCCTACACCAATAGAGAAATCTATCTGGTGAAATTTCTATTTCTTTAAATCATTCAATTATTTGTAGGATCTTTATAAGATCTGAGTTGTAAGCCTGTAATTATAAAGGCTGAGGTAGGGCTGAGTGCCTGAGGGTAGGACTTGTGAAAAGTCTGAGTTATAAGTCTAGTGATAAAGGCTGAGGTAGGGCTGAGGCCTGAGGTAGGATTTTTGGGAAGAATCTGAGGTAGGACTTGTTTAAGTCTGAGCTGTAGGAACCAATTTGGTTATGAGTTGTAAGATCTGCGGATCCGAGCTAGTGGAAGGAAGTTGTGCTGAATACAGTTATCTACTGGATAGGCCAAGGGGAGAAAGTGGATGTACCCATACCTTGGGAAACCACTATAAATCTAGTGTATGTTGTGATGTGATGTGTGTTCTGTGTTTAGAATTATTTGTGCTGAGATTAATCTGCTGTTTGCCTAAAATTGTTTAAAAAAGATTAAAACATATTCCCCCCCCCCCTCTAGGTGTCTAGGATCTTGAAATCAAATCTTTCACAGCCTAATGTTACTGATTCTGCGGTCCGACGCCATAATTCAGATGGCTAGCGCGATGACGGCCTTCCAACAACAACGGCGATGGCGGTGGCAGAGCTGCAACCTCTCCTTATTTTGAAGCATGCTCTTCTCCCGGTGCTTTCTACAAAGAGTGAATGCTTGCTTAGTTGGGTCTTATATATATATGTATATACATATATATATATATATATATATATATATATATGTATATATATATACATATCAGATTAATGAATTTCCGCGCAGCGTTTTTTGGACAAAAAAATGCGCTTCCCGGAAAAACGAAAAAAACACCCTCTAAACAGAACAATTGCGGAACAAAGTGATCGGGATGGTCAAGGTCCGATGGGACAATTGTGGCCGTGAAGAGCTAACATGGGAGCGAGAGCAGACCATGCGAGCTGAGTTTCCCGAGTTATTTGTATAAACTGTAGACCGTGTACTTTTTGTTATAACATAGTTATCAAGTTATAGCATTGCTGGTTCTTGTTTCCTTACCGTGCAAATTTCGGGACGAAATTTTGTTAAGGGGGGAGGATTGTAACACCCCAAAAAGACCCCAAAAAGACTCAAAATAATTTTGAGGTGCAGGTCAGGTTACACGGCCGGGGACACGGGCGTGTCCCAGGGCTTGTCGGGGGTACACGGCCTGGGACACGGGCGTGTCCCAGGGCGTGTCACGCAAATTAAAATGCGGCCCGAGTCAGAAGATTACACGGCCTTGAACCAAGCCTTGAACACGGGCGTGTCAGGTTTGACACGGGCGTGTCCGATGCCGTGTTCCGACCCGTGTACTGCTTGCAGCTCGATGAGGCGGGGGTGACACGGGCGTGTCTCAGGAATGACACGGGCGTGTCAGGTTCGACACGGGCGTGTCGATGCCCGTGTTCTGGTAAATCTCAGTCGGTACGATTACCGTGTGTGCCGCTTAAGGGTACACGGCCTGTGACACGGGCGTGTCACAGGCCGTGTCAGCCAAAAATTGGGTTTTTTGGGCAAATCGTGGCCGTTCAGATTTCTCTCTTTTGATCCAAGGGCTCAGGTGGTTTCCTGGCTGGATTTACTCCGTGAAGGCTGATGAAGATTCACTGTCTCCCGGAGTCAGTTATCCTTGATTTTGAACTGTTCAGGAGATAAAAAAACACTCAAAAATGTGTAAGTAAGGGGCCTTTGATTAATGATAATCTTTGAAAAAATTACAAAGGAAGACTAAGAGAGGAGTTGGTTCAAGAATAGAACTGTTTAAGATCATCCCCACTACATGCATGTGGTACATCATTTCCTTCGTAAGTTTGTAGATGATAAGCCCCATTCTTTAGCACTTCTTTGATGATGAATGGATCAGCCCAACTCTGATTCAGCTTCCCTATTGAGCCGGTTCCTACAACAACACCACTTTTTAAGAACAAGGTCTCCCAATTGAATGTGTTTGATCCTTACATTTTTATCAAAGTATCTTGTCATCCATCTTTTTACATCTTACTATCTTTTTGCTGCTTTATCTCTAATCTCTTCAATGTGATATAAACTTAATTTCATCTCTTCGTTATTCAGCTCAAGCCAATCTTCCATGCCTTGTCTAGCAAGCAGAACTCTAGGTGATGGTACTTCAAACTCCACAGGAATGAGGGTGTCTGAACCATGAGGGAGCTTGAAAGGAGTCTCTCTAGTGGCTGATGAAGGTGTCTTCCTCAAGGTCCAGAGAACCAATGGAAGTTGATCAGCCCAACTACCTTTGAGATTCTGCACTTTATTCTTGAGCAAGTTGAGAATCTGCCTGTTCGCTACTTCAACCTGGCCATTAATTCTTGGATGATGGACTGATGCAAAATGCTGCTCTGTTCCAAACTGCTTACAAAAATAAACCATCTCACTATTATTGAATTGTATCACGTTGTTTGTGATAATTTCCATCAGAATCCCATGCTGACAGACTATCTCTCCCTAAATGAAGTTCTTTATAACTTGAGTTATCGTTTTGGCTAAGGCTTTGGCCTCGATCCACTTGCTAAAGTAATCAATGATCACTATAATTTAACGTCGCTGTCCGCTTTCCATGGGAAAAGGACCAAGGAGATCGATTCCCCAAACTACAAAGGTCCATGGAGTTGCGATTGATCTGAGTGACTGAGCTGACTGATGATGAGGTGGAGTGAACTTCTGGCACTGTGCACATTACCTTGCAAAAACTTTTGAGCCTTTCTTTATTGAGGGATAGAAATATCCTTGTCGGAAGATCCTTTTCTCCAAATTCCTTGCTCCTGAGTGACTTTCACACTCACCATAATGAACCTCATGAAGCACAACATGAGCTTCTTCTTCTGAAACACATCTTGCCATAGTTGATAGGAAAGTCTTTCTATACAGGATGCTTGATACTAATTAATAATGTGATGCTTTTATTCTAAACTTCTTTTTATCTTTGACTGAAGGATGAAAGTTGTACATAGACAGATAGAGAATAAATGGATCCATCCAGGAGGGGCGATGATCGATCTACATCATCTCTTCTTCATCCACTGCCAGGGAAAAGAGTTCGGAAGTTGTCCCTCATGATGGAAGTCCACGCTTAGCAAGAATATCTGCCTCTTCATTTTTCGGTCCTTCGGATATGCTCAATTGTAAAACTTTAGAATTTACAAACTTCAATCTTAACCAGAGCAAGGTATTTCTTCAGGATCGGCTCTCTGGTCTCAAAGTTACCCAAAACTTGTGATTCCATCACCAAAGAGTCTTTTTTGATATGAATATGTTCAATTCCAAGTTATCTTGCAAGCCTTAAGCTGACCAATAAAGCCTCATACTCCGCCTATTATTAGTTGTTGGAAAGAAAAACTTTATTGTCTGCTCTAACTTGATGTCATTGGGGTTAATGAGAGCCACTCCTGCTCTAGAGGAATTTCTGCCTGAGGCCCCATAAACATAGATGGTCCATGATAAAGGAGATCTTTCTGCCTGACCAGGGGTGGATTCTGTTGTATCAACCAAGAAATCGGCCAACACTTGAGCTTTGATGGCTGTTCTGGGCACATAAGAGATCTCAAATTCACTTAACTCTATTGCCCATTTAGCCAACCTTCCTGAATGCTCTGGCTTCTCCAGCACACGCCTCAATGGTTGATCTGTTACTACTTGAACTGCATGTGCTTGGAAATACGGATGAAGTCTCCAAGCTAACATTACCAATGCCAAAGACAACCCCTCGAAAATTAGGTACCTAGTTTCTGCGCTCTTGAGGATATGGCTAACATAGTAAATCAAAAACTGCCTTCTGTTCTCTTCACGAACAAGGACTGAGCTGACCGACTCTGGGCCAACTCCCAAATACAAAAACAACATTTCCCCTGATTGGGGGCTTTACAGCAACGGTGATGAAGTTAATTGCCTCTTTAGTAGCTCAAAGGCTTCTGAACACTCTTCAGTCCACTCAAACATGGACGCTCCTCGAAGAGTTCTAAAGAAAGATGCACTATTATATCCAACTCGAGAGATAAATCTCCCGAGATGATCGAGTCGACTTCCAACGACATGTGGCCAAGAAGCGTCCTCCCTCTGATGATGATGGTTACCCGGTAGATATGAATGGAGACGATGACCCGCAACTACTTGAAGACGACGATGGCACACTAACACTTGACCTTGAAGAGCGTCTCCACAATAGCCATCCGGAGCGCAAGCCAATTTATAATTTATTAATAATAAATATTAATAAATTATTATGGAGTATTAATATATTTTATTATTTGTTTTATTTCAAAATTATCATTATTATTTCGTCTTTAATTTCATGTATTAGTTGTTACATGGTTATGTTATAAAACCATGAGTTTACATTTCGTTTTTCATGTTGGGTTGCATGTAGCTAGTTGGAGTGTTTGTTGTAGCCTATATATAGGCATGTACCCCTTTGTTTCTCATTAGTGAATGAATGAAAAGAAAACCAATTTCAAGAATTGAAATCCTCCTCCTCCTCCAAGGTAAGTTTTCGGCCCTCCTCCTTCTTCTTCATCTTTGTCCGCCGACCACCTCTCCCCCCCTCTCTATCTCGGCCTCCCTCCTTCCTCTCCTCTACTCCCTTGCAAACCAAAGCCCTAGCCACCACCTTCCTACCCAGCTCCTAATCCAACCTCCATGACGCCAACTCCTCTCTCACAAACCCGGCCACCACCAAACTCCAACAACCCGAGCCCCTCCCTCCTCCACAAAATCTTAGCCGCCAACCACCAACACCAACAAGCCCGACCCTTCCTCATCCCCGTCCTAAATCCAAATATCACTTTCCAAATTAAGCTATTAGCCTACAATAATAGAAATATTTCATTCCCTAAATATTTCTCAATCCACCACCTTTTATCTCTCCTGCCTTATTTGGAGATATTTATTTCCATATTTAGAAGATTTCGCCGGGACTTTCCAAATACAGCGTGACACGAAGAAGGCGACAAATTTCTCTCCCTCCGGCGTATCTTTGATGGTGTCGTT
The DNA here is from genome assembly GCA_039513925.1 of Platanthera zijinensis. Taxonomy (NCBI): domain Eukaryota; kingdom Viridiplantae; phylum Streptophyta; class Magnoliopsida; order Asparagales; family Orchidaceae; genus Platanthera; species Platanthera zijinensis. The sequence continues at coordinate 99,208,296 of CM077084.1, forward strand.
AAGCAATGATTCTAGTCGAGTGAATCAGATTCATCAAATCTGGTTGGGTAACAAAAATTTCCACCTTTATGAGTTTCTCTTCTTTAGATAATTCCTGTGGCATTGGCAAAAAGCGAGCCTTGTGTAATGCTTGATTTTTCGTAATTAAATTTATTTTAGTTATTGTCGTGTTTATTCCTTTCGTTTAAGTTCGTGAGGTGTGGCGGCCCTCATTTGTATTTTGTTGGGAGAGAACAACACTTGCCCGAATATTTTGTTTTCGGTGGTTTCTCTTTTGGTACAACACGCTCGATCGAACCGTGTGGGTTCTTTTTCCTTGAGAAGACCTTGGCTTATCGCCTTGGTATTATTTTTTAGGGCTTTTCGAACCCTCTTGAATTGTTACTGTAGTAATAATATTAATTAAACCACTGCGACGTTAAATGCTTGATGTGAGAGTTATTCGAGAGTGTCGCGTTTGTTTCGTCGACCACCAAAACGCTCGAAAGAGCGGGCCTACATCAATTTGGTATAAGAGGGAGGTTCTTGTCAATTTCCTAATTGGCACTCCTCCCCCTCTTATGTGGTACGTGCGTACGCACTCACCCGTTTCGGTTCAGATCAATATTTAGAAAATTAGTTTTCATGAAATGCATTGAAATTCCACAATTTCAAATTTCAAATTAAAAAACAAATAAATTTCAAATTTTAAATTTCAAATTTCAAATTTAAAATTTCAAAATTAAAAATTCAAATTTCAAATTTCAAATTTCAAATTTCAAATTCCAAAATTTCAAATTTCAAAATTTTAAATTCAAATTTCAAATTTTAAATTTCAAAATTTCAAATTTCAAATTTCAAATTTCAAATTTCAAAATTTAAAATTCAAATTTCAAATTTCAAATTTCAAAATTTCAAAATTCAAAATTCAAAATTCAAAATTCAAAATTCAAATTTCAAAATTCAAATTTCCAATTTCAAATTTCAAAATTTGAAATTTGAAATTTCCAATTTCAAATTTCAAATTTCAAAATTTCAAAATTTCAAATTTCAAATTTCAAATTTCAAATTTTTGTCCAATTAAAACAAAAAAAAAGGCTTTCAACGTTGACGCTTACAATCATCCCTTAACTTATCTACACCCTAATATTTTTACCTATGATGGTTATGGGGATCCCAAGTATTTTAGATACTAGTTTGAAAGGGTAGAAACCTATTTCGAATATAACCAATTAGGCGAATACCAAAAGGTTAGTGTAGTCCAAGAGCGGTTAAGAGGTCGAGACCGCGAGTTTTGGTTGAATGAAGAGAAAGAGCGTGGTGTTGGTAGCTATCCTTATGCCTTAGTACTAGCCCGACATCCGATAGCCAGTATTGTTATGGCGCTAGTACCAAGCCAGATCGTAGGAGTGGCATATTATCTCAAGATAGGTCCTATCCCCAGGTTGGTAGAGCTACCTCTAACGTACTTTCACCCACCTATAAAGGAAAGGAAACAATGAGGTCCCCTATCCCGAGTTCTATACATGTGACTGCTAGGACTACCATGAGCCCGCGGGGTGAGAGTAATCCTACCCGTAAAGGTAGGCAAATAATTACGACATGTTTGTAAAGTGGCGCACCTGATCTTGGCTCTATTGAGCATCATACCCCGATTACGCACATAGGCCTTATTAAGTCTCTCCCCGAGTTGCCTTATTTAGTCGTTGACTTTCCTAGTGATTCTGAGGCTGTGTCTAGGACTGAACCCGTCACTGAGGACGAGGCTGAATACGCTGGCAATTTGAGTGATGATGAGGAGATTGGTTATCCTAGTGACCTGGATGAGGATTTCTCCTCTGAGGAATCGTCTCCTCTTCCTTTCGGTGATATTTTTGAGGCATCTCCCTTGATAGTTATGGAGTCTTCTAATGAACCAGAGTTAGAAGACGTTCCGCCAGAGTCGGTACAGTCATCTGAAGCTGAGAGCGTACTTCTTACTGATTTAGGTGATGACTGATGAGTCCCCATTTCATACCGAATTCTGGACTCATCTAGGCTTCATTTCATTACTTTGCACTACCATTTAGCGCCATTAGCACTCCTTTTGGTTCGCTACGACATTCCACGTCTTGTGCACTTTATTTGCCTATTTCTGTGCGTGTGTGTATTTCCCTCTTGCTATGAATTTTATTAATATTTGTGACTGCCATGATCGACAACCCGTCCAGTTTTCCTGCAGGTTCAGGGATCGTGTGGGCGTCCGGGATAGGGCTTTCACCATTTTTTGGCAAAGGAGTCAATGGGCGTACGTCTTTACCCATGCACGACCATAGACCTCTTTGGCGCACGATCATCGGTCGTGCGCAGTCTTGCTTCTCTTCTGAAAGTTCTGCCCCGCCAAATCGCACGGTCACCAGCTATACCGCGCACGATCACTGCTCGTGCGTTGCCGGTCGTGAGAAGTCATGCTCTCTTTTGAAAAGTTCTGTCTCGCAATTTCGCACGATCACCGATCGTGCGCTGCTGATCGTGCGCGAGCTTTGATTTCCTAGTGCAGGTTCTACAGGTTGTTGTCGTACGGGCGCTGACTTTGTTCGCGCACGACCACTAGTCATGCGCTAGTGGTCGTGTGCGCTATTTAACTCTGCTTCTATAAATCGGCCTGTTCCGCGAATTAGGGTACGGACCCTGGATCGATCTTTGCCGCCACTTCACTATTCCGCATCCCAGGAGTTCCATCCATCTCAACCTTCATCCCTACCATCGGGAGGTCATTTTCTGGCGATTCTAAAGCGTTCAGCATCCTCCGGTGATCCTCCCGGCCATTAAATACCTCTTATCCGAGCTTTCCACTGAAGAAGATGATGAAGATAACCTAGAGAACGGACTTAAAGGCCCTCGAGGTGACAGCTCGTTGGTTCCGGAAGACTCCTCGTACTGCGCGTGGAATCAGATTGACAACCTACACCTCCGGCCAACAAACGCGGTGGATCTTCACTTTCTTGGTTTAGTCTTTCTCCATCTCTCTTGTTGTATGAAATGACTTAAGCTTGTAATGAACTTCGATTTCTAGTTGTTTTAATTAGATTATTGTTATTTAATCTTGCTCGTGAGATTTGTGATTTGATGCGCCTCGCCCCATCTCACTTCACTTCGTTCCTTCATTCCATTCGATTGCACTCCGCACTAAACACCTCACTCACTGGCTCACCGTCCATTCACCTTACCGAAGTACGGCATCGCGACCGTTACATCCATCTAACCTTGTGAAGCGGTGATTGCGACCCGCATATTTCGCTTTAGTTTATTTGTTTGCAAAACCACCTTCAAAGCCCTTTATTTTTCCTTTATTTAATTAACACTCATAACGATAATTTCGGATCGTTCGTTGTTCTATGCTAATTGCATTCCTCAAGAGACCGACACTCGGGGATTCATTCCCAAAACTTTATTACTTGTGCGACCGGTGCGCTTGCCGTATTTACATGCATCATGTTTTTGCGCCATTGCCGGGGAGTGCAACTGTAGAACGATCCATGATTCTGAAAATTTTGTTATAAGAGTTATTTCATTTTGTTTTATTTTTATCCCTTTTCCCCTATGTTGTTATTTCATTGTTGGAGTTATTAGCTTTACTTGAAGAATTTATGCAAAGTAGTTTTACCCTCTATTTTTTATATTTCTGCAATGTGGGCCAATTTCAATATTCGTTGCCCTCATTGTGGAGACATTTCTCATGCTAGAGATAGATGTCCTCAGAAGTATAGTACCCAGGAAATTCACGACTCTACATTACGTAGATATAAGCCTGTTATCCACCGACCCGCGAAGCCATTACCGCACTACTTCTTTTCGGCTTCAGCTATCGCTGCACCGCTAAAGCCGGCAAAGCAGTGCATTTTTTGTCGAAGCTAGGATCATGTATTGAAGGATTGCACTGCTTATCTAGCTGAATTGGAAGTGGATGATGAGCAGGATTTTCAGATTATTCCCACTTAAACCTTGAGCAGCACCCCTTCCGCCTCGGTATATGCACCATTGCTATCTCCATATTTCGGAGAAAGCATTTCTGGTACATGCACCGATGCTTGTGTTGATCCCCATACTTGCATGGATATCTATACTTCTAATGAACATTCATTACCTAGCATTGAGTCTGGTTGCGAAGAGCCAGTTCTTGACTGCCTGTCAAGTTCTGTACCTTCACCTTCTTCTTTGCATAATATTCTGTCTTTTTCTGATATTTCTGTTGAGGTTGATTCGTAGGTGGAAACTAGCATTTCCAGCTTTTTGTTAGATCCTGTTGTGGAGGACAATTCCGTGGTCGAGGTTGCTGCTTTTACCCCATGTAAGGATGTTCAATGCACGGACGAGGTGGAGGCAGCGCTAGGAACTTCTTGTACCATCCTGGACAGTGGTGTTCAGTTTTCTGCAATTCCACCAATGGGGGATGATTCCGGAATCATCTCCAAGATTGAGGATCCTTTATGTTATTCTTCTAATTTATTTCTTAACCCCGTTCTTGTTTCTACATCCCTGCAGGACCCCATCGTGGAACCGGTTCGATCAGTACAAGGGCCTGTAATGCGGCCTTTGACTGCTAGCGACCATATGCAGGTGGAGTTGGAAATGACGAGCTTCACAAGTTATGTCTTGCCCATGCCTGACATTAATGACAGGTATACTTATACAGGTAGTGGGGCGTTTGTTCTGTCTCCATACCGGTACCCACTACCAAAATGCGAGCATGAAAAATTGCCTGAGCATTTCTATTTTCATACCCCAATCAGCTAAGAAATGTTTAGAATTTTAATAAGTCCTATTGGGAGACAGAAAACCCAATAGTTATCTAGGTAGCTTGTTCTTTTCTTTTCTTGTAGGATTTTAGCAATTTGCTTCTACTTTTCCAATCTCATCTTTTATTTTCATGCCCCTTTAGTCTCAGCTTTGCGTGGTGGCCTGAACATCCCTCCATCGCCAGCTCGTTTCGCTCCCGCTCCACGCCCGCCACCCATTGAGATCTACAGCAGCGACGAAGAATGAGGGCAATTCCTCCACCTCGCAGCTACCTCTGCATTTTTATCTTAAGATTCTGTGTCTCATGAGTGTTCTGTTTTTTTTATTTTTTTTATTTATCTTATAAACTTCAAGAACAATATATAAACTGATAATACAGGTATTTGGTCCACCTTACGGACGGTAAACAAAAGGGCTATTCGGGAGACAATCCAAGCTTGGACCTTTTTGGTCCCTCTTTTTTGTGCTTTTTACTTTGCTCTTCTATTATATTTTTTGTTATTTGTCTTTTCTTCTGTTCAACCTAATTCGCAGGTCCAGCATACTTTTGTGCGATGCAGCAAGCTCCGCTTTCTGGTATGCTCATTCTTTGGAGCATAGGTACCCTTTCTCCTCAGCCCTCTTTTTATTTTAGGATTCTATTTTTCATTTCTGCCTATGTTTTCATTCAAGTCTGGGGGGAAGAGCCGCTTATGCACTCCACGAGCACATTGATAGCATGCTAGTAGTTTTATTTTATGCTTCATTATTGTAGAATCCTGTTGTACACACCTTGCAACCCACACGAGCGCGCACTTAACCACGCGCGCGGATCGAGTCAATGTTGTCATTTTGTGTCAATTTTAAAATGGCGGTGCTGACTTGTGATTTTAATTTAGAGTAGTTAAAAACTCGTGCAGTGCTCCAAATCGAGTACTCACGTGGTGTAGAAATTGTATAGGTTTAATTTTTCTTTATGCTTGTAAATTTATATTTTTTCTACACTCGTAAATCATGTTTGTCCTACTCAAAATTGTGAATCCGGAGCAATCTATCGGTAGCGTAGGAATGTGTGTAGGCATCTCTAGCTTTGTATTTCTCGAGTCAGGAGGACAGATCATTTCTCTCGGTGGCTAAGAACTTGCCCCAAGCTACTTTCGAAGCATTGGTGCATGGTTAGTCTAGCGTGAGAGTGATGTAGGCCATCATGTTGGCCCGGTTGAGCTTTGTACCCTTTCCTAACATCGCCCTCGCAAGCCCCTTTGTGCCTACCCTTCCTTTTGATTCAGCTCCACTATATTCGCAAAAGCCTCATAGCCGATCCTAGTCGCACGCCCAATTCGAGCATTAGTAGTTTACATTTTACGTTGGGTTGTGATGTGGTGATTTCTTTTTGTAATATGTGGATGTGCCCAAAAGAAAAATGTGTTGATTTTGTAAAATAAAAATGTGAAAGCTTAAAAGAAAAATCTATAAAAAGAAAAGAAATAAAAAAGAGGAAAAGAAAAGAAATAAGAAAAAGTTTAAATGAACAATCTTTATGAGATGGGATTGTTGTTTGGATTAGGCGGTGCACACACCCATTTATAAAAGTAAGTCTGGGGGTGTGGTGCACTTGCGTTTATTTAATGGTTAGCGGTTACTATTTTTTGTACGTTAGCTCATTTGGGTTTGATGCATTACCCATCTTGTTTATCCTTGTTTTCCTCACCGTAACCCAAGCCAAATTATTACCCGAAGTCCTACGGACTCACGCTAGAGTCAAACTAGTGCCGTGGAGAGAGTACGAACGGGCAAGCATATGGTCCCCGACATTGGTGGATTCCTTTGGAGGAGATCACGAGCCCCGATCTTTGGCAATGATTTGCCAAGCGACTTGCCTATTTTCTTCCTACACATGACCGAGCGATTCTCCAGCATTCAATTTTTGAGTAGTGACAATATCTACTTACGTTTATCGAAAGTTTTAAATTTCATAGTATAATTAAAAATTTCTTCTGTTATATTTTCTATACACTTGAGTTTTCGATTTCTCATTCTACTTTAAATTGAAGTTACTTCTTCAGCTAGCTATTTTGGAGTTCATGAGATGATTATTTGCCCGGGACGTGCAAATGGTTAAGTCTGGTGGTGTGAGGAGTCCCCATTTCATACCGAATTCTGGACTCATCTAGGCTTCATTTCATGACTTTGCACTACCATTTAGCGCCATTAGCACTCCTTTTGGATTGCTATGACATTCCACGTCTTGTGCACTTTATTAGCCTATTTCTCTGCGTATGTGTATTTCCCTCTTGCTATGCATTTTTTTAATATTTGTGACTGCCATGATCGACAACCCGTCCAGTTTTCCTGCAGGTTCGGGGATCGTGTGGGCGTCCGGGATATGCTTTCACCATTTTTGGCAAAGGAGTCAATGGGCGTGCGTCTTTACCCACGCACGACCATCGACCTATTTGGCGCACGATCATCGATCGCGCGTATTCTGGCTTCTCTTGTGAAAGTTCTGTCCCGTCATATCGCACGGTCACCAGCTATACCGCGCACGATCACTGCTCGTGCGTTACCGGTCGTACGCAGTCATGCCCTCTTTTGAAAAGTTCTGTCTCACCAATTCGCACGATCACTTATCGTGCATTGCTGATCGTGCGCGAGCTTTGATTTTGTGGTGCAGGTTCTACTGGTTGTTGCCGCACGGGCGCTGACTTAGTTCGCGCACGACCACTGGTCGTGTGCCAGTGTTCGTGCACGCTATTTAACTCTTCTTCTATAAATCGGCCTGTTCTGCAAATTTGGGTATGGACCCTGGATCGATCTTTGCCGCCACTTCGCCGTTCCACATCCTAGGAGTTCCATCCATCTCAACCTTCATCCCTACCATCGAGAGGTCATTTTATGGCGATTCTAAAGCGTTCCGCATCCTCCGGTGATCCTCCCGGCCATTAAAGACCTCTTCTCCGAGCTTTCAACCGAAGAAGATGATGAAGACAACCTAGAGAACGGACTTAAAGGCCCTCGAGGTGACAACTCGTCGGTACAGGAAGCCTCCTCGGACTGCGCATTGAAGCCGATTGACAACCCGCACCTCCGGCCAACAAACGCGGTGGATCTTCACTTTCTTGGTTTAGTCTTTATCAATCTCTCTTGTTGTATTAAATGACTTAAGCATGTAATGAACTTCGATTTCTAGTTATTTTAATTAGATTATTATTGTTTAATCTTGCTCGTGAGATTTGTGATTTGATGCGCCTCGCCCCATCTCACTTCACTCCGTTCCTTCGTTCCATTCGATTGCACTCTGCACTAAACACCTCACTCACTGGCTCACCGTCCATTCGCCTTACCGAAGTATGGCATCGCGATCGTCATATCCATCTCATCTTGTGAAGCGGTGATTGCGACCCGCATATTTCGCTTTAGTTTATTTGTATGCAAAACCACCTTCAAAGCCCTTTATTTTTCCTTTATTTAATTAACTCTCATAACGATAATTTAGGATCGTTCATTGTTCTACGCTAATTATATTCCTCAAGAGACCGATACTCGGGGATTCATTCCCAAAAATTTATTACTTGTGCGACCGGTGCGCTTGCCGTATTTACACGAATCTATGACTTGCTAGGACCCGACATTATTATGGTTGACCCAGGCTTATTACATATTTCTATGGTATTGGAAGAGTCACCTTGGGATGGTTGTTCAGTTTGGGATAATTTTAGTGTGATACATCCGGGAGTTAGTTCCTTGCCATTATAATCTCCGCTTGGTATTCAAGCCAATTTATATACTCCCCGGGACTCGATTTGTCCATCCCCATATTTTGACTTTGACGATGTCCCTACCACATGGGAAGAATTGGTCAATATAGGATGTGATGTTGTAGTAGATTTACCCTGCGAGGAAAAATTATCTTTGGATGACGGTAGCACTGATGGCCCGATAGGATTTTCTTTGATGATATCTCCTTCGCCTGAGGCCCGAGTTAGTTTGGAAATTTTATCGGATACAAATCTGCCTACTATTGAGACGATCATTATTTCTGACTTAAGTAAAATTTCTAATGATTTGTTAGATTCATTCTGGTGCGAAAAGTTAACTGAGGATGAGTTTTCTGTGAGGATGAATCCACTATTCGAGTTTACTTTTGGTTTTAAAGGCTTGTAACCGGAGGCGTTCTCTTGGACGCTTAATCCATGCTTTGACGTTGACTGTGACTTGGTTTCCCCTATGGAGTCAACCCTATCGACTCTCCCTCCGATTCCCTTAGCTCGAGTAGATGATTTAGTCATTTCTAGTCCTTCATATTTAGAGAAGTTTATTATTCCCGCTTTTCCATTAAGCTTACTTAGAAGTACGTGGGAGAACGTAGTTGATGACGAATGTTTTCTACTGACTATTTATTATGACATTTTTAAATCAAAATTTAATTCCAAAGTTAAAATGAAAACGTTGGAACCCACTATATTAATTTTTGAGCTTAAAGCACCTGTGCCACCGGACATGATTCTGTTATTTTTTACTATTAATTCAAGTCATGTGGCACATGGGTTCTCCCCTCATGGTTTTAATTTAATTAGGCGCATTTTTAATTTCTTAACCCTTCTAAATGCGTCCTATAAATTACATGCGAGGTTGTGTCGAATAGTCGTCCACCGTTATGTGAATGGTCTGGTTTTGGTTTGTCTCACCCCTAAACGGATGCCCCCGGGCACTTTAGAAATATTAACGAATTGGTTAGTCTATTCTTTACGAATTTTACAGAAGTTTTGTAACATGACATTCCTTTTAAAATTTTCCACTGAGTGGGGCATAGCTCCTATTTTCATCGTTACATACTTTACGCTTTATGCTTTAATGCCACCTGAAATGTCTACCTCTCCATATATATTTTCCACTATGCTTTCTATTAGGTTGGGCGGTGACAGTTTTCTAGGATCATTCTCCTTCTTGGTCTCCATCGGAGGTACGTTGGTGGATGTTGTTGAAATTCTTTTTCCTTCTTTGGCTAACACGTATTTGAGGTCCCTCCAAGACCAACTTTTGCCATGCAGGTCCTTCTTCCCCGCCGACGACCTTCCAGGCGAGTGCACACACGCATACTCATCAGTGATGAGTATTTTTAAGAGGGGGAGGATTGAAGGAGCCGACTTCCCACGACATATGGCCAAGGAGCGTCCTCCCTCTGACGATGATGGTGACCCGGTAGATATGAATGGAGACGACGGCCCGCAACTACTTGAAGACGGCGAAGGCGCACTAACACTTGACCATGAAGAGCGTCGCCACAATAGCCGTCCAGAGCGCAAGCCCATTTATAATTTATTAATAATAAATATTAATAAATTATTATGGAGTATTAATATATTTTATTATTTGTTTTATTTCAAAATTATCATTGTTATTTCGTGTTTACTTTCATGTATTAGTTGTTTCATGGTTATGTTATAAAACCATGAGTTTAGATTTCATTTTTCATGTTGGGCTGCATGTAGCCAGTTGGACTGTTTGTTGTAGCCTATATATAGGCATGTACCCCTTTGTTTCTCATTAGTGAATGAATGAAAAGAAAACCAAATTCAAGAATTGAAATCCTCCTCCTCCTCCAAGGAAGTTTTCGTCCCTCCTCCTTCTTCTTCCTCTTTGGCCGCCGACCACCTCTCCCCCCCCTCTCTATCTCGGCCTCCCTCCTTCTTCCTCTCCTCTACTCCCTTGCAAACCAAAGCCCTAGCTACCACCTTCCTACCCGGCCCCTCCTCCAACCTCCAAGCCACCACCTCCTCTCTCACAAACCCGGCCACCACCAAACTCCAACATCCCGAGCCCCTCCCTCCTCCACAAAATCTTAGCCACTAACCACCAACACCAACAAGCCCGACCACTTCCTCATCCTCGTCCTAAATCCAAATATCACTTTCCAAATTAAGCTCTTAGACTACCATAATAGAAATATTTCATTCCCTAAATATTTCTCAATCCACCACCTTTTCTCTCTCTTGCCTTATTTAGAGGTATTTTTTTCCATATTTAGAAGATTCTGCCTGGACTTTCCAAATACAACGTGACACGAAGAAGACGACGAATTTCTCTCCCTCCGACGTATCTCTGGTGGTGCCGTTAAGGAACGATTCTAGTCGAGTGAATCGAATTCATCAAATCTGGTTGGGTAACGAAAATTTCCACATTTATGAGTTTCTCTTTTTTAGATAATTCATGTGGCATTGGCAAATAGCGTGCCTTGTATAACGCTTGATTTTTCGTGGTTAAATTTCTTTTAGTTATTGTCGTGTTTATTTCTTTCGTTTAAGTTCTTGAGGTGTGGCGGCCCTCATTTGTATTTTGTTGGGAGAGAACCACCCTTGGCCGAATCTTTTTTTTTCGGTGGTTTCTGTTTTGGTACAACACGCTCGATCGAACCGTGTGGGTTCTTTTCTCTTGATAGGACCTTGGCTTATCGCCTTGGTATTATTTTTAAGGGCTTTTCGAACCCTCCGTAATTGTTAGTGTAGTAATAATATTAATTAAACCGCTGCAACGTTAAATGCTTGAGTGTGACGTGAGAGTTATTCGAGAGTGTCGCGTTTGTTTCGTCGACCACCAAAATGCTCGAAAGAGCGGGCCTACATCACGAGTCCTGCTAAGCTCCCTCCTAACTACTAAACTTCCTTAGGTGATTTTGGAGGTGCCATATCAAGAATAGCTTTGACTTTATCAGGATTGGGGGCAAGTCCTTTCAGAGTAAGGAGATGACAAAGAAATTTCCCCTTACTCACTCCAAAAGTACATTTTAGTGGATTAAGTTTCATCTTATACTTTCACAGAATAGCGAACGTCTCTGCTAAATCATGAAAGTGCAGCGAGAAGGTTTTACTCTTGATTAAGAGATCATTAATATATACTTCGAATTTCTTCCTTTTGGTTCCTTAAAAACACGATCCATCATTCGTTGGTAAGTTGCACCAGCATTTTTAAGCCCGAAAGGAATCACTAAGTAGCAATAGTAACAGTCATTTGTGATAAAATATATATGAGGAATGTCGGGCTTATGCATTCTAATTTGATGATAACTAGAGAATGCATCTAACAAACTTATAATACAATACCCAACCGCAGAATAAACTGATGAATCTATCCGAGGCAAGGGGTAGTAATCTTTAGGGGACGCTTTATTCAGTCGAGTGAAATGAACACACATTCTCCATTTCCCCCCAACTTTTTTAACCATTACAAAATTAGAAACCAAAGTAGGATATTGAATCTCGCGAATAAATTATGCCTTGAGGAGTTTGGCAACCTCCTCCCTGATTAGCTCAGCAAGCTTGGTTGCCATATCTCTTTTCTTTTGTTGCACAGGCTTGACAGTTGGATCTATGTTGAGATGGTGGCAGGAAACATCTAGATCAACTCCTGGCATGTCCTCCGCTGACCAAGCGAAGACATCCAGGTTCTCTAGCACACAAGAGATCAACTCGGCCTTTTGATCTTCTGATAGCTCCGAGTTGATGGAGAGCTTCCTCTCCTCCCCTTCAGCAATGGGGACTCCTTGAGTCACCTGGGAAGGTTACAGGTGAGCTCCTTCTCTATCATCAGCTGCCTCTAAACAGGAAGATGCTTCTGGCGCTGCAGCTGGAAAAGTAGGAGGATTGGTTTCAATCACGTTGACCGTACGCATATAGCACTCCCGAGCCTTCTTTGGATCACTCCTGATCCTGCAATGATGACCATCAATGTTAAACTTAATTGTCAGGTGGTAAGTTGAGATTACAGCTTGATATTTATTAAGCAGAGGCCTCTCAAAGATTGCACAGTACCTGCTTGGAGCATCAACTACAATGAACTGGATCTGCTTTGTCACCCCTCTAAACATCACTGAGAGCATGACACTTCCTTCGGCCTCCTTCCTCTCGCTAAAGAAGCCATAGAGTGGACCTTCGGTGGAAAGCAGAGGCTTTTCGGTCTTCACGGCCTCAAAGGTTGTTTAAACAGCAGGTTGACAGAACTGCATGTATCAATCAGGATTCTATCTACAGTATAATCTTCAATGGAGGCATTGATCATGTCTGCATCGTTGAACAGATTGGCAGTTGGGGGAAGGTCTTCCAGACCAAAAGTGACACTTCCCACTAACGGAGCAGAAGAAGAGGCAGAGGCAACCTCTGCTCGAGGGACCCTGGTAATAAAAGACTTGCGAGTTGACTCGGTCACTGCTCCACCATGAATGAAGAAGAGCTGCCCCAAGGCTCCCTCATCGTCTGCGTCGATGCATTCATTTTGAATATTGATATGCAACAGACAGCCAACGTCCTCTATCTCCTCCCACTCTTAATGAGCTTCGACTACCTCCTTGCTCTTGGAGGTAGATGGCTTTGATGAAACATCCTTCTTGCCCAGATCTTTCATTTTGCCTTTAGCAATCAATTTCTCCACAACATGGCGAAGAGCTCTGCAATTCTCAGATGAATGACCCTTCTTCTTGTGGAACTCCCAGAAAAGGTCAGAGTTCCTCTTCTTTAACTCTCTTGGAGGTCCCTGCTTCTTCTCGTACGACTTTCTTTGCAGAATTTGAACGACCTCATCAATATCAAGGCCCAGATCTATAAACTCCTCCATGGAGTTGCTACATTGCTGCCCTTGAGCAGGCGGAGCCTCTTGAAGAACTAGAAGAACTTGCACTGGCAAGGCGAAAGCGGTGGGCAACGATAGTCTCTGATCACGAAACTGTTGATGGATAATGAATGGTTTCTTTTGACGGAAATGACGGCCCCTCTGAGAAGGAGACTGATAATCAGGGCGAGGAGGCTTGGCGTGGCAATGATCGGCTGAAGAGCTAGAACCATCCCTTCCTTCAACCTTAGATGTCAAGGATGAAATGTAGGACGGATTGGCATTCTCGCCTTCAATGAAGCGGTTGACGAGCGTAATCAGCTCTTGGTAGGTTGTTGGTGCTTTGGTTGTTGCTTTGAACTTCAAAGGACCCTCCCGGAGGCCATGGATCAAAACTACATTGTAATAATCTAGATTCACGTTCTGCACCCCTTGGATCTCTTTCTGGAAGCGATAAACGAATCGGGCAGCTGACTCGTTGTCCCTCTGCTTGATTTCAAAAAGCACTGCAGGACAATCCTTCCTCTTCTTAGAGGTAGCATACCTCAGCAGGAGTTCACTACGAAACTCAGCAAAAGAAGAGATTGAACTTGAAGTAAGATCATAGAACCACTCTCTCTCCTGACCGTCGAGAGTAGTAACTAAAAGTTTGCACTTGATCGCATCAAAGAGGCATCTCAAAGCTATTGGCCCTTCAAAGGTCTGCAGATGGGCCGCTGGATCGGTCTCCCCTGAGTATAGAGGCAGACGAGGCTCGCTAAAACTTCTTGGAGCCGACTCGCATCGGATTCTGTCCATAAAGGGAAGGGAGCTTCGACATCAGCTGGATAGGTGAGGCGGACTGGAGCAAGAAGGTCTGCGGGCTAGGCGGACTGGTGAATGGCAAAATCAAGCTAGTAGGCTGGACTGCCCCTGGCTGCCACCTTGATGAAATCCATTAGAGAAGCGAACTGGTCTTCCTGAGGCCGCAGAGGAGCTACGGTCTGAGCTAGAGGGCAAGCTAGAGGAGAAGGATCGACTGCTAGAGATTGCCGAAGCGGAGTTCGACGAGCTGGGCTCTGGTGGACTGGAGTGTCCGCGAGATCTGCTGCTGGCTGAGGCACAAGTTGCTGAGTCAGCACGGTTAGTGCCTGGCTGATTGCATCGAAACAGTGGTCGGTCTCTCTGCGAGATCGCACAGCCACCCAACGAGACTGTTCGATCGCATCCCACAGTGAGTCATATGACGAACTGGAAGCTCGGCGATCTGACATGCTAGTTCGCTGACTTCGAAAAACTATTTGAGACTTGAAGGTCGTGTGTTAACTGTTCATGCGTAGAAACAGACACCACCAGCTAACAACTGGAACACGGGGGAAAAGAAGGGAAAATAGGCGATTGCAAGCAGCTATCTACTAGCGTACTAGAGAAAGAAAGAAGGGTCGTGAGCCACGACAATACCAGACTTTTCCCATCGCAGCCTGAATGCCTCTCTTGTGATGGTCTTTCCTTTGATTACAAAAGACTGATTATAAGTAGAGGAAAGAAAGTTGAACAAAGAGAAAGCTAGAGACCGCAAAGCCTGAGATTCAAGTCCGTAACTTTTAATAAGTAGGCTCCTGGGCTCGAGTTAGCGTGCGTTGGGTGCACCGCTTCCCCCTATTTATAGGTTCTGGGGCCTGCCCAAATGGGCAGTGCTAAAGTAACCGGCTGCCCTGGGTACAAGAGAACCAGGCAGCGGTGACGGGAATCAAAAAATAAAAGACAAGCTAGTCCGCTCAAGAGGGGCGAACTGGGCTCGCGAGCTGGAGCTTCCGTCAAGCTGCAAGGCGCAATCCTAGCCTAAGGGATGCGATCTTTGCAAGCTGACGCTTGAGTCTGCCTGAAGAGCTGGTAGATGATCTCGGACACATGAGGCTGGACGAACCAGGTGGACTGTAGGATAGAGCCTGCCGCTGAAGGAGGCTTGAACTGGAATTTTGACTGAGCGACCTGGGCAGACTAGGAACTATAGTCAGTCGTTGGGGAGCCCTGGATCTGCATGGTCTTGACGACTTGAGTGGACTGCACGAATAGAGTCTGCCGAAAGAGGTAGAAGATCTATCTTTACTGAACATGTTGCAGATTCTGGGGTTAATAGTATCATTGTTTACCTCACCTAAACCTAAGCCAAACTCTAAACCTAAAGTCCTGCTTATTCGCGAAAGTCATGGAGACAATGTGAATAGGCAAGCGTATGGTCATCAACATTGATGGATTTCTTGGAAGTTGTCCCGAGACCCAGTCTTTGGCAATGCTCACCTCATTGTTCAGTCTACTTTTGTCCTATGCGTGACAGAATGATTCACCATGATTCAAATTTTGAGAAGAAGTAATATATTAATACTCTCTTCGAAAGTTTCAACTAATATATATAATTCGAAGTTTCTTTTAGTACTTTTTTGTGAGCATAAGTATGCTACTTCGCATGGTACTCCGCATTTGCAATTGCTAAGCCAGCTTGTCCTTTTAATTTATACATAGAGATGATTTGCTTGGGATGAGCAACTGCTCAAGTCTGGGGCTGTGATGAGTCTTATATTTGTAGTATTTTCTAGACTCAACTCGGCTAGTCCCCCCCCCCCCCACGTGAACTACACTTTTGTATCATCAATGCTCATATTTCTCTTTTTCTGTAATTATACAATTAGTGCACTCTTAGGCCTGTTGTGGTGTATATTTGGGTGCCTTTGTAGGGGTTATTCACATGGTGCTCCCTAGCTTGTTTTTATGTTGTATTTATATCGATTTATGAGTGTTGGAGGTTTGCTCTAGGCATTGATGTTGTTGTATTGGTAAGTAGATCACCATTGCTTCCCTAGTATTTTCTATTAGAATTGTACGGTCGTGTGTTTTTATTCACGCAAGATCGGTGTGATCATATGATGAATGTTGGTACCAAAAGTGCACCTCTAAAACCATGCGCTAAGGGCATGGGGAAAGAAACTGTGAGTGGTCGGTTATTGCCGGTTAGAAAAGTTTTAACCACCCAGACTGATAGCTGCGGTCAACACAAGACTTTGGCCACTACGACAAATGCCTCTCTTGTGCTAGGCTTTCCTTTGATTATGATAAGAGGGTTATAACGGTTGAGGAAAAAGAACCCGAGCAAATAGGTGACCTCTAAAGGCTAAGTTCGAGACTACTGCCACAGACGACGAGCTTAGGGATTTGAACTTCCCCTCTAGAAAGTACAGTTCACACAAATTTATTGGCTCGGGGGTCTGCCGAAGCGGGTAGGGCGAAGATTACTTGTTACTCTGGTACAGGAGAAATGACCAGCGGTGACTAGATATGTGGAGAACAAAAAGGAGGGAGGTAACCTGACCGCATAGCTTGGCGGTTAGCTCTGAGACTGACCGACTTTTCCCCGGCGGCTTCTATTATGAGGAGATCTGAGGGTAGGAAGATAAGTGGCTAGAGATTGTCTTACCGTCGGGACTTGAGGAAATCCAAGAGAGCAGTCTTTCTGGGTAAACATTATCCCCGCAAATTTCCAAATTACAAATTAATTTCCGGAATGTAGACTTTACACACCAGACCGCAAGTGAAGTAAATTCTCCAAAAGCTACAAATATCTCGGGAGCTGAAGGAGTTTTTAGAAAACAACTTTCGAGATGGGTCGCCTTACTCCAACTACGGTTAACACTTTACTGCCCAAAATGTCTGCAAGGAAGAGCATTCTGGCTCAGATGGGCTGTATAGGTCTAGACGCCGCAAAGTCTCCAAGCAAACCATCTAAACACGCAGTCGACGAGATATCCCAGAAGACCATGACTGCACTTGTAGTGTCGCTTAAGTCGCGATGACTAAGAGAGGAGCTAATAGAGAAAATGGAGACCTTGAAATCTATTGATTTTGGCAATCTACAGACACACTTTCCGAGAATCCTTCAGAAAGGCTTTTGGAGCAGCCTACCAAGAAGGTTGCGAATAAGCCTGTAAAATAATTACTCGACAGCTTGGCGAAAAGGAAGCCTCAAGAAAAAATCTTGGCCTTGATTCCCCATCTCGCAACAACTCTAGATTTTGATATCAAAACTACGCCATCTTTTAAGGCTGACGATAAGATTGACTCTTCAAGAGTAGTCGGTATGGGGTCTGAAGAAAATGCCGCCCTTGTCAAGGAAATGAAGGTGGTAAGAGCGATGCGGATAAGCTTAAGGAAAACATGGATATAGTGATGGCTGCATTGTCACAACATGCATTTTCTCCGAGGAAAATGAATTATCATAGTAGGAGAAAACACGCGTCATGATGCCACGTCGAGCAGGGGATAACTGTCGACGCTCAAGAAAACCACAATCAACTATACTTTATGAAAATTCATAAGTTAAATGATTAGAAAATCAGTTATATTTTTAAAGGTCGTATCCCTCGGCTCGGTGGATCACCTAGTCCACAATTAAAAAACTATACTTATACGCTGTGGAAAAATACTTTATTTAGGTTTGACATCATAAAAGAGTGCATATGTGTCCCCAGAGGACAACTTATACTATGCAAGACCCTACATTTAATTTATTCTATATATAAGAAAATGATTTTTTTACGTTGTTTGAAAAATAGTGACGAGTTTTATAAAACATGCTGATTATGAGTAATACTTATAATAATGTTTTTAGGTTTAAAAGTAACTAACAACCTAGCATAAATCATCCCCAGAGTAAGTAGACTAACTCCAGAAAGGTAGCAGCAAAAAGTAACATATCTAGTATCAAGGTAAAAACTACCAGTGGGCGCGAATAAACAGACACGAACCCACTGACAAGTATGCATGTCTGTATGAAAAATAACACCAAAACTACCTCGCAAAAATAAGGAACTGATTTCTATAGCACCATAGACCACCAGCAACCTCACAGTACCACTAGCCATCAGAGCGGCTACTATCAAGAACCTGAGGCATTCAAAGAAGAAAGAATACCTTAGCAAGCAAACTAGGAAACTGCTCGAAAGTGTAAATCAGAAGATAAGTAAAAGAGGAAAACAAAGCAGTAACAGTCACAACTGCCCAAGGAAGGCAAAAAGGAAGTGCACTAAGTGCGAGGACACAACAGTAACTCTGCCCAAAAGCTATAGAGTCAATAAGGCTACCATGAGCCCAAATGCTGCAATCTACCAAGGAAGAAATGTCTAACACCCTAAGCTGTGAAAGATGGTAGTAGCAAAAACATCGCAGATCCGGATTGGAGGCAAACTCAGTCCCCCAACCACTATTTCCAAGAAACCAAGCTCAGGGGTCTACATGTGAAAGCACTAGGGACCTCCCACCCCCTTGCCCAGCCCGTACCTAGAGCAAGATAAAAGAAAAAGGGAGGCCTTTGATAAATTACACAATACCTCCCCAATTAAGAGCTTCAAAACACCACTACTAACCACGACCCATGATTCGGCCTTTTGGAAAAAAAACAAGAAAAATAGCCGACAAGGAACCTAAAAAAAAATCAAGAAATTCACTCGGGAAAGAAAATCAAGGTAAGGGAAAAGCATTGAGATGAATCAACACGGCATGGCGTTGAGTGAGGCCCACTCACTCAATGCCTAACCAGACCTTGGCATTGAGTGAGTTAGCCTTACTCAGCGCCGGGAACCACCATGGCGTTGAGTGAGGTTCACTCACTCATCGCCCTCCGCAAGAATAGCTCTGGCGTTGAGTGAGCTAACCTCACTCAACGCCAAAACAGCCATGGCATTGAGTGAGGTTCACTCACTCAACGCCTCCCGCAAGAAAACTCTGGCGTTGAGTGAGCTAACCTCACTCAACGCCGAAACAGCTATGGCGTTGAGTGAGTTCCACTCCCTCAACGCCTTCAGCAAAATATGCAGTGGCGTTGAGTGAGCTAACCTTACTCAACGCCAAAATAGCTACGGCATTGAGTGAGGTCTACTCACTCAATGCCTTAGCACTTAACCGTAGGAAAACCCTAAACCAATGCCATCCGGAAGAGGTTGGCGGGAATGCCGACCGATTCTCGCTAAATCGGCGGGAATGCCGACTTATTCTCGCCGAATCGGCGGGAATGCCGACGGATTCTCGCCGAATCTGTGGTAATGCCGATTGATTCGCGCCGAATTGGCGGGAATGCCGATTGATTCTCGCCGAATCAGCGGGAATCACTAACGATACTCGTCGAGGTCGGCGAGAAACACTTAGTGATTCCCATCGATTTCGACTTAGATGAATTTTCTAACTCAATCGCCTCACTACTAGGCCGCAAAAGAACAGACCAAACTATGGCTTTAAGTGTGTGCACCACAATCAACGCCAAATCCCGGGCGGCTTTTGGCTTTGAGTGTGTGCACCGCACTCAACACCAAATCCCGAGAGCTTACCAAGACTAGTTCTAACCAGAGCACTACCACAGAAACCTCCCTCTCTCACTCTCTCTCGGCTCCACCCGCAAAAGCACCAACCCAGAAATAAAAATCTGGAGTCTAAATGGTGAAAACAACCAATGGGTTGAGCAAAAACAGCACAAGGAGGGGGTTCATAAAGGGAAACATAAGCACAGAATTAGCAAGCAAAAGAGAAAAGCTTGGCTTCTATCATAGGGCTAACCGGGTAGTAAAGAGGGGGAAGATCAAAACAGCAAGTGCAAGAACCACTTGCCTCGGTATTTCAGCGAAGATTCACTCGAGCCTTTCCTATCCCTCGGCACCAGCAGCAGCAACACCTAGCCAGCACATCCCGAGCTTCAATGGCGGAAAGGGCAAAAACTGAAAATCCAAATCTCCTAAAAACCCTACGGAAATCAAATCTCTTACCGTAGAAACGTAGGTCGAAGAGAGAGCAATCAAAATCCGCTATCGAAATCGAAATCCGTCCATAAATGCTCCCGGAATCGCCGTCCGAAGGGGTAGCAGGTCCGACGGTTTTACTCTATTTTCCACGAACAGGAGAAAACACGCGTCATTTTGCCACGTCGAGCAGGGGATAAATGTCGACGCTCAGGCAAACCACAATGAACTATACTTTATGAAAATTCATAAGTTAAATGATTAGAAAATCAGTTATATTTTTAAAGGACGTATCCCTCGGCTCGGTGGATCACCTAGTCCACAATTTAAAAACTATACTTCTACGCTGCGTAAAAATACTTTATTCAGGTTTGACATCCTAAAAGAGTGCATAAGTGTCCCCAGAGGACGACATATACTATGCAAGACCCTACATTAAATTTATTCTATATATAAGAAAATGATCTTTTTACGTTGTTTGAAAAATAGTGGCGAGTTTTATCAAATATGATGATTATGAGTAATACTTATAATAGTGTTTTTAGGTTTAAAAGTAACTAGCCTCCTAGCATAAATCATCCCCAGAGAAAGTAGACGAACTCCAGAAAGGTAGCAGCAAAAAGTAATATATCTAGTATCAAGGTAAAAACTACCATTGGGCGCCAACAAACAGACACGAACCCACTGACTAGTATGCATGTCTGTAAGAAAAACAACACCAAAACTTCCTCGCAAACAAGGAACTGATCTCTATAGCACCAGAGACCACTAGCAACTGCACAGTACCACTAGCCGTCAGAGCGGCTACTATCCAGAACCTGAGGCATTCAAAGAAGAAAGAATACCTCAGCAAGCAAACTAGGAAACTGCTCGAAAGTGTAAATCAGAAGATAAGTAAAAGAGGAAAACAAAGCAGTAACAGTCACAACTGCCCAAGGCAAGGCAAAAAGGAAGTCCACTAAGTGCGAGGACACAACAGTAACTCTGCCCAAAAGCTGTAGAGTCAACAAGGCTACCATGAGCCAAAATGCTGCAATCTACCAAGGAAGAAACGTCTAACACCCTAAGCTGTGAGAGATTGTAGTAGCAAAAACATCACGGATCCGGATTGGAGGCAAACTCAGTCCCCCAACCACTATTTCCAAGAAAAAAAGCTCAGGGGTCTACATATGAAAGCACTAGGGACCTCCCACCCCCTTGCCCAGCCCGTACTTGGAGCAAGATAGAAGAAAAAGGGCGGCCTTGGCTAAATTACACAACAGCTCCCCAATTAAGTACTTCAAACCACCACTACTAACTACGACCCATGATTCGGCCTTTTGGAAAAAAACAAGAAAAATAGCTGACAAGGAACCTCAAAAAAAATCAAGAAATTCACTCTGGAAGAAAATCTAGATAAGGGAAAAGCATTGAGATGACTCAACACGGCATGGCGTTGAGTGAGCCCCACTCACTCAACGCCTATCCAGACCTTGGCGTTGAGTGAGTTAGCCTCACTCAGCGCCGGGAACCACCATTGCGTTGAGTGAGGTTCACTCAATCAACGCCCTCCGCAAGAACAGCTCTGGCGTTGAGTGAGCTAACCTCACACAACGCCAAAACAGCCATGGCGTTAAGTGAGGTTAACTCACTCAACGCCTCCCACAAGAAAACACTGGCGTTGTGTGAGCTAACCTCACTCAACGCCAAAACAGCTATGGTGTTGAGTGAGGTCCACTCCCTCAATGCCTTCGGCAAAACAGGCAGTGGCGTTGAGTGAGCTAACCTCACTCATCGCCAAAATAGTTGCGGCGTTGAGTGAGGTCTACTCACTTAACGCCTTAGCACTTAACCGCAGGAAAACCCTTAACCAACGCCATCCGGAAGAGGTCGGCGGGAATGCTGACCGATTCTCGCCGAATCGGATGTAATGCCGACTGATTCTCTCCGAATTGGCGGGAATTCCGATGTATTCTTGCTGAATCGGCGGGAATGCCGATTGATTCTTGTCGAATCGGCGGGAATCACTAACGATACTCGTTGAAGTCGGCGAGAATCACTTAGTGATTCCTGTCGATTTTGACTTAGACGAATTTTCTAACTCAATCGCCTCACTACATAGCCGCAAAAGAACAAACCAAACAATGGCTTTGAGTGTGTGACCCACACTCAACGCCAAATCTCGGGCAGCTTTTGGCTTTGAGTGTGTGCACCACACTCAACAACAAATCCCAAGAGCCTACCAAGACTGGTTCTAACCAGAGCACTACCACAGAAACCTCCCTCTCTCTCTCTTTCAGCTCCACCCGCAAAAGCACCAAACCAAAAATAAAAATCTGGAGTCTAAATGATGAAAACAACCAGCGGGTTGAGCAAAAACAGCAAAGGAGGGGGGCTCATAAAGGGAAACAGAAGCACAGAGTTAGCAAGCAAAAGAGAAAAGCTTGGCTTCTATCCTAGGGCTAACCAGGTTATTAAGAGGGGGAAGATCAAAACAACAAGTGCAAGAACCACTTGCCTCGGTTTTTCAGCGAAGCTTCACTCGAGCCTTTCCTCTCCCTCTGCACAAGAAACAGCAACACCTTGCCAGCACATCCCGAGCTTCAATGGCGAAAAGGGCAAAAATCGAAAATCCAAATCTCCTAAAAACCCTACGGAAATCAAATCTCTTACCGTAGAAACGTAGGTCTAAGAGAGAGCAATCCAAATCCGCTTTGGAAATCAAAATCCGTCCACAAACGCTCCCGAAATCGCCGTCCGAAGGGGTAGCAGGTCCGACGATTTCCTCTATTTTCTGCAAACAGGAGCAGGCGACAGTTTTCGGGAAGAAGAAGAATGGGCACGCTAATTTGTCTTAAGGCTTTAAAAATAAATCTAATCACGCCTAATCAGCCTTAACCGCCTCCTAAGCCACCGGTTCATTACCAAAGCTTTTGACCGCAGAAATCATCTAAATAGCTTTAAATATACACATTTGTTTTTTTTTATTAGCACACCCAAAACGATGCGAAAACCAAACTACCTCGGAATTCAACGAAACTCGCACCGTAGCTAAATACCCATGCTACGAACGGAAGTCGAAGTCTAAATTAACTTTCGAAGAACAGAACTCGAGTTATACCCACCCAAAGCCAAAACACAAGCATCCCCGGAGAGGCCACACCTGGTCACCCAAAACGACTCGGCTTGCTAGGGAGATCTTGCTAATAAGCTACAAAATTGTCCACCCATTTCTAAGGAGTTAAGACCACACTCCACAGATGGCATAAGCCAAGAAAACGCGTCGACATAACGACAAACGAGAATTAAATAATCGCAGAAAAATCGGGGGCGTTACATGCATTCCTTCAAAGAATCAGAAAAACAAGTCGACTTCAACAGTGGAGGAGATGGTAGAGGAGACTCTCCGGCAAAAGATGAGGGAGAATAAGAGGTCTTCTACCCTTAATGATGTAGGCCCACTCTTTTGAGTGTTTTAGTGTCCGACAAATCAACGCAACACTCTCCGATAACTCTCACGTCACACTTAAGCATTTAACGTCGCAGCGGTTTAATTAATGTTATTACTACACTAACAATTACGGAGGGTTCGCAAAGCCCTTAAAGATAATACCAAGGCGATAAGCCAAGGTCCTCTCAAGCGAAAATAACCCACACGGTTCGATCGAGCGTGTTGTACCAAAAGAGAAACCACCGAAAACAAAAGATTCGGGCAAGGGTGATTCTCTCCCAACAAAATACGAACGAGGGCCGCCACGCCTCACGAACTTAAACGAAAATACGATAAACAAGACAATAACTTAAATAAAATAAACCACGAAAAAATCAAGCGTTACACAAAATGCGCAATTTGCCAAAGCCACAAGATTTATCTAAGGAAGAGAAAACACGTTAAGTAGAGATTTTCGTTACCCAACCGGATTGGATGAAGCCGGTTACGCTCAACTAGAATCGTTCCTCAACGGCACCACCAGAGATACGCTGGAGGGAGAGAAATTCGTCGCCTTCTTCGTGTCACGCTGTATTTGGAAAGTCCCGGCGAAATCTTCTGAATATGGAAAGAATAATTCCAGATAAGGCAGGAGAGAGAAAAGGTGGCAGGAATATCGGAATATTTTAGGAAAGATATTTTTCAATTATGGTAGGTAGAGGGCTTAATATGGAAGGTGGTGGTCGATTTAGGAAGGGAATGAAGAGGGGGGTCGGGCTTGTTGGTGTTGGGGTTGGCGGCTAGGCTTTTGTGGAAGATGGAGGGGCTCGGGTTGTGATGAAGGGAGGAGGCCGGTTTTGGAGGGGGTGGCCGGGTTGGTTAGGGGAGGAGGAGGCCAGTGGCTTTGTTGGGTGGAAGGGGTCGGTTTTCTTCGTAGAGGAAGAGGAGGGCTCGGGTAGCTAGAGAAAAGGGGAGATATGAAGGAGGGAGGAGGAGGAGGGGAAGTTGGAGGCCGGTGGCCAAGAAGGAGGAGAAGAGAGGGGGGATCGGCCAAGGAAAAGGAGGAGAGATATTCTCAAGAGGAGGATTTCAAATTTCATTCATTCATTCACTAATTAAAACATGAAGGATACATGCCTATATATAGGCTACACCACTCAATCTCCCTCCAAACAAACTTCAAAATTCAAAATTCAAATTGAACATATGATGGTTATATGCACCCATCATAGTTCATGAAATGAAATAATTAAAATACTACATGATTGTTATACGCACCCATCATTACACATGAAATAGAAATTAAAACATGAAATTAAATAACATTGCAAAAATAAAACAAAGCATAAAAATTAATTAATAATTAATAATAATTTATTAATAATTATTATTAATTATTATTAATATGTTGGCTTGCGTTCAGGACGGGTATTATGACGATGCTCCACATGAACATCCGTAAGCACGCCATCGCCGTCTTTAAAATGTTGCGGGCCATCGTCTCCATCAATCGGGTCACCATCATCATCAGAGAGAGGACGCTCCTTGGCAACATATCGTGGGAAGTCGGCTTCATCAATCCTCCCCCTCTTAAAAATACTCATCACTGATGAGTTTGCCTGTGTGTACTCGCCTGAAAGGTCGTCGGCGGGGAAGAAGGACCTGCATGGCAAAAGGTGGTCTTGGAGGGACCTCAAATACGTGTTAGCCAAAGAAGGAAAAAGAATTTCAACAACATCCACCAACGTACCTCTGATGGGGACCGAGAAGGAGAACGATCCTAGAAAACTGTCACCACCCAACCCAATAGAAAACATAGTGGAAAATATATACGGAGAGGTAGACATTTCAAGTGGCATTAAAGCATAAAGCGTAAAATATGTAACGATGAAAATAGGAGCTATGCCCCAATCAGTGGAAAATTTTAATAGAAACGTCATGTCACCATATTTCCGTAAAATCCGTAAAAAGTAGACTAGCCGATTCGTTAATATTTCTAAGGTGCCCGGGGGCATCCGTTCGGGGGTGAGACAAACCAAAACCAAATCTTTCATATAGTGGTGGAAGATTATTTGACACAACATAGCAAGTAATTTAATGGACACATTTAGAAGGATCAAGAAATGAAAAATGCGCCTAATTAAATTAAAACTATGAGGGGAGGACCCATGTGCAACATGACTGAAATTAATAGTAGAAAATAACGGAATTAATTCAGGTGGCACGGGCTCTTTCAGTTCAAAAATCAAATCAGTGGAGCCTAATGTTACCGTTTTAAATTTGGTGTTAAACTTAGATTTAAAAATTTCATAATAATAGGCTTTCAGAAAACGCTCGTCACCAACTACGTTCACCCACATCTTTATAAGTAAGTCTAACGGGAAGGCGGGAATAATAAACTTCTCTAAATATAGAGGGCTAAAAATGACGAACTCATCTACTCGAGCTAAGGGAACCGGAGGGAGAGTCGGCAGGGTTGACTCCGTAGGGGGAACCAAGTCACACTCAACGTCAAAACATGGATTAAGCGTCCAGGAGAACGCCTCCGGTTGCAAGCCATTAAAATCAAAAGTAATCTCGAATAGTGGATTCTCCCTCACTGAAAACTCATCCTCAGTTAACTTTTCACCACAGAAAGAATCCACCAAATCAGCCGACATATCTTCGAACGCATTAGATATTTTATTCAATTTAGCTACAGTGATCGTCCCTAAGGTAGGCAAATTTATATCCGATAAAACTTCTAAACTACCTTGGGCCTCAGGCAAAGGATCTATCATCAAAGAAAAATCTATCGGGCCCTCAGTGCTACCGTCATCCAAAGATAATATTTCCTCGCGGGGTGAATCTACTACAGCTTCATATTCTATGTCGATCAATTCTTCCCATGAGGTGGGGACATCGTCTAAGTCAGCAATAGGGGATGAGCAAATCGAATCCAGGGGAGTATAAAAATTAGCTCGAATCCCAAGCAGTGATGATAACGTCAAAGGACTAACTCCCGGATGTATAACATTAAGCTTATCCCAAACTGAACATCCATCCCAAGGTGACTCTTCCAATACCGTAGAAATATCTAATAAGCCTGGGTCAACCTTAATAATGTCAGGTCCTAGCAAGTCATCACCTAATTCAGTAACAGGTACGCTCTCAGCTTCAGATGACTCTACCGACTCTGCTGGAACGTCTTCTGAATTAGGGTCATCAGAAGACTCCATGACTAAAATATCGTCGAAGGGGATTGGAGATGATTCCTCAGGGGAGAAATCCTCATCCAAATCACTGGGATATCCAGTATCCTCATCGTCACTAAAAGCGTCAGTGAAACTTGCCTCGTCCTCAGTGACAGGCTCAGTCCTAATCACATTCTCAGGTTCAACCGGAGAGTCAGACACCATCGTAAGTGAAGGAAGACTCTCACCTAGCTGATTAACTTCATCATCCAGAGATTCTATATCCACATAGGAATCCTCAGAGGTAACAGTCACTATATCAGAGGGCTTAGATGTCGAAGCTAAAGAAGCAAGCACCCTAATAGTGACCTCTTTCGAGTTCAAATTTTGGGGTCTAAATGGCTTATGTTCCCTATAGGTGGGACTAGGCATACTTTGGGTATTACTACCTCTCTGGGGATATGATCTATCCTAAGGCGTAGGGTCACTCCTATAAGCAGATACGGGTCTAGTGCCGTAACTATTCGTACTAACGGGTGTGGTGCTATTAGTGCGCAGGTAGGCGGGATCAAATTGATCCGAGAGGAGGCTACGCATGTGCGGCCAAGCATAACGATAACTACCAACACGACGCTCTTCGTTTAACCAAAATAATCGGGCTCGACCAACTAATCGCTCTCGGGCAAAGTTAACCTTCTCGTAGTCATCCCAAAAGTGACAATTAAAATAAAGTTCTATACCCTTAAGCCAATCCCTAAAAATTTTAGGACACCCTAAACCGTCATACGTGAGGGTCCTACTAAACGTGTGAGGATAAGTGTGGGAATGAGTAGCAAGTACGTCATAAGCCATCTTAGCGCGAACCGGGGAGAAAAATTCACCCGGACTTAGTGCATGTGCAAGGAAAAGGGTACCAGGATAACTTAACTCTAACGAAGATGGAATTGTTTCCGCTTAACCACTAGGGTCTTAAATATGATAAAATACGGTTTTTGCTGGAAAAAAATGAGGATCATTAAAAAATTTTGCTGGATTTTTTTTACTAAGAAAATAAAAATCTAGGCTGCTATTGGCACACCAAATACTAAATATAAAATTTATTAATAAAATAAATACTTAATGAAAAATAATTTTTTTTTTGATTTTCTTACTAATAATTAGATGGATAAATTCCAGAAGTTTTAAATTTTAAATTTTAAGAAAATTAAAATTTTCTTAAGGTCGCTATTTGCAGACCAACTATTAAATTTTAAAAGAACTTAATAAAAATAATGACTTAATGAAAAATAATTTTTTTTGATTTCTTATTAAAAATAAGATAGAGAATTTACAGAATTTTATTTTTTAGATTTTGAGAAAAATTTTAAATTTTGAATTTGGAATTGGAAATTGGAAATTGGAAATTTGAAATTTTAAATTTGAATTTTAAATTTTGAAATTTGAAATTGAAATTCGAAATTTGAAATTTGAAATTTGAAATTTTAATTTTGAATTTTGAAATTCGAAATTCGAAATTCAAAATTTGAATTTTGAATTTTGAAATTTGAAATTTGAAATTTGAAATTTCGAAATTGGAAATTTGAGATTTGAAATTTGAAATTTGAAATTTGAAATTTGAAATTTTAATTTTGAATTTTGAAATTCGAAATTCGAAATTTGAATTTTGAATTTTGAATTTTGAAATTTGAAATTTGAAATTTCGAAATTGGAAATTTGAGATTTGAAATTTGAAATTTGAAATTCGAAATTTGAAATTTGAAATTTGAAATTTGAAATTTGAATTTTAAATTTTGAGAGGGGTGGATTGCCAATTAGGAAATTGACGAGAACCTCCCTCTGATACCAAATTGATGTAGGCCCACTCTTTTGAGTGTTTTAGTGTCCGACAAATTAACGCAACACTCTCCGATAACTCTCACGTCACACTTAAGCATTTAACGTCGCAGCGGTTTAATTAATGTTATTACTACACTAACAATTACGGAGGGTTCGCAAAACCCTTAAAGATAATACCAAGACGATAAGCCAAGGTCCTCTCAAGCGAAAAGAACCCACACGGTTCGATCGAGCGTGTTGTACCAAAAGAGAAACCACCGAAAACAAAAGATTCGGGCAAGGGTGATTCTCTCCCAACAAAATACGAACGAGGGCCGCCACGCCTCACGAACTTAAACGAAAATACGATAAACAAGACAATAACTTAAATAAAATAAACCACGAAAAAATCAAGCGTTACACAAAATGCGCAATTTGCCAAAGCCACAAGATTTATCTAAGGAAGAGAAAACACGTTAAGTAGAGATTTTCGTTACCCAACCGGATTGGATGAAGCCGGTTACGCTCAACTAGAATCGTTCCTCAACGGCACCACCAGAGATACGCAGGAGGGAGAGAAATTCGTCGCCTTCTTCGTGTCACGCTGTATTTGGAAAGTCCCGGCGAAATCTTCTGAATATGGAAAGAATAATTCCAGATAAGGCAGGAGAGAGAAAAGGTGGCAGGAATATCGGAATATTTTAGGAAAGATATTTTTCAATTATGGTAGGTAGAGGGCTTAATATGGAAGGTGGTGGTCGATTTAGGAAGGGAATGAAGAGGGGGGTCGGGCTTGTTGGTGTTAGGGTTGGCGGCTAGGCTTTTGTGGAAGATGGAGGGGCTCGGGTTGTGATGAAGGGAGGAGGCCGGTTTTGGAGGGGGTGGCCGGG
Source organism: Platanthera zijinensis (assembly GCA_039513925.1). Taxonomy (NCBI): domain Eukaryota; kingdom Viridiplantae; phylum Streptophyta; class Magnoliopsida; order Asparagales; family Orchidaceae; genus Platanthera; species Platanthera zijinensis. The sequence goes on from CM077084.1 coordinate 99,237,679, forward strand.
TTGGTTAGGGGAGGAGGAGGCCGGTGGCTTTGTTGGGTGGAAGGGGTCGGTTTTCTTCGTAGAGGAAGAGGAGGGCTCGGGTAGCTAGAGAAAAGGGGAGATATGAAGGAGGGAGGAGGAGGAGGGGAAGTTGGAGGCCGGTGGCCAAGAAGGAGGAGAAGAGAGGGGGGATCGGCCAAGGAAAAGGAGGAGAGATATTCTCAAGAGGAGGATTTCAAATTTCATTCATTCATTCACTAATTAAAACATGAAGGATACATGCCTATATATAGGCTACACCACTCAATCTCCCTCCAAACAAACTTCAAAATTCAAAATTCAAATTGAACATATGATGGTTATATGCACCCATCATAGTTCATGAAATGAAATAATTAAAATACTACATGATTGTTATACGCACCCATCATTACACATGAAATAGAAATTAAAACATGAAATTAAATAACATTGCAAAAATAAAACAAAGCATAAAAATTAATTAATAATTAATAATAATTTATTAATAATTATTAATAATTATTATTAATATGTTGGCTTGCGTTCAGGACGGGTATTATGACGATGCTCCACATGAACATCCGTAAGCACGCCATCGCCGTCTTTAAAATGTTGCGGGCCATCGTCTCCATCAATCGGGTCACCATCATCATCAGAGAGAGGACGCTCCTTGGCAACATATCGTGGGAAGTCGGCTTCATCACTTAAGTGGCGACTAGCCAGACTGAACGTGATCTGAACAGGTAACTGCATTGATTGAGCTTGAATTGTTCCTTAACACAGACGATGATGGCTTAGTTGTTAACACTATCCTTCCTGCTAACTGTGATTTCTTGTAGGAGAAGGACATGGTTAATCCCTAGCAGATCCCCGGGGATGACTCCGACCTGGAAGTTCTATCGGTAAAGCTTGGAGAAGAAGTTCTAGTGTCTTCTGAAGGAGATGAGAAGAAGAACCTTTGAGAAACATTTCTCACCGAGAAGGTGAGCAGTCTCTCAAGTCGTTCTGCTAAAGAACAAGCTGATGCTAACTGCCAGCTGGCTGCCGAGATTCTACGAATAGGTGTGATCAAACCAACCACAAAGATTATGAAAATTCCTCCACCTTACAAGGAACTTCTTTGGATAAAATGATCATTCCACATAATTAATTACTGACACTGATGACATCCTCTTGTCGCACGAGGAGCTTGAGAAGAACAAGCAGTCAGTGTGACTTTAGAAGGATCAACAAATAAAGAAGATTAAACTTGAGAGGTTGATGCAACCTATATTTCCTAGCTGCCTAATCTTAATAGCGACTGGAGAAGATGAGAAGCTCGGCTTGGGTGGCTTTTCTCAAAGTCCTATTACTTTTGTCACTTTAGGTGATCGAAAAACTTTATTTTGCTTGCTTGCTCGCCTTTTGCTACAGAGTTTGGCGAGTTGAACTCTCTAACCATCCCTTATGTGTTCGTACGGTGACTTTAAAATTATGAGGACAGAACGCATTCTCCCAGTTGTTCATGGACTTTAAATGGTTGAAGGCAAAGCTCGTGGTCGAGGAATAGTTGAGGAAGGATTTAGAGGCAAGGATAAGGGTGTTATCCACCAAACTGGAGGCAAGCCGCAAGAGGGAGAAGATTTCTTGAGACCAGGTCGCGACCCAAGCTAGGCAGTTTCAAAAGACCATGGAGGATGTTGCACACTACAAGAGAAAGTACTATGAGGCAGTTGCGAGAGAGAAGATCTAGTGACCTGATGTCGCGAGTTATGATAAATTGCGATAGTCAGATCACAGCTCTGCTAGGGGCGAGACTTCTGCTTTTGTGGCTAGGCAGGTAACCGAACTCGTGCGAACTCGCGAACAGGCATCTTTTAATGATCCAATTATTCCAATAAGCCTCATAGTTTGAGAAAATTCCCAGATCCACTAGACTCAAAATGCCTTGTGTAACGCCCCAAGTTTTTCTGCAGCCAGGAGTTGTGATCTGTGAACTACCGCCAGACGGTAGGTTAACGCCGGCGATAGTATTGCAAAATTATTACAGGAGTGCTTGGTGAGTTACTGCGCTCTCGGTAGGTCTATACCGCCCGACGGTAGTACTAGTTTTGGCAGTAGCTTTGGCGATTTAAATGGAGAGGCTCTTAGTGGACTACCGCAGAGCAGTAGTGATACAGTAGGGCGATAGCATCAGTTCATCAAGTGTGGTGCGTTGATACGACGTAGAGTCTACTGCGTGGCATTAGGTTGATACTGTGTGGCGGTAGTATGGCTATAACGTCGTGGCCATATGCCGACCAGAAATTGGAGGTCATGGACGGTTAGCTTGCTAAAAAAGATTTCGTTTGAGGAACTGCGCGGTAGTAGCTCGGTTTAAAGCCTAGGAAGTTACATTTTCAATTCATTTCTTCTGGAGGCTATCTTCTTCTGAGAGGCTGGAGAAGAGAGGAGAGCTGAACGAAGGAGATCCTTTTGTCGTTGGGTTTCGAAGCACTGATTAATGAGCCAAGTTGGAATCAATGGAGGCAAAGCCATTGCGGTCATTTCCATCTGACTAGATTCTCTCCCATGATGGTGAAACGAACATCAAGGGTTACGATCCTTCTTCTTAGACATGTGAAGTAATTTGTTTTGACATGAGCGGGTAGATGCTCCACGAACACATAGAAATAGTTCTCCTAATGGTTTGATCAATTGTATCCCTATTATCTTTGCATTTAGAATCTGGAAGCAAAGTTCGTAATAGGAATACTGTGTGAACCCCATCTGGACAGGTTGGTCTGGATTGGTGATGATTGTTTTGTATGTTAGATAAGTCTCCATTGTAAGCGTGTACATTTTGGAGTCATGGGGAATGTAGGTTTTTGCAGAGAGAGTATTTGAGTAGTTCTCTAAGAAAACACACGTTTGGAGGGAAAAACCGATAATCTATCCCCTACAGCACGACAGTAGCACTACGACCGATGGTAGCTCCCAGTGAGCTTTATTCTGTGTGGCCTATCTCGTGGAGACCTGGGGGACAATGTGATTGTGAGGCCTATCTCTTGGAGACCTAGGGGCTATTGTGATTATGAGGCCTGTCTCGTAGATACCCGGGGGCCATTGGCGAGGCCTGTCTCTTGGAGACCTATGGGACAATATGTTGAGCTAAGAGCCCAAGGTGTCTAGTTAAGGTGGTCGTGAGATCCAGACTCTGAACATAACAGAGTTATGTGTTGATGTGAATGGGAAAGGGGAGGCTGACCCACGTCTTGGCATGTGAGCCTGGCGATTTGAGTAACAGGAAAGAGCTGAATAATACCTAACCTTTTGGCGATCGGCTTGGTGTGATTTGATGGCTTGATACTCAAAAAGACTTTGTCATAGCATAGGGTGAGTCATTGGATTCGGCCCGAAAAAACTACATAATGCTCAAATTATGCTAACCATCACTGAGAATGGAGGTGGGACCCAGGGTAATTCTGGTACACCAATAATGTTCCCTGAGTGCACGGGGCATGTGACCATTAGTTCCAATGTCCGTTGAGAATGGTTCTTAAGTTAAAAATTTTGATTACCATTAAATATATATGCTAAATGCCTAGAGGGAAGGAGCACCGTCACCCCGAGTGAGGGGTGTGGTCGTTATAATTTGGTCAGCTAATGCTGACAGTTGCATTGTTTGTCATCATTGGAATGGAATTGTTTCGTGCAGGTACAGTTGGGCCGAGCTAGAAATAGCGGGCTGAAGCATATGGTAGTTAAGCCCGACCTCGAAGGCTAAAGTGAAGTGTGTTTAGTTTCACTGTTGTATGTGTGGCCGACCGGAATGCCGATGTACGTAAAACACTTTTATTTGAGGAAACCTATGTAAGGCCTTAAGGCCATATCTTTTTGTGTATTTATCTCATCATTCAAGTTTTGTTTAGTGAACATTCATATGGTTGGGTTGTTATTACAATTTAAATTTTCTTCCGCTAGTATGCACTCTGAGTTATGATGAGTGTTTGGATTATGATTTCAATACGTAACTCCACTGACTGTCTATGGATTATGGCAATGGCCCTCGGCCAGACCTTCTGTTATATTCTACATGACGAATAGGGGTGTTACAATTTGGTATAAGATTCTGGTTTTGTTCATTCTTATTGGAATTTGTGGATGAATTCTTTTAATGAGTAGTGAGCACGTGTATGTGCGTTGCCGTTATAACATGATAGAAGCCATGGATGTCCACTTAGGAATTAAAATACAAAAGTGTCGGTCACCTAATTGAGTGTTTCACGATTAAAGGTAAGTAGGAGTGGTGAAGAGCAGTCTCAATGTCAGTACTCTAAGGAGAGTAGTATGCCAAATGATGTGCATGTGACCCCTCCTTTTACTAAAGCCATAAGATTGGTAGCTGAAGCAGTGTTCGCCATGATAAATGCCCAACTAAGGAGGCAAGTGAAAATAAGAGCGACTTAGAAATGTCTCAAGCAGGTTATGAGCTTTAGCCCACCATTGTTTATGGGGACTGAAACCCTAATGCAAGCTGAGGACTGGCTCTCTCAGGTTTAGAGAGTCATGTCGGCAACAGAGACAGAGGAGTGGCAGAAGGTTACCGTAGCCACTTTACTTTTGGACGGTGAAGCAAGGTTGTGGTGGGATGAATTAGAATTACATCACTTTGTTGGAAGACAACTCACCAATGTCTTAATTGATGAATTCTCGAGATTATTTCTGGCGCGATATATCCCATCAGCAAAGAAAATTACTATGGAGTATGAGTTTCAGAGATTAACCCTGGGCGAGAGTAGTGTTAACGACTAACTACATGTGTTCACGAGATTGGGGCGATATGCGAGTTCTACCTTTAATGACGAGGAGCGCAATACAAAATGGTTCTACGAAGGACTGCACGACAATCTAAGATTGTTGCTCTGAGGTCCAATGACGCAAGGATTTCTGACCTTGGTCAATATAGCTCGATCTCTAGAGCATGACATGAAGCGTGTACAGCGTAAAAATGACTTGGCATTAAAGAGGTCAGAATTTAATGTACCAAGTTCATCAAAGACTGGTCATTGAAAGTGGAATAAGAAGCCTAAATCTGCTAGACCGACTTCTTCATCTTTTACTTCTAGTGCATTGTCTAGGCGAGGAGGCCCGATCTATTGTTTTAATTATGGCAAGCCAGGACACATTGACCGTGAGTATTGGAGTGGCAAGATGGAGAAAAAGACAGGAGCATCTTATGCTGAGAAAGGGAAGATGGTGGAGTCAACCGCATCCCATCATGCTCTAGCCAAACCTAGAGTGTACAACCTTAGCCTGTAGGAGGACATAAAGCAAGGAAATGTGGTTACATGTATGATTTAGACTTTAGCTTTATTGCTTTCCATACCGTATACCTTGTGCATAGGTTGTATGACTATCTTATATTAGGCTTTGTCTTAGTTTTGGGCTGTCCTGCAAGAGTATTGTTTGATATATGAGCTTTGCACTCCATTTTGACTGAGGACTTCGTGTCGCGTATAAGAGTACCTTCTTTTGTGGAGAAAGATAGATTGGATGTGTTGTTGTCTAACAGATGCTCGATATGCGTGGATAGAGTTTGTTACGTAAAGGTGCGGATAGGGAGTCATGAGTTTGACTTAAAAGCATCACTACTACTGATAGTAGAGTTTGATGTAATTTTTTTTTGCATGGATTGGCTCTTGGAGCAAAGTGCGCAGATCATTTACAGACTCAAAATTGTCAAACTAGGGCTGAATTCGGGTTATGAAACTACCTTCTCTGGCATTAAGGGATCAAGCAAGATGCTGATGTCTTCTCTCTAGGTAGTCAAAGCAGTACGTGAAGGTACAAAGTTATTCTTCACCCTTTTTGAGGCTAAGAATCCCAAACCTGGTTTGATCAATATATCTTTGGTATCAGAGCTTACTAATATTTTCCCCGAAGATCTCCCTGGAGCTACACCTCAGAGTGTGATAGATTTTACCATTGATCTAGTGTTAGGTGCCAAGCCTGTATCATGTTCTCAATGCCACCTAGCACCAAGGGAAAAAAGCGGAATTGAAGGTGCAGCTTCAAGAGCTGCTAGATCAAGGCTATATGCATCCAGGTTTGTCACCTTGGAGCGCACCGGTCCTATTCGTGATGAAAAATGAAGGTAGCTTACGGCTGTTTATTGATTACCTTAAATTAAAGAAGCTGACCAAAAAGAACAAGTATCTAATCCAGAGAATCGATGATTTGTTTGACAAGCAAGTTGGATCGACTGTATACTCGAAACTGGATCTAAAATCTAGATATTATCAGTTGAGGATCGGGGAAAGTGACATTACCAAGACAGCATTCAGTACATATTATGGGCTTTATGAGTTTACTGTCATGCCTTTTATGCTGACGGAATATGCAATCTGTGTTTATGGACTTGATGAACTGGACATTCATAGAGTACTTGGACTAGTTCGTGATAGTCTTTATTGACAATATCCTAGTTTTCTCTTAGTCTGAGGAAGAACATGCAGATCACTTACGCACAATCTTGTAGACGCTGAGGAGAAGTCAATTATATGCCAAGTTCTCTAGGTTTATGTTTTGGCTGCTTCAGTAGCATTTCTTGGTCATATAGTTAGTAGATAGGGAATTTCGGTTCATCCGGAGAAGATAGTTCTGATATGGGAGTGGCTTGTGTTATCTTTTGTGGCGAAAGTCCGGATTTTTCTGGCACTTGCTGGCTACTACAAGCGCTTCGTACAGAACTTCTTGTGAATAGAATTACCCCTCACTATGTTGATAAGAAAGGATTAGAAGTTTATTGTGTCACTAGAGTGCACACATGCTTTTAAAGAGTTAAAAAGTTGTATGACCACGACACCTATTCTTTGCTCGCCAAGCAGTTTAGAAGGCTATGAGATCTACAATGATGCCTTGGGGAGCGGCTTAGGCTGAGTTTTACATCTACACGGGAAGGTGATTGCGTATAGTTCGCGCTAGTTGAATGTGCACGAGAGGAATTACCCAGTCAATGATTTGGAGTTAGCGGCCATGATATTTGCTTTGAAGCTTTGGAGGCACTACATGTATGGCATAAAGGTCAACATTTATACAGATCATAAGAGTCTGAAATTTCTATTAGATCATCAAATATGTAACTTTAGTGTTCTCCTACTTAAAGTGGACTAACTGGAACTCCCGTGAAATAAAAAAAAACAGAGATGTAAAACCTAAGATGATTAGTTGGGTCAGGTACTCTAAAGGGCTAGCATTGGTCGCTCAATAAAGATCATCAAAACTGTATCACCCGGAAGAAAGAGCGACGTTCACACTACTCTCATGCCTAGGCATACTAGATAAACTGATCAGTGAGGCCAGGTGCGCCGCATGGGATAACATTGCTCATCCAAGAAAGATCAACAAAGTTGTGGCCAAGTCCCCTATAGGCACCGCTTCAGAGTACCTTGGAGTGTTCGATTATCATAATATGAGATGATCAATAAGGCCAGGTGCGCTGTGGAGGCTAGCATTGCTCGCACAAGAAAGATCATCAAAGTTGTAATAATATCCCGAGCGAAGCACAACTGAACTAACAATCACCTGGACCTCCCTTGATCCGCATAGTGTGTTTGATACTAGCTAGGATATGAAATCTTGATGCCCCCTGCACAGGAAATTGGACGGATCCCACTACACATATGAGAACACTCCCCGCTATAAGTGGTCATCGTTGTGTTATGCTAGAGGCCAATCTATGGGGGTCTAAGCAAGACACGGTGATATGTCCTGAGTTTAGTGATCCCTTTGGCAAAGAGAAAAAAGAAAGGGAGGAGAAGCTTCAGACAAGAGAAATGTGTCGGTATAGGATCTCTGAAATAAGCATTGGAATGAATAAGGGAGTTCAAAAGATATAAAAGAGAAATGTTCAATAAAGAAAACTAACACCAATTGGATCATGGTTGTTGATAACTCTAATTTTATCCTTATTTTTATATAGTTTTTATTTAATTATTAATTAATTTATAGTTATATGTTATTAATTAACCTCCTAATTAACATTTTTTTATATTTCACTTAATCTGGGATACAAGTAATATTTTGAAACTGGTAGGATTGATCAGGAGAAGATTTTGAGCAAATGTAGAAAAATCTGAAGTACATGCCCAGGGCCATGGGCATGACATGGGGGCATGACCTATGTCACGGGTCGTGGCCGATCCCAACTGTTTCAGAGCACTTTCCACGTCAATTAAAAATACACAACGCCAAGTCACGAGCGTTACATGGGGCATGACTACAGTCATGGGGCGTGACTCCCCGAAAGAGCTCTAGAGTCATTTACTACATCAGATTAATGTTCCACGCCCCATCACGGGCGTGACATATAAGTATGACCACCAGCTCAGAGGAATGACTCAACCATTAAGAAGTCAGTTTCTGATCCACCGTCGTTCCAGCTTATATGGCCTAGTCACAAGTGTGACATAGGGGCATGACCTCTTCTGTAACCCCCAGATTAACTCTTGTCAGTTCATGTTCCCGCCATTTTCTGAAACTGTCAAAACATGCCCTAGGTCACGGGTATGACCTAGGGGCGTGACCCGCAAATTAACAGTGTTTGGCGGTATTTGTCAAACGCTCCCGGGCTTTCAAGACGTCAGTTCCGTCCCTTACATGCCCTAAGTCTTGGGCGTGACTTAGGGGCGTGACTCACAAGCAAATTTTACTATAAATTACAGGCAAGACCAAGAGCTGGGGTGTTGGATTTTGGAGTTCATTTGTAGTACTTTTGTATACTTTCCTTAATTTTGCATTTCATAGTGTAATCTTTAGCTTTAGTAATTATTAATTCTTGTACTTTTTCATTTGTATTCATGTCTTTCTCAACCTTCTTGTGTAATTCTGTTATCATGATTAGTAGCTAAACAATTTTAGAACTTGATCATGATGAACTTTGAAATCAAATAAACTTGTTTTTTCTCTAAATTGTCAAGCTCTATACTTTGTTTACTTCGATTTATCTTTGAATTTAATTGTGTCGAATTCATATGTCGTGAATATGTTTTTTCGATCTTAGATTAGTATCCAAGATTTTACCGAGAGGTTGTGGATACGAGGAGATTACACAAAGATAAAAGGAGTTACAAGAACTCCTCGAGAGAGGACAACATAAATTTTTCGGATTGGAGTAAAATCCAATATTGGGGTTCACCGGCCAAGAGCTCTTAATTGATCAACCTAAGGTTAGTCAAGAGCGTATTCTCGAGAGAGGGGCTTTCATATTTTGGGAACCTCCTCGGTCGAAGTAAGTAATTTAGAAACTTACATTTTATTATTTCATGAAAGTTTATTAAAATCGAAAGTGATTTTAGATCAAGTGCTTGTCTTTAAAACACCGAATTTTTTTATAGTAAAATTGTTTTTTTCTTAGTTTACTGAAAACCAACTTTTTGTTCGATAAAATAATAGCTCTTCTCTTTGAGTACAAGTATTCGACAGGCCTCGATTCTTAATACGACACTTTATCCTATAATCTAAAATGATTAGTATACTTGCCTTATCGATTTAGAATTGCGCTCTAGAAAGAATTTTACTCATCAAGTTTTTGGCACCATTGCCGGGGATATCTTTGTCGATATTTGTAAAGCAAGGTTCTATTAAATTTATCATTTCATTTTTTTTTCTCTACCCCATTTCTCTTTTTAATTTCCTTTTTCAAATTTGATTCTATTTAGCGATGATTGTTTTATATTCTTTAAAAAAAATTTAATCTCAATTGGCCGCTAAGGTTGTCGAGCTTCAAAATAAAGTTGATTTTTTGGAAGCTGCACAAAAGTTCAAAATTTCTTGTAATATTTGAAGTGCTCCTCATCGAAGTGAGGATTATTATCTTTATTATTATCATCAAAATTATTCTTATAAAAATAATTTTGATCATAATTTTGAAAATTATTATTTGAACATTGATGAAAATAAATTTTCAAGTTTTCATGAAAATAATTTTTCGCATTTTAATGGAATTTTTTTTCCAATTTTGATGAAAATAACTTTTTGAGCTTTAATGAAATTTTCAAGCTTTAATGAAATTAATATTTTTTATTTTAATGAATTGTCTTCATCAATCAACGTTGATTGTTTTTGGTGGCAAGCCCACCCCGATAATTCCCATTGAGAAGAAGAAAATTCATTCGATCCAAATTTTTATTCTTCCACTTCAGCGCTGCAAGGCTCTTTTTCTAATTTTGGGGGAGCTCTCTCAATCTCCATGTGAACTTATTCCCTAAAATTTGGAAGACAGTAATTTTAATTTTATTTCTCCATCTTCGAGTACTTCACCTTTGGAGAAATATGTTTCTTCAAGTCCTCCCAACTTTTGTATACCGAAGATGATGAAAAACTTTTATTTCAAGAATTTATTAATCGTTTGGATACAATGGGTTAATTAGAAGAAAAAAATGTTTCTTCTCCTACTTTTCCCAATTTTTATCCTCTTCTTGATGAAAATTCAAGTACAACACATAAATATTTATGAATTCAAATTCATAAAAATATTTTGCCCATGATTTTATTTCCAATAAATTTTTGGATACTAATTTTATTTTAAAAAATAAAAAAAAAGAACTTCATCATATAGTTCTCTAAGAGCCTCCTTCTTGCAAAAAATTTTCTAAGACTTATATTTTTTAATTTTCTTGTACTAACGATTTTCATGTAGAAGATGTGCCGTTGTAATAAAACTTTATCAGCAATCCATTTGCTGCTCATATACGAAAATTCAAATCACCTCAAGTATGTATAGGTGATTTTGATTTACATTTTCAAGCCGACTGTTAAACGAAAAATCAAGAATCAAGCGAAGGAGTAGTTGGGCGACTGACTTCACCACATTCGCTGAAAAATAAATTAACGGAGTTTCCCGTACACTTTAATTCTTATTTTCCTTTTTCATAACAATAATTGTCGAGCTTACAGACTTTAAAAAGAAAGTGCTCTTGGGAGCACCCCTTGCTTATCTTTATGTTCTATGTTTAGTTAGTTTATTTTGTTTTGCAGGAATAAACGCTTAGGTGTTCAAGGTTCCTTTGTGCTTTACTCGATTCCACCTAGTTTCAAGCTTAAGCTTGGGGGAATGGCATCATTATTGATGCACGAAAAGCGAAAGGGATTCGAACACCACCAGCTAACGGTTTGAGCACTGGGAAAAGGAGGGTAAAAGGAAAACTGCAAGCAGCAATCTTCTGAGCGGATGAGAGAAAAAGAGAAACAGAGCCATGAGCCACGACAACAATAGACTTCGCCCGCCGTGGCCTGAATGCCTCTCTTGTGAAGGGCATTTCTTTGATTATAATGAGATTGATTAGAGGGTTGGTCACAAATTGAATAATGGGAAAGAACAAGAGCAGAGAAAGCTGGAGTCCGCAAAGCCTAAGATTCGAGTCTGCAGCCTTCAACAATTAGGCTCTAGGGCTCTAATCAGTGTGCGTTTGGTGCACCGCATCCCCCTATTTATAGGTTCGGGGGCCTGCCCAAATGGGCAGTGCTAAAATAACCAGTTGCCCGGGGTACAGGAGAACCGGGCAACTATGACGGAAATCAAAAAAGAAAAGACAAGCGGTCAGCGTAAGAGGGGCAGACTAGGCTTGCGGGATGGAGCTTCCATCTGGATGCAGGGCGCGATCATAGCTGGGGGTCCACGACCTTTGCAGACTGACGCTTGAGTCCGCCTGGAGAGCTGGCGGATGATCTGGAAGCTTATCAACTGAGGCTTGACGAACTTGACAATTGAGTCCGCCGCTGAAGGAGGAGCACTGGAAATCCGGCTCATGGACCTGGGCGGACTTTGAACTGGAGTATGCTGCTGGGGGAGCCTTGGATTTGTATAGTCCTGACGACCTGAGCGGACTGAGAAAATTGAGTCCACTAGAAGGGGAGAAGGATTTGTCCTTCTTAACATGTTGCGGATTCTTGGGTTAACATATTCCCCGCACATTTTCAAGTTTCAGAAAATTTCGAAAATGTTTACTTAACCGCCGAGCCTACATCTGTCATAAATACTATCAGTGCTATAAATACCGCCAGAAACCCTGCATTCTGTCAAAATCGTCTACGCCACGGGTCAGCTCTTACCACTTGTGGTATGCACTTTCCAGCCCGGTATGACGAGACTCAAATCTTTCTCTGGTAACCTCACCTCTAGGACTGAGAAGACTAAGGCGAACACCAGGACTAAGAAAGTAATCCATTGATGCAGGACTCCTGTCCGCCATACAGGGGAGAGTTCATTATTAGGACAGGAGAGAACTGACTCAGTACACAGCACAAAACATGAGAAATCTGCAACTTCCTCTATTGCTCAAAATTTACCAACCAAAAGCATGGATTTAATATCGAATCCGCCATTGATTTCTGACCAGAATCCTACGAGCTTTAGGTGTATGGAAATACACCCTCTTGCCTCAGGAACTGCCAAGCTACGGATTGACCTTGACAGTGAGGTTTCATCACCAAAAGTCCGGCAGCTGAATACTGAGGAGAAGCGGTCTGCTGATGAACAGGTTAAGAAACAAGCAGAAGAGATTGTTGAGGAATGATCTGAAGAGAAAGCGGAAGAACCGGCTGAAGAACATATTGAATGGCAAGTATCTTATCTGGCCCTGGTCGTCGTCGATCAGAATGTAGTCCACGCAAATCTGCTAGACTCACATTAGGTTGCCATAGCCTTGGAGGAAAAAGCTCCTGAGAAGAATAAGAGGAAGAGGGACAAGTCCTCGGTTGCCGAGCGGGTGGAGAAAAAGCTGCGAGCTCGAAAGGAGAAGAATGTTTTTGTGTGTACTAGCGCTACGAGTTTGAAGCATAAGCTGCGAGAAAAAGAGTTTCCCGATGCTGGCTTATTAACTCCAGAAGCTCCAATCCAAGGAGGTGATTCTTTATCCACGATCAGTTTGTCCACCACTGAAATACTTGACAACATTGATAACAAGCAGCTCACTGATATGAATCAATCTATGCTTTGAGGTATTGCAGTCTGATGTTGAGATAGTGGGCGAAAAAACTGCTGATCCCCCCTCCTCGCTTGTGGCTGAAGAAAGAGAGAAGACGGCGAAGGAGCAGCTTGCCATCATGAAGGACATGGTCGAGGCAATCTCAAAAAAGCTAGATGCGGAGAGGCGGGCTGAAGACTTGCGGACTGCGGCTGAGCTGATGCGTTCAGGTAAACTGCATCCGGCACCCATGCAATTTCAACGTCCGTGGCTTCATAAATCTCCACACGAAAATCGCAGCCAATAAAGATTATTACGGAGACTGAGGATATAGTCGCTTCAATAAGATCAATGGCCAAGATAAGAGAAAAAGTTCATCGTGAATGGAAGTAACGCTTAAGTGCTTTTGACCCAGAGCGTGTGAGATGGCCTGTCGTGGATAGTCGCCAGATTGCTGCAATGATTTCAAAAAGTGATTTAATCGTTACCTTTTGAGTTTTCCATGACCTGGGAGTTAATGTAAATGTTTTCTTTGTTGTAGTGCGGAAGTCGCCACCCGACTCTATTGAGGCTGACAAGATTGTAGCATCGCCTGAAGTAGACGCAAAGGTGCGAACTAGGACAGTCTCTCTTGATGTGTCTGCACAAGCCGAGCAGCCCAACCTGAGCAAATATGCACTGTTAGAAAGGAAGTATGAAGAAAAGCTGAGTGGAGTTCAAACAGCACTAGAGAAGCGGATAGAGCGAGAGAAAATTTTGGAGAATCAGGTCACCAGTATCTCTACTGAGTTAGAGGGATTGATGAAGGAGAAGCAGCGGTTCAGTGAGGACGCCCGCCGCTATAGAGGAAGGTACTTTGCTCTAGTACGGGAAGGAAAGAAGCAAGTCGCTGAGGTCGCCATAGTGAGTCTACAACAGCAGGTTCATCCCATTTTTGCAGAGGCTTCAGTTCTAGCAGAAAGTGGGCAGCCCGCGGAGGATGAGGAGCCGAGACTGGCAGGAGATCCTATGGTTCTGGTTAGCCAGATCAATAGGGAGACAGCCCATATGCATCATACTTTCAACTTTATGCACCATCTCGTCCAGTAGCTATTCAGAGAGATACTGCAAGGGAGCGACCAGGCGGCCCATCTTGGGAAGGATAGGGATGAGCGACCTGCTCAACCTGGCCGTAGAGGCCACTGAATCCGCAAATAAGCAAACGTTTGAATTTATTTGTTTTATGTTGTATAATTTGATGTGCTCTTTGAACATTGCTTGTTTGTTTCACTTGTACTGTGATGTGAATTCTATTTGTTCAATACGATATTGCTCAGTGATTTGAATAATGCTGCAACCTGCATGATGAAAATTTTTCTGCAGGTTGACGTTGAATGCGATATATGTGGACTGGATATGTGTTCGCACATTTGTTTGTGGATTGTGAATATTGAAAATTGCGAGCTGGGCAGACTGCATCTGAGTCCGTAATTACTTATAGATTTTGCTCTAAATTAGCAGGAAAATGGGGATAATGCGAGCTGGGCAGACTGAACGATCAATCCTACTGGATTGGTTGAAAGCTGTCAGACTGGTTTTCTATAAATAGAGCCGTAGTCTTCCTTCCGTATAGGAAATGAGCTCGAAGTAGAAATCCCTGCGGTCTATGAAAATGGCGTCCGCACGTACTGATGATGCGGTCACTTTCCATTCTGCCAACCCTAAGAAATATAGACTGATGGAAGCCGACTTGGACATCTTTGTTGAGAACCATATGGCGAGCTCGCCAGTGCTTGCTTGCTTGCTTAAAGATCAGGAGAGGATAAACTTTTCCACTGCAACACAGATTGCTGTGCCCATCGATCACTTCGACTGCGGATTCAAGTTTCATTTGATGTGGGAGGTCGCGGAGATCTTTGAGCATTACGGGATGGTGTCGGGATAGCTCGCACCAAATACTATAGTTGCAATCTACAGCTACTTATCATACCTATGGTCTGGAAATATCGAATTCTCTATAAATATATTTAGTAAAATTTCCTCTGTCCGCTCAATAACACCTTCCGGAGGTCGCCAATATAAATGCGTCATCTACTTCTACTGCCGAGGGATGAAAGTCATGGGCTTACCAAATAAGATCCATAACTAGACCTCGAGGTACCTCATCTTTGAGGGCAACCTGGGATTTTCTCACAAGTATCCATAGGAGCGCGAGGATTCCGCATTCAAAAGCGCGAAGCTGAATGCGGTGGAGGCCGCCATCGTCTAGTTTTTGGCTGGGGCAAGGCTCGACATCGACCACTATATCCCGCTACTACCCAGCCTCGACGCCATAGGCCGCCGAGAGAGTAATTCTTGTGACCTGGATTTGTATCCGGCGTGACCTAGAGCTTATCCGCTGCGACCTGCAGTGCACTGTTTTAGTTTCTTTTTTTTGCAGCGACTATGGCGATGCCAACTAATCCGCCACAGACGCCAGGTGGGCTGACTCCTACTCAAGGAGAAAAGAAGAAAGAAGTTGCAAGGAAAAGGAAGTAGGAAGGGGATCCCGCTGCGGACATCTCTTCCTCCGACAGCTTCGATATGGCGGGCTTCGAGAAGAACCATAAGGATTGAAGGGGAAACCCGATGATCCACTAGCACGGAAAGAATAAGTATGTCCGCCTTTCGACTGCTCTTCCCTCCTCGAAGAGTCTGCGCACCTCCCACCATGCCCATGTGGCGATCTCCATGCTCTACGGGAAGCATAACCTGTGAGACCTGAAGAGCGTTGCCCCAGCCGACCTCACCCTACTCGCTGCTCAAGCCAGTGCGAGTAGCACCATCACCAACAACTTAATGGGTCGTATGACCTGCGAACTGCTTAAGGAGAATGAGCAACTCCCGCGGAAAATAAGTTGTTAACAGACAGGAATATGAGGCTAGGGAAAAGGATCAATAAGTATAAGGAGAATTATGTAACGACCCCATCCGTTAAATGACGTATAGTAGAAGGTCCGGCCGGGGCCCCACACTATATGTCACAAACAGACGGTGAGGTCACAGGATAATACCAAACCAACCACGAATCCTAACTCAGAGCATTCTAGCGGAAGCTTTAAGTAGTAATTTGAACTCTAACCAGGAATGTCCAATATATTAACCACCTTTATATATATCACGGAATGTACACAAATACATAGAGTTTGGCCTTAAGGCCTTATAGTTCCTCTTTTTACAACGTATGGTTTACAAACCTCGGCGCGCAGGCCGGCCATACATGAGTAAAAGCAAATAAGCAAAAACATTCGCTTAGCCTTCAAGGGCTAGCCGCAGCAGCAGCAGCAACAGCAGTAGGGCTTCAGCCCTTCACTTACCACTTGGCTCTCCAACACCTGCACGGGAACAATCCACCCAACCGGTGGCAACAATGCAACGGTCAGCATTCAGCTGACCCAATTATAACAATCTTACCCCTTTCTCGGGGCATTAGCATTCTTTCCCTACAAAGCATGGCATCATCATATAGCAACTATGTGCGTGCAGGCACATTCAAGCCATCACAACTATCGGCCACACGGCCCGACAGTCCGTTCACTCAGGGCACATTCTCGGTGTACCGGAATACCAGGGTCAACACCACCGTCTACACGGTATTTGAGAATTCTAGTCTTTCCGGCGCGCGGGCCTAAGACTCTCATTAGGCGCTCCAACAAAACCTATAACCAGGCTTCCAAGTCGGACGGACCTAATGCAGGTACGGATCAGCCACCCCCCGTTGCTCAAGTCGCCGTGCCACCTCGAATACGGAAGTATCCATGGCTAATTATATGCACGGGTCGGTTTCACCTTTCCTGTTCGGCAATCTGCCTTTTCATCGAGTTGCAGCCCAACGGCTCAACCGCTCAAAAAGTGGCAACGCACGGCCACAAGAGTTGCATCCAACCCTCTTCATTTCCTGGACATCATCCAGTACTTCCTGCTGCACCAAGCAACAGATAGGCACAAGGCAACACAAGCCATAATCACGGAGCCTTCTCCGATATGCAAACAAGCATCACCAATCTAGACCATATCCAGATGGGCTTCACACAGCATGCCTAGAGCCGTACTCCTATTCCGGCCTCTAATAAGGGGGACTTCACATATCTACCCCAAGGGACACCACAACCCACCGCACACTCGCGGGGAAGGGTTTTCCCTATGCAATGCAGAAAAGAAGGACTTCACATGTCCAAGAAGGGAGATCGTTACCCTTGTCGATCTCTTGGGATCCATCGAAAACTAGCCAGTGAGAAAGAACAGCAGCAGCCTTGCCTTCACAATGCCGGCTTCGGATCACGAATCGGACCACGGGAACTCCGCCGGTGGCTTGATCTCCTCCTCCTTCTTCTTCCTCCTCTCTCTTTCTCTCTTCCTTAAGCACATGCTATATGCACCTGCCCACCGATCATCCTTGCTTGTGACCATCGAATACTCTTTGTAACCCTCAAATCGTGCCTGCAGGAGACCCACGACCATGTTGATCTTAGAGGAAAGCAATGCTATATGCACCTGCCCGAAAGATCAACTTGGAATGTACTCCAGGCAAAGGGGGAAGTAGACCATTCTCCTCTCTTTTTGATAAGGGTTGAGTCTTCAGCTTTTGTGACCTTACGAGAAAAGCAATGCTATATGCACCTACCCGCTTGGCCACCTAAGTATGCAGCTCACTCTAATCTTGCAGTAAAATTCTGGCAGGGCGCGAACTACATCTTTTGAGCCTGCCCAATCTGTTAGTTTTGGGTTGATCTTGTTGGAACTCCATGTTTGATTTGGGCTAAGTTCACTACTATGTGGTTTGACCAACATGTATAGCCAGGGTCAAAGTCTAGGAGTAAGTTAGTCTTAGTAGAGCAGATCTCATAAAGACCAGCATTGGACTTCATTTCAAGACCAAGACTCAGAAGTAATCGTTGGATCTGATATCAGTTCGACTTTAGTCGAACTCAGCTCGAAGATCGTCGATCTCCGGTCGACGATCGTAGAGGTAAAATCTCTGAGCTGAGCCCGATAATCTCCGAACTCAGATCGACGATCTCAGAACTCAGATCGACGATTTCCATTCTCAGCTCGATGATCTCTTATCTCAGCTCTATGATTATTTTTATCTGTGTTCGACAACCTTATTGTGCAACTATCTTGAAGATTTAATTCTTATTTTGTCATGGCTACTTATGGAATCAAATCTCTGGTAGTTAATGCTGATATTTTCAAGGCTTATTGTTGTTTCTATTGCAGTATTAACTACAGGTTTTCACAGAGTTATTATTTTTTACTTATATGCCAAAGATAGTTGAGGAAATCTTTTATTGCAGATATTGTAGCTGTTTCCTCTCCTCGATTCCTTCAGAATAATTAAAGGAATGTTTTTGAAATTCAAGTCAAGGAATTATTCTTATACTCTATTCAGAGAATAAGGTTGTAGATTTTGGTTTTCTTTTGCCAAGATAGATTTACAGAGAGACACACAGAGAAAGAGAGAAACGCATTCCAACCCAAAAATTAAGTTTTTCCAGGCAATGTGGGACTAAACAGGCGGGTGAACTGTTCACCCGCCTGTTTAGGCACGTAAATCAGATTTTTCGGGGCCCAATATGAGGGTCAAGATGACTCCAAAATGAAAAGTGGTCAACATGAAAGTTGTAGATCTCAGCGATCCGAACAACTTTCATGTTGATCACTTTTTGATTTGAAGTCTTCTTGACCTTCAATTTGGGACCCGAAAAGTCTGGGCGGCGAGACTGCTACAGTAAAGGCACGAAAATCAGATTTTTCGGGGCCCAATATGAGGTTCAAGATGGCTCCATAACGAAAAGTGGTCAACATGAAAGTTGTAGATCTCGGCGTTCCGAACAACTTTCATGTTGATCACTTTTTGATTTAGAGCCTCCTTCACCTTCGATTTGGGACCCGAAAAGTCTGGGCGGCGGGACTACTACAGTAAAGGCACGGAAATCAGGTTTTTCGGAGTCCAATATGAGGGTCAAGATGGCTCCAAAACAAAAAGTAGTCAACATGAAAGTTGTAGATCTCGGCGATCCGAACAACTTTTATGTTGATCACTTTTTGATTTGAAGTCTCCTTGACCTTCGATTTGGGACCCGAAAAGTCTGGGCGGCGGGACAGCTACAGTAAAGGCACGGAAATCAGGTAATATAAAATAATATATATATAAAAAAACAGTCTGGGTGCGGGCGAAGCCCGCCGTCGCCGGCCGGGTACTGTGGCGCGTGACCATCGGGCCGGAGGCCCGTGCCTGTCACTCGTATGTATATATATATATATATATATATATATATATATATATATATATATATATATATATATATATATATATATATATATGTATATATACAGTGGCGGATCCAACGAGATTTTTCAGTGGGGGCGTTCAATAAAATAACGATAAAAAAATTTGCTATGTACGATAAAAAATGACTACAATTTTGAAAAAAACTATTTA
Organism: Platanthera zijinensis; assembly: GCA_039513925.1. NCBI lineage: Eukaryota > Viridiplantae > Streptophyta > Magnoliopsida > Asparagales > Orchidaceae > Platanthera > Platanthera zijinensis. The sequence continues at coordinate 99,257,068 of CM077084.1, forward strand.
AATTAGGACATTTTTAATTAACAAAATAAGATTACATACTTGATTACAACACTCCTCTTCGATGCTTCATGTTCTGAAAACATTCCATGATAACTTTGTTGTCGATGGTGGAAAAGATATCTTTTTCAATATATGTTACTAGACAGCCATTCATCCAATCATCACCCATCCGATTGCGTAATGATGTTTTGATAATCTTCATTGCGGAGAAAGCTCTTTCTACACTTGCAGTTGCAACAGGTAATAATAGTGCCAACTTTATGAGCAAATACAACAATGGGTATAAAATATCCTTCTTCAATTGTACTAACTTTTGAGCTAATCCTCCAAGCCCTTTCACATTTGAGAATTATCTGTCTGAGCGAACATCTAAAATATAACTTTCCAGTTGATTATCAAGCTCCATTAAATTAATTGAAGAAAAATCCAACGGATAATACTCAGCAAATCGAATTATTTTTTGTTTATCAAAAGCCAAAAAGTCATTACTTGGATCTAAACATGCCATACATAGAAGCAATTCCGTGTTCACTTCATCAAATCGACAATTTAGCTTGGTAAGTTGTAGATCAATAACTGCATAAAATAATTCAACCCGATAGAAGTGAAGGTTTGTATTGTCCTCTGATCTGCGTCTTGATCTCCCTCGAGCTACAAATTTGTCTTCCATACTTAGAACAATAATATCATTTTTTTGGCAAAAGATAGTTACTTCACATAATATAGAATCCCATCCATTATCTCGCATTGCTTGTAGTCGTATCTTGGAAATTCTGACAAGAGTCATAGCATTTATAAGATCTTGATCGTTCCTTTGTAATGCTTGCGACAATTCATTGGTAATCCCTAAGATGGTTTTCATTAAGTGAGTCAAAAATACAAATTGAAAACATTGCATAGCCTCCAACAAATCACTTGCTTCAGATCTATGCTCTGAAAGGTTGCCATCCTTTTCAATGGCTTCAAGCACATCAATCACCGAAGGGAACAAAGATATTAAATTCAAGAGAGTTCTAAAATGAGAGTTCCATCTTGTGTCCCCTGCCCTTATTAGTGCTCTTTCTTGATTCAAGCCTCTTCCTGTTAACACTTCACTACTGTAAATCTCTTCAATAACTTTTGCACGTTGCTTCTCTCGTAGAATATCTCTACGCTTGCATGATGCGCCAACAATATTTGTTATACTTGATATCAAGCTAAAAAAAGAGCAAACTTTGTTGTGTTTTTTTGCGACTGCAACGAGTGTCAGTTGAAGTTGATGAGCAAAACAATGCACATAATATGCAGATGGACTTTCAGCCATAATCAATGTTTTAAGCCCATTGAATTCACCTTGCATGTTACTTGCCCCATCATAACCTTGACCCCGCAAACTTGATATACTCAACCCATTTTTTGCCAAAGAAGATTCAACGGCTGCTTTTAATGATGAAGCTGCGGTATTTTCTACATGCACTATCCCTAGAAAGCGCTCTATTACACTTCCTTTTTCATCAACATAACGCAAAACAATTGCCATTTGCTCTTTGACCGAGGAATCCCGAGCTTCATCTACTAAAATAGAAAATAATTTTGCTTGGCTAATAGCTTTAATGATAATCTTGGTAGTCTCTGTTGCAGCAGCCTGCACAATATCTCTCTGAATGCTTGGTGCTACCAATTTAAGATTTTCAGGTGCATTTTGTAATACAACTTTGCTAATCTTGTCATTATGATTTGCGAGGAACTGAAGAAGTTCAAGAAAGTTTCCTCGGTTGCTTGATTCAAAAGATTCATCATGACCCCGGAAAGCTAAACCTTGCATTAACAGAAATCTAATGCAATCAATCGATGCTTCTAAGCGTGTGTGATATTCCAGTCGAGTTTGGTCAGATTGAGTACACAAAGCAACTTCAATATGTTGTTTTTGGTTCATCAAGTCTACACAAGCCTTCAAACATTGATTGTGAACACTGTTATGAGTCCCAACATGAACATCTAATCTGTCTTTATGTTTCCAATTTGTGAACCCTCCACTAACAAAAGCGTCACCGCCACCTTGGTCACCATGGTCAGGCTTAAATAGATAACAACATAAACAAAATGCAGCATCTTTGACTATGCTGTACTCGAGCCAATAACTATATTCTTGAAACCAACCACGAATAAATTTGCGCGTCTCTTTTCCAAAAACCCTTGTTGGAAAATTATGATCTTTAGGTTGAAATGCTTTCTTTTGTAAATACCAGCGTCTAATTTTTTCTCTATCATTTGGATCATAGTCATTAATACTCTTCCGCAATCCTGGGTCCGCGGGAAGGTCATCTACATTGAGCAGTCTTTGGGGAATTATATTCTGATTTTGCTGCGGATCTATGACTTTTCTTTTAAAATATCTATCCATTACTTTCAAAAGTACCTACAAGCTACAACTACATACAAAATTATAAACATTATGAGCTTCAATTCAATTAAGCATATTTTGTACAAAACTTGGATTACATTTCTTGTCAATGAAGAAACACACCAAGTACAAGGGCTATACACATACACTACATGAGAACAGAGTGTAACATCCCATTTCCGGCTAGACCCCTAGGAGTCGCTTGGTCGTGACGGAACCCTAGGAAGCCCAAGATTTGAAATAAAGCGATCAATATTTTCGGGTCACGGGTTGGTCACGCCCGTGACCGACCCGTCACGCCCGTGACTTGGGCGTGACTACTTCGACGATCGTCGATCTCCACGAGACGATCGTCGAACGTGCTGTCTGGGCATGTCACGCCCGTGACCAAGGTGTCACGCCCGTGACTAAGGGCGTGACCCCATCGACGATCGTCGATCGCCGTGAGACGATCGTCGACCTTGCGGCCCGGGCATGTCACGCCCGTGACATAAGTGTCACGCCCGTGACCTAGGGCGTGACCAGCTTTCGGCGCCCGTCGAGCTCAGTTCGACGCCCGTCGACCTCAGAAATTGCCGTTCGGGCCTGTCACGCCCGTGACCTAGGTGTCACGCCCGTGACCTAGGGCGTGACCATCGTTCGATGACCGTCGATCTCAAATCGACGATCGTCGGCCCAGAATTTACCACACGGGCCTGTCACGCCCGTGACCTAATGTGTCACGCCCGTGACCATCCATCGACGATCGTCGATCTCAGTTCGACGATCGTCGAGCCCAGAATTGGCTATCCGGGCCTGTCACGCCCGTGACCCATGTGTCACGCCCGTGACATTGGCCGAAACGACGGTTCAGGCCCGAAATTATTTTAACACGCGTGGAAATAAATGCGGGTGTGGGAAGTTACACCAGGAGTAATTTCAGGCCGTTTTCCTTCTGTAATAATATAATAAATGAGGAAGATATGATCCAATAGGAAGCCGCCAGCTGGACACACCTGTTCAGTTTCCACCGCTTCTTATCCCTTCATCATAACCGAAGCGTTAAGGGGAAGAACCTTCATGGCCATTAAGGCTTTACCCATTCATCTTCCCACCTTCTGACTTATAAAAGCCCACTTGGGGCAAGAGGAGAAGGTTACACGCTCAAGTAATTGGATCAGAGCCTTGTTCTTGCTGTAGGAGAAGTTCAGCAACGCCACCACCGCGCCATGGCACCCCGTCGTTCTTCTCGCCTTCAAACCGCGAACAAGGTCCTCCTCTGCTCCTTCTTTTTCATGGGTAGATCTTAGGATTCTTAGAAAAGAAGTTCGCGCTCAACGGAGCCGGACCCGTCTCTCGTTTTCATGGGAAAACCATGAAAATGGTATTTTTGAGTTCGCCGGAAACCGCCACCTCCGGCGGCCAAACCACCGCCGACCGCTAGCCATCGCCTCAACGGAGGTGGTGGTGGTGGTGGCTGGCCAGGGAAGTGACCGTACGGCCGGCGACGGATCACGGAATGCTTACAGGAAAAATGGCTTTCTGTCTGTTTTCGGGTTCATGAAGAAGATGAACAGTAAAATCAATATTATAATACATGGATTATTATATATTACATAATGGAAAAATAGATTATTTGAATGTACTTTGAGGCTGCAAAATGAGGCACCTAGAGGCCGAATTAGGAAAAATGACCAGTCACAAAAGTTGTAGCCCTCTGGGTCTACTTTAATTTAAAATTGATTTTATTCATTTTGGGTGAGTGGTTTGACCATAGCACTCATTTTGGTGGGATCAAGACCTAGGCTAACCAGAAATTGAAATGGTTGCCCACGGCTCATAACATGTCCAAATGACTTGAAATTTGGGCTGGAGGTCTATAATATGTATGTCGAGAGGCTGTCCAAAAATGAGAATTTTTGGAGAACTTTTGCCTAAAGTTTTTGTAAAATTTTAATAAACATTATAAAATTAATTAGGAGATGAGATTAAGTCCAAACTCCCCCAAATTTTGGGTGGTGGTCCCTGGCATCAATGTTAAGATCTGTACAAAATTTCAACTCAATTGGTCGAGTTTTGAATAGGGAAGTATCAAGTCCTAGATAGGTCTTGGTGAGGGGTACTTTGGGGAAAAGTACAATTGGAAATGGAGTGGGCAAATCTCCTCAAATGAGGCTGAAGTTGTGGCCACTGATTTGTTGAGTCTATGTCTACCCTCTTGGGTAACATGGTGTGGATTAGGGTGGATTTTACCCTAAGAGATCGGCTCAAACCCAGTGTGTGGTAGTTTGAGGTTTGTGAAGGACATAGGAGCAAAAGCTCTTGTATGCCCTTGAAATTTGGAGGAGAGTGGCTTGATATGCTGAAAACTCTCTGGTTGAAATGGTGAAGGCATTGGAGGTAATTAGGTACCTCGGAAGTTGAGATTTAGCTTTAGGATTAATATGTATTTTAGATATTTTAAGCACTAAATCTAATCCAAAAATTATGAAACTCAGGGGGAGGGAGTTTTAGGATGTTTTAGACTTATGATAATTTTCCTGGAATTTTATGATTGATAATTATTATACTTCATGTGTTAAAGGATTATTTGCCCGACTTGTTTTTTCAATTATTTGGAGGCTTTAAACTAATTATAATTAGTTAAAATTCTGGATTTAGATCTTGACTAGTAGAACATTGATCTCTGGATTTTCATAGAATTTTTTGTTGAGTAAATCTAGTACTTTATTCACAGATGATAGAAAGGGCTCTTATGTTTAAAAATTAATTATGGATAAAATACTTGCTGTAAAATTATGAGACTTGGCCAGTGCTAGTTTTAGGTCTTTATCTGCATGGCATAAATTATTTATAATTTTTGGAAGAATATTTTCTGTACTTGATTCATAAATAACAGAAGTTAGAGATTATTTCTAAAATAGTTTTCATGCCCTTTAATGATAGAAAAAAATTATGATACTTAGGATTTAACCTATTGAGATAACCTAGTATTTATCATAAATTTGCTGGACCTCTTGCATGAGAACTTAGGGTAGTTCATGTTCAAACCGGTAGCCCTTGGGATTTTCGAGGAATTTAATTAAAAGCCAAATATATTAAGAAAATTTCCATTTTCTGGACTTAGGTCATTTATATCATGGTAAGTCTCCAGTAAATAATTTAGGGCATTTGGATGAGTAATGGATCGTTGCATAACCGGCCCGACATGAAGTCTAGGTCGGTCTGCATATAGCTATTGTGAATTAAAATAAGACATGATCTGAGGAAGACATTGGAGTTATATAATTCATTTTGTTTGGGTGGGCAATAGTGGAGGAAATCGCAATAGGAAGATAAAAAGGGTAGCGAGAAGTGGTGATAGTTAGAGTTAAGAGGTGCTCGGGTTCGGCGAAAGATCGCTTTTCCCGAAGAGAGGAAGGTTAAAAACTACCCTAGGATAGTCTATCGTAATATGAGAAGGGAATCGGGCTAAGGGAGATAAACCAATAATAATAAGTGCCTTGCGAAAGAGAACTTCGGGCCGTAATGCCGCCGTCTTGGTTCCTAGTGCCCCTTGAGAGCCCTTCACGGGGAATACCGGGGGCAGTCCTGGGCTAACGTAAACTGTAATAACAAACCGACAAGAGTAACTTAGTAACTAGGGCTGCACCTTTCACAAACACTGTTGGCACAGGAAGATTGATGGGAGCTTCAGCTCGGTTGGTTAAGAGACGGACGGGATGGTCCGGGGAGCTTCGGCTCGGTTGGTTAAGAGACAGACGGGATGGTCCGGGGAGCTTCGGCTCGGTTGGTTAAGAGACGGACGGGATGGTCCGGGGAGCTTCGGCTCGGTTTGTTTGGAGACGGACGTTTGGTCCGGGGAGCTTCGGCTCGGTTTTTGTGTGTTTACGATTTAACTTGCATGTGCATAAAATAGGAAAAGTTAAGGTGGTGGGTCTTTCGATATCGGGGAGTTCGATTGCACCGACACCGATATCGTTGACTCGGCGGGGTGATTAGCACTTCGCCAACAGAAGTCCGGTGCGCCAGCCGGCAAGAGTACGCAGGCGTCCGCTTAGTGCACCAAGCGTTGAGGCGTACGATAGGTCAGACCAGTGGTGCTTTTACTGGTTTTGAGGTGGGCGAGGCCCAACCCACCGCTTCCGTCCGCCACTACGGAGGTATCCTGGGAGGTAACGGCTCCGAAAGGGGGAACTAAAGGTCTGTGTGCACAGATTCGGGTGTGTGTGTTGCACTTGCATGTTTCATCATACCCACTAGCATGTCATAGCATAATCGATTCATTTAACCCTGACACCTAAAGTATAAATGGTATGGGACGCTTATACATTAGGACCTGCAAAACGACCCCTTGGTCTATAAGCTTGTGTGGGCAAGTTTATAAATCAAAGGTTAATTTCAATATATAACAACCATTGCTGTTTTATAACCGTCACCCCAAGGTATAAGTGGTATGGGACACTTATACGATGGGAGCCTTGCAAAAGATCCCTTTTGCTTATGCGATCTCGCATAAGTGAAGGTTTAAATTCATATAATTGCTTTTCTTACTGCTAGACCTATTATAACCTTCATATAACTGCTCACCGAATACAACATGCTAGATTAGTTTCCGCTGACATCTATTTCATGATTTTCTCTACCTTCATGTCCTTCCCTTTCTTCCTCTCCGCTCGGTACCTAGGAGCCATGAGGGAAGGGGTAGGGGATGATTGGGCTTAGTCTTTATGACTAACGGTTTTCGAACCGCATCATTTAGGGGATCGTGGAGCCCAGCATGGAGGAGCAGCCCCAGAGATCAGTGCGCTTGGAGATGGGGCAGTCTAGCTCCGGAGTTCATACAGCCGGGACCGTGAGTCTCGACTCTGAGTAGATTCTGTTTTCGTTTCCGCATGAGAGATTTTGTAGTGAGGACTTGATGTACCGGGCATGGGCCCTTTTATTTCTAGTATCATCGTACTCTGATGTTTTCTGTGGACACTCCCTTCGTGGAGATTTTATCTTATTTACATGTGATGTATTATTGTGGACTGCATTGTTCTTACTTCAATTATTGAGCTACTTATTGTGATCGAAAAGGCCGGCAGAATCGGCGCGTTGTAGTGACGACCTTCCCGGGTGCGAAGGTGTCACCGCAAAGCGGCGGTTCTGGGCATAAGACCCCGGTGGTTGAAAAAAAAAGGGGGGGGGTCTTATAAGAGAACTAGACTATCTCAAATACTTAATGAATGTGCTACAACATAGAATGATGGAGTCTAAGCATAGCTACATATGAATGAGTTATCTCAAACACTTAATGAATGGACATTTAATTGATAACAAAATCATAATGAAGAAGAAGACTGAAGACTCGACTTACAATTGCTCCTTCAGTTGTTGGCTTGCTGCGTTTGATGATAACAAAATCAAACAAAATTCAATCTTGTCATTATAATTCCATGGACGAAGACTGAGAAGGACAGTTTGTCTTGCTAGTTGCTTTCCCAAAAATACAGTGCCTCCTTCAATATTTCCGAATAGGGAACATTTACAGTGATTCGAGTCCTGTTTAATTACCTTCAGAAATCAGAATCGCTGCTTTCATTTTCAGAAATCTGATGAGAAACTGCATAGACATAAACTGAGCTCAAAGAAGTTACAA